>OU015761.1:14736798-14777555 GCA_907173295.1 Fagus sylvatica
GAAAGCCATTTTTCCAATATTAACAACTGGATTATGCTTTAAAAACTGGTTGAAATTTTTTTCTGGGCATAATCCAGGCGCCTGCATCAGGGAGTCCAGGCGACTGGATATGCCCAGAAAAATTTTAAAAACACACTGGAGCCTGATCCAGTCGACTGTATAGTGTGTCCAGTCGACTGGATTAAGCTGGTCAAACTTTTCAAACAAGTTTGACCAAAATCCAGTCCACTGTATTGTGTGTCCAGTCCACTGGATCAGGCAGAGAGTTTTTGAAGCTTAATCCAGTCGACTGGATAGTGTCTCCAGGCGACTGGATTAAGCTGGTCAAACTTTTCAAAAAGTTTGACCAGCTTAATCCAGTCGACTGTATTGTGTGCCCAGTCGACTGAATCAGGCAGAGAGTTTTTGGAGCTAAATCCAGTCGACTGGATAGTGTATCCAGGTGACTGGATTAAGGTTTTAAAAGCTTTTTAAAAGATTTGACCTAGATCCAGTCGACTGGATCAGGGAGTCCAGGCGACTGGATCTGCGATTTCTGGGTTTTTAAACAGTGTTGACAGACTTCATTTTCCCCATTTTCTCTCATTGTCTCTCGAGTTTTCTCACTCTCTCTCTTAGGGTTTTCGTCGAAAATCACTCCCAATCACTCTCAATCACTCCCAATCACTCTCAAAACTATCACATTCCCAAAACCCCCAATTCAAAACCCTTGAATTCGAATGGCTCCAAAGAAATCCGTGAGCAGTGAAGATCCAAGAAAGAAAAGGCTGAAATCGAAGGCTTCAAGGGATGAACCTCCATCATTGGACAAGAGCTTCGCTTCTTCGGAATATTTCGGTAAGATTCCATGACGACATTAGCCGTAGAACCGTAGTTTTTGGGAAAATTGTTGATTTCCCTTATTTTGCTAATCACCACATTCATATTAGAGAGCTTTTTCAAGCTCAAGGATGGGAAAATTTCCTTTCAACGCGTCAAAAACAATACACCACTCTTGTTAAACACTTTTACACACACTTTGAATTGATCCATGGGAAAATCAGCTCCTATGTGAAGGGTAAATCCATTTCACTCCCCCATTCCACACTAGCCTCTATATTAGGAGTTCCTCGCACCGGTGCACAACGTTATACTACAAATAGTTGGGTGCAATTTGAAGGGTATGACCCTTTAGAGTCAATTAGGCAAATGTGTGGAAATCCTAACATTCAAGAACTCTCTAGACCCAAAATTGCGGACCTCACATTAGAAAGCCGACTCATTCATCACATCATAGCCCACAACATCCTTCCTAGGAGTGGTTCATACGAATACACTTCCTATCTAGACCTTTTCATAATGTGGGCTATTCTCAACAAGGTCAAACTTGATCTTGCATTCTATATTAGTTGGCACATGGAGACTTGTGTCAAGAAGAAGAATGGCGCCCTCCCATATGGTCTCCATATCACTACTATTCTTAATCATTTTGGAGTAGATTTCAGTGGTGAAAAAGAGACTCGAGACGTAACTCATACGGATGTTTATGGAGAAACTACCATGAAACAAATGAGGTATGAATTTAAGGATGACACTTGGGTTAAGAAAAATGTACCTGTGATGGAACAAGTGGGTGAAGAAGCAGAAATGGATGAAGCTGAAGCTGCAGGGAATGAAGAACCAATGCAAGAGGATCAAGAGCCTCGAAGCGCACCTTCTGGCTCCTCTCGTGTCAATGAGGACAACTTCCAACTCGTGCTTGGACGTTTGGACTCTTTGGCCACTAGCATGGGAAATATTCAAACAAGCATCGACAACTTCTCAGCTATGGTTACTAGAAAATTCTCGACTTATGATGAGCACTTTGGTACTTTGGAAACATCCATTGAGGAAATCAATGAGCGTTTGATTAATCAGGGCATATAGTTAGTTGTCTTTGATTTTTTGTTTTTGATGATGCCGAGGGCATATAGTTATTAAAACTGATTGTACCTTTACTTTATGTCAAACTGATTGGTTCCTTATCATCTATTCAAGCTGGTTTCTTTTGGTTTATTCTTTTACAGTTATGATGAATCTATTGCAGTAACTATTATTTGAAGTTTAAGTGAGTGTGGGCAATGGTAAATGGGTTTGCTTTATTCTTTTTGTATAATAAAAGGGTTTGATTTGGATGAACATTTGATGTAAAATTTGAACATCATTACATGCTAATGCAATAAGAGTTAAGGTTATTTTAATCAAAACTCTTCAGAACAATCATGGACTGGACACATTTTTCTCATACAATGAAAGTGTAATAAATTTACTACTTAAGATTAATTTTCATTTTCTGTTCTTTTTCTTTTCCTCTCCTTATTTGGAAAGTCTGTTTGGAAGGAATCTGAAAAAGAAAAGTGCTGAGGGGAATACAGTGGCTTGTCCAGATCCTCTACAAGAATAGAATTGTCCAGATCATCCAAGTCTTCAAAAACAGATACATCAAAAGGTGATGTTGCTACAGCAGTTCCATCATGACTGACATTCTGCAAAATCATAAGATTCTACATCAGAAAAAATTAAAACTTCAAAAAACATTTGCTAGCAAAACAATCAGAAATATATAAATTCTCTCAAGTTAACAAAGGTCTTGAAATTAAATTTCCAATTTTATATGGAAAATAGCACATGAAAATACCAAACAAAATTCCAGCACCAACACAAAGCAAGGGCTGTGAAGTTAGATAAAAAGGGAAAACTAAGACTGATAGCAGTTTTAATCCCATTGAGGATAGTTGGACAAAATTCAAAAAGATTGGAAATAAAACAAAATATATGGAGGGGGCAAACTATTATATTAGTTTAATTAACTGATAAGCACGAAGAGATCATTACTACTATGAAAGGATGGAGGGTCAATTAAAGGAATTCTTGCAACAGATGATCTTTTTCTTGAATTGCAGATTCAAAACCTTGATAACTCTGGTTTGTTCATAAATACAAGTGAGGTGCAACCAAAATATGGGAAACGAAAAGATGTCACTTGTAAAAGAACAAGGTCAGTAAAAGTTTGATTACTTCAAAAGCTCACCTGAAACCCAAACCCCACTCAAGTATATGTAGATAAGTTTTTATTTATGTTAGTGGGGTCAGTAGCCAAACTGGCCTCCCATGACTAGACGTTAATAAGCTTTTGTGTATTGGCTTGAAACAAGGAATAATCTATTTTTATGAACAAACTAGTCTCAAATTGCAACGAAAGTAGCTAATTGGCTAGAATGAAGAAGAGTGATTGAAGGCATTTTATGATAATAGAAATTTTAATCTAAATAAATACCTGTATATTTTCTATCTATTTTGTGTCTATATTGATAAATGTATATTTATTATTGTAAAAATAAAATATATAAATTTTAATAAAATTAATAATATTTATGATAAAATTAATTTTATTATAAATTATACATATTTTATAATATTTGATAATATTTTATCAAAAAATATATAAATATTACAGACGAAATTAGTTAAAGGTTGAAAAAAGGTGGATGCAGTCGACTGCATCAGGGATCCAGGCGACTGCATCCTTGATCCAGGTGGCTACAAATGGACCAGTCGACTGAAACCACACCCCCAGGACTTTCTGTCTGATCCAGTCGACTGGTACACCAATATAGTCGACTGGATCATTAAGGTCTGGCTATAATCCAGTCGGCTGGACTTCCAAATCCAGTCGACTGGAATGCCCTTGTTTTGAATTCTGCAGTTCCCAGCCATTCCAAAATTTAAAATTAAAAAAACCTAATTGCACCCCCATCAAATACTAGCATTTCACATGATTACAAGCACATATACAATTACAAAAGCGTAATGGATACAAAAAATCATCTTTGTAGTGTATACATTCCTTCATAGAGACGAGAGAATAATATTATTACACATAACATTATTACAAAGAGCAGAAATATTTCATTTGCAACCAAAAGACTCTTGCACAAAATTTCGAATCACTCTCAACCATTATCCAACGTCAATTCTCAGATTTTGCAAGTTGAAGTGCCAAAGAGCAATCTTGTTTGGGCTCCACAGGTGATTATCCATCCAACATATCTACAATATAGAAATAGAAAAGCATAAGCCAAAATAACACAAACAAGGTTGAGAGAACATAATTAAAAGACATGTTAAGTGATAACAAACAAAATTGATCAATACAAGTATAATATTCATAGTAACCACTTACCAACTTTGGGGCAACACCACTTCTTGATTTGAAATTGCATTAGGACATTTTTTGCGATTATGCCCCTCTTGATTACACAATCCACAACTCTGCTTATGTTGATTCTCCCTCCAATCCATCTCATTCCGAATTCTTGTTGACTTTGGACGACCACGTTGACGAAGCAATCTTGGGTCAGGTCGCAACATAGGGAAGTTAGGGTCCTCCTCCCAATACGGGGCATCTTTCATCGGTTCAAAGTGTGGTTGATAGGAAGCTAGCATTTCCGTCAGACTATAAAATGGATCAATATATTGGTACACATTGATGTGCTGACTAGCGCAAGCTGCAATTACATGTGAACAAGGGATATGATACGCTTGCCATTTCCCACAACTGCATGTTCTATTCACCCAATTTCACCACATGTCTATGGTTCCCCTTATTCATACTGGTTAGACTAGGTTGTGTTTGGATTTGAAAAGTTCCTTCCTCCCTATTAAACTCTATTACGTGATGCAAACTTGCCTTCTCACTCCACTTCTGAAAGATTTCCATGGCATGTGTACTGAACGCTTGACCAGAACTCAATTGAGCTTGAGTTTTAACTCGGCGATCATTAAAATAATGCACAAGCTTGAAATAAATGAATTCTACCATTGCAGTAATGGGTAAGTTGCGTGCACCTTTAAGAACACCATTGAAGCACTCAGACAAATTCGTGGTCATTGCCCCATAGCGCCGTCCACCATCTTTTGCTAATGTCCACTTGTCAACATCTGTCTCTTCGTCCAGTATCTTAGCAGCATCTTTATTATACTGTCTAATAGAGTCCATTGTTGCATTGAATTTTCTTAGCTGGTTGTGTTCACCTGCTCTCTGTATCATGTTCTTCAACCGTTTGTCATGAAATCGTGTGTTGAAGTTGCTGACTAAATGTCGGATGCAAAATCGATGATATGCATTTAGAGGCTGCAATTTACTCCACTTCATTGCATTCATGATACCCTTATGTCTGTCTGATATGATGCAAATTTCTCTATTTTTTGTGACATGTTTCTTTAGGAAACGCAAAAACCAACGCCATGTATTCTTCGACTCTTTTTCCGTAACCGCAAAGGCAAGTGGATAAATCCCATTGTTCGCATCAGTTGCCATGGCAATCATCAACTTCCCTTCATATTTTCCATACAAATGTGTTGCATCAATAGAGACAACTGGTCTGCAATGCATGAACCCCTGAATTGAAGGACCAAAAGCCCAAAATACACTCTCAAATATAGCACAACCTGCATCTTCACTCCAATATGTCTTCCATTCCACTTGTGTACCCGGATTTGAGTCGATTAGTGCTTTCATAAACTTCGGTAACAACTGATAAGACTCCCCCCAATCCCCAAATATGTTAGCAATTGCCTTCTGCTTGGCATCCCACACCTTGTAGTAAGAAATTTTATGGCCAAATTGTGTACACATGTGATGCCGCAACGATTTCACTGAAATAGTTTGGTCATTGGCTACATAGCTCCTCACTTCTCTTTCAATAAAATTTGAATCAAATACCTTGCCATCTTTACGGATGTTGGGGTGTCTACAAGTGTGGGGACCATTGTATTTTGTAATCTCCCAAAATCCATGTGTACTACGCATGCATGCCCGCATTCTCCATGAACACCCATTCTTGCAACATACATGTAATTTTCTTTTGTTTGACTCCTTCACTTTATATTCTTGATTGACGCGTGAAGAGTACACCTTCAATGCATACTGAACCTCAATTTTACTCTTGAAAAACAACCCTTTTCTCAACTCTTGCTTTTTATCCCAACTATCGAGTGGTGTCACCTCATCATTGAAGGAAGTGTCATTTATATTATCCCATGTGTTTGTAGTAAACGATGAGGATTTGGGTTTGAGGCTAGGGACCACATCATCAACTTCGTCATTATGAACATCAGTTGTCTCATCATCATCATCAGCATCATCATCATCAGCATCAGCATCATCATCATCATCATCATCATCATCATCAAAATACAACTCATTATCATCATCATCAAAATACGAATCATTATCATAATCAGCGTTTTCTTCTTCATCATCAGCAGTACATTCCAACATCATCGTATCATGCACTCCAGCTAAAGGGTTTACCTCGTATGGAACATACTCATGTCGAGTGCTGGGACCACAATCCTCCACCGATGTTCGTATCTCATGTAATTGTGGTGTACACCTTCCAAGTGTAGAGGGTTGTGTCGAAGGAGCAGTATCATGCACAGTCATTTGTTGTACATCTTCACCAACACAATCTTCCGCTACTAATCCATCCCCATCATCTTGTGTAAGAGGCTCAACACCTTCACCAACACAATCCTCCACACTTATATATAACTCAATACCTTTTAATTCAGGCGTTGCATCTAACATGTCAAACATGAGATTAACACCGTCGTCGTCTGTTATCAATAGAGTCATGTAATTAATGTGAGGTGAAATCACCTCCTGAGGACAACGGTATGTAACTGTTATACGATGAGATTGATTGTCCAATTGTAGTGCATTGAATATCTTCGTTTCCAATTCGACAAAACTAATCCCACGATGAACCCGGATGAACTTCATTTGCGACCCTTGATACTCAGCTCCATGTTGACCATAAATAATCTCCCCATTGAAGCGAAGATAGACAATATACATAGTTGGTGCCATATGCAAACCTATTTAATTTAAATGTAGTTTACAATTAGTTAGTCACATAAAAAAAACAAGTAATAACATGCTAATGGTAATATTTCATATCCAAATGTTACATAACATATTATATAAAAATGGTTGTAATATCCAGTAGACATCTCCAAGAAAGATTTGGGAAGTCTGGAGTACTTGTTCAATCCAGTCTACTGAAACACCAATCCAGTAGACTGGATGACATGTATTTGGCAGATCCAGTCGCCTGGATTGATGGTCCAGTAGACTGGATGTAGTGTCTGGGAATTTTCTGACTGATCCAGTCGACTGGATTGATGGTCCAGTAGACTGGATGTAGTGTCTGGGAATTTTCTGACTGATCCAGTCGACTGGATTGATGGTCCAGTAGACTGGATGTAATGTCTGAGAATTTTCTGACTGATCCAGTCGACTGGATTGATGGTCCAGTAGACTGGATGTAGTGTCTGGGAATTTTCTGACTGATCCAGTCGACTGGACCACTGATTCAGTCGACTGGATCATTCAAACACTTCACATCTTCAGTTTACAGCTTGTTACTTCATGTTCAATCAAACATACTTCACGTTATGCAAGAAATACAGAGATGCTTCATGTTTACCAAAGGAATAATGTTCAACAACCACGCAAAAAACGTTTATAACCTAATAATGATACTAACTTTAAACAACATATAAATTAAAAAAAGGATACAGCAAAGACAAAATTTATATTGTTTTTACCTTTTAATTGATCAATGATGTTGGTTGGAACAGTGAACTGATGTTGGAAAAGTGAAAGGACGATGAAGAAAGTTAAGAATATGTTTTAAGTGTAAAGACGAGTTCAGTTTTTTTTCATTTATGGCCACCGGTTCTCTTAGCTGTAGTGCATATTTGTATGGAACTCGTCTCTCCTAGAGACGAGTTTCAGCAAAATTATTTCTTCTAACCACATTTTTAATGGAACTCGTCTCTACCAGAGACGAGTTCCAGCCAACACCAGCCCATTTCAACGCAACTCGTCTCTACCAGAGACGAGTTCAAGCCAAACTTTTTTTTTTTTCCATTTAATAATTTCTCACAATATCAGTAACGGTAACAGTATTCGCGCCAAAACGAGGGAATTGAAACACAAGCATGCAACTCGTCTCTACAAGAGACGAGTTCCACGGTCCAATTTACTGCTAGCTCATGATGCTTACTGCCAGCTCAGGATGCCACGAAATGGGAAGGAAACTGCCACGGGGCAGTTTTTGGGTGGAACTCGTCTCTAGGAGAGACGAGGCTATTTTCCTGAATAGTTCCCCGACAGTGTTTTTTCGCGAATTTCTTGTTCAAAACGGCTTATCGTGCGTTTTCCCCAAAAAAAAAAATGAAAGGGAAGGATGTAGGCACGGGAGGTAGGTCACAGATTGGTGAATGAAAAACCAAATTTGGGGTTAAAATTTGGGAATTAAAAACGCGTCCTGTAAATAAATTTGTGTAATTTTATTTTTATTTTTATGACGTGTTAAAATTTGTCAGATGACATGTCATCTGTTCAACTAGGTACTTAACGAGGCTTCTAATAGAGATGAACGTAAGGTGTAATTTTGATAGCTAAAAAAAGTTAGAGAGTCAAAACGAAAATTTTTGAAGTTAGAGGGCTAAAATAAAAACACCCCCTTAAGTTAAGGGACCAAAAGTTGACTTTAGTTTTGTTTTTATGAATACAAATCATCAATCTCACTTTTTGTGTTCCATTTTTAGGCTTTATATATTTTTTATTTTCTTATAAAATAACTAAAGTTTAAATTTCTCAAAATAGTGTCTAAAATATAATAATATGTTTTCCCCATCCTCTCAATCCAAACATATGTCTTGAACAACTTTTGGATTGGTTTTCTACAAATTATACTATATATGTCAGTCGTACCATTGCAAATATAATCCCTTGTTTTCTTTTCTTGGTCATTAAGAAGTTTAAATTTCTTGCTATCAATTTGTTAATGTAAGTATGTATATGCCAAAATTTACAGGTATATCACAGTGTAGCTAGCTATCCCATTAGAGCTGAACCTGAAAAAAAAGAAAAGAAAAAAAAAAGGGTATGAGTATTAAGAATAACAACACGTTTTAGTGTCTTAAGTTTTTGACCAGGCTGATTTGAGTCATTTGACTTGACCCAGCCGGGTCGAACCCTCACCCGATTTGACCCATTCATCATGCCTTTATTATTAAGTAGTTTTAAACTTATTTACTCATTTTTAATGTATTTTTGTATACCAAAAATATATGAAATATTTTGTGTTGTAAATTAATACAAATGACATTACTCGTAAATTTGACGAGCAATCATCATATATTAATGTTTTCAATATCAAATCTATTACTAATATTGACTAGTTTTTTTTGTAAGCTCATTATAAATTTTATTTCTAATTATTATTATTATTTCTATTCGACATGTTATATTTTATTCTTAAAACTGTATAAATGGTATAAGTTTGGATTAGTTTTTTATTTTTTTTATTTTTTTTACTCTTTAGCGTATTTCCTTATTTATAGCTTTAATATAATTTTTTTTAATTACAATTATAATTTTGCCAACTTTCAACAAATAAAATTTTAGCAAAAAGTCAATCCACACTTATTTCATAGCTGATTTAACTTTATATCTCATTTCATGTATAACATGTATTAGGTATTTTATTTACTTCTTTTGTAGAATTATTAGACTTATAGACTATAAGTATCAATTATCGGAATATAAACTTAAGGATTTATGATTATTCAACTTTTATCTTTGAGTGTTTTATTTATTTTATTTGCATTGAAAGAAATAGGCCAAGAATACGAGGTTAGAAAGTATATGTTAAAAGTTTTTATTTTTTATTTTTAATGTGAAAAATTCCGGGTTGATTTGACTTGTGAAAGACTAGGGAATGGCATAAGAATAACATCCTGTTTTAGAGTCAAACAAGTTTTTTTTTACCCAAATCTGATATGACTCGAGCCTGACACTGTCAAATCCGAATCCAATCAACACGACCAAATAGATGCTTTTCTTCTCTTGGCAATTCTTACAATTCAAGCTCCAACTTCCAAGTAATCAAACAGCAATCAGATAATTCAAGAACAAGCAGATGCTTCAATTCCAAGTACAAAATAAAATTGTGACAAACGGGTTTTACCTTTCAATCACCGAAACCTTCCCATATATATATATTTCCTACAAAAATATGTAAGTTTCTAAAAACCCGCCATAGCTGGCCATCCTTCTCAAGATCACCTTCTCAGTTCCATTTGTGGCCGAAACCACCGATCTCTAATTCCATGTACTAGTCTCTCTCTTCTCTCTCTCTCTATTGTTTCTTTTGTTTGGAGAATTGGTGTTAATGTTTTAGAAATCATGCTGTACATAACCAGTCGAATCTGAACATATTCCCTACAGTGAAAGCGTTAGAGCTGTGAATTCTGGAGCACTTCGCTACCTTGAAATCAGAAGAGCCAGACTCACTCAGAAACATAAGGTTCTGGTCAGCACCTCCTCAAGGGGTTGTCAAATTCAATGTGGATGCTGCTTTTCGTTCCATTGATGTGTTTCGATGTTATTGCTAGAGATTGTGATTCAATCCTTCATTTTTGGACCAAAGTGTGGCATACCACTGACCCTACCATTTCCCAAGCAATTGCTATTGATTGGGCACTTAAGCTTGCTAAACTTGAGTTGTTTCAGCATGTCATCATTGAAAGCGATGTTAAGATCTGCATAGATGACTTGAATGGTGTTTCACTTATCCCCCAAGATTTCCACACTTTGTACAAATTCTAAATTTTTAGCTTTAAGTTTCATGTCTTGGGCTTTTTGTTGGTTTAGGAGGGAAGCAAATATGGTGGCTCACTGTTTTGCAAAATTTGCCACTTCCCAACCTTTTTTGCTTTTCATGGTAATAATTCATTCCTCTCTCTCCCTCGGTTAATTAAGCTTGGTTGAGAGATTTGATTTCACTTTTTGTTTAATAAAATGCATTCCATTTAGCCAAAAAAAAAAAAAACCAACAACTTGAACCATTTAAATTATTCTCATTTAGCCAAAAAACAAAACTAATTATCTTATTCTTATTGGTTGGTAATAAGAATAAGAATTCTTTATTACTTTCTTCTCCCAACAAGAAGAATAAGAATTTTTTTTTTCTTGGTTTAAGCATAAACAAAATGATTAAGTTTGTACAGTTCTATTACCTTTTCCTTTTTGGCACATTATTGTGATTGACTAGTTTTTTCTCCACCCTCTAATTATTTCTTCAAAAAGTAATTCTATAGACACAATTATTTTCATAACATACTAAGGTGATATGTTGAGATATGAGTAATAATTCTTTTACATAGGCTCATCACTAACACAAATTTTTATTATGCACAAATTGCAACATAATAATGCAACAATTATACAAAAATTTGTATAAATAAACTTCTTGTGCTTGAAAATATGCCCATCCTTTTGCCAAAATGCACTATTATAATAAAATCTAGTTTGTCAATAAACTCGAGCTCAACTTGTGTTTGAAATAATATTGAATGAGCAATATTAAAGTTTCAATATTTGGTTTGGCTTGGCTTGTTTAAAGGTATAATGACATACCTGGTTAACCAATTCCTAACTCATATGACTTTTAGTTAAAAAAAATAAACATGGGCCAAATTGATTAATTTGTCTTTCATCTTTATGATTAACAAAATGTAAACCTTTTATTGGACCAATTAGACGTATACTTACATTTTTAATTAAAGGCTCTTAATAAATTATGTAGGCTCTAAGTAAATAAACTAGGTGCACGTATCTACAAAACATGCACTGACCTAAACATCCAAAATTATAAAATAAAGAGAAAATTGCACTTTCCCCCCTTTAACTATTGCGTCCATCTCAATTTTTTTCTTGATCTATAAAACCGAGCAATGTCTCTCTTTATGTATTGAAAATATGAAAATAGCCCCCATTGTCTAATTTTATATTAAATTCCAACAAAATTAATGAAATTTTTTTATGTATTTTGTCAATTTCTAGTCATAATACTCAAAATCTATCACTATATATTAACATACTATAAAAATATTCCATTATTTTGGTTTGGATTTAACATAAAATTAGATGGTGGGGGGCGATTTGCATATTTTCAATACATAAGGGGGGACATCGCTCGGTTTTATAGATAAAGGGGGGAATTGAGATGACTCAATAGTTAAAGGGGGAAAAGTGCAATTTGCCCTAAAATAAAAAATAAAAAATTATACTGCACAACGTGGTATTTATAATTTTCCCAACAATACTCTTATCTCATGTAGATTAACTCACAAATATTCAACATGCAAATTAATTATATTTTGAAATCCCTTTTCATAAGAGATTTGAGTTGTTGGCTCAACAGTAACATCACCCTTTGTGGTGCCTCATGTACATGCTTCAAACTCCCCTTCTCCTCTCTCTTATTTACCTAAACTAAGACAAAAAAAAAAAAAAAAAACATTCTTCCCCTTACATAAGAGAATTACATACAAAAGAAAAGAAAAAGATTGATCACGATCACCATGCTCAGTGGCGTAGCCACGTTATAGGTAGGCTGGGTTGTAGCCCAGCCAAGGATTTTTTTTTTGCAATTAGCTCATCCTAATTTTTTTTTATTTTTTTTTTTTTTTGGCTCCTCCCCTGACCATGCTACCCCTCTAATTGAGTACAAACACCCATGTAGACCTTGAGAAAGAAACAAAGAAAAGAAAAGAAAAGAAGAAGAAAGTAACACCATTAATCTAAACGGCGTACATTAGTGTCTCCATATCCAAACCCTTTACGTTCTGTTGGGAAAATGGAAAACAATGAAGCTGGACAAAACTCCAGCCACTACTGGCAAATACAACACCATTGAGTACTCATTTTCACCACTACCGTCCGGAAAGAAACAATGTACGTAGCACGTCCGAACTGCTAAAAGCAAAGATCAAGAACACTATGAGTGAACCAAATGCATGAACATAGTCTTTGAATTTGATTTTATGCTTCTTCAACTTATCCTTGAGGTCTTTGTTAATGTCTACGTTGACGACCCAAAAGCCTTTGAAAGTGGCGAAACCATAGTATAGTTTTTCGTCACCATCCTGGAAGCTATCAGTGAAGGAAGAGAAGAAACAAGTGACAGCACAAATTGCAATAAGGAAGCCAATGTGGTACTTGTTGATTTCGTGACATTTCCCATTAGTATTGGCAAGAGAGGATGTTAGTGCTTGAAAAACAAGCACCGTGCCTGTGGGTAAAAGGTTCGCCAAGTTGGCTGCTGTGTTTGCTACGGTTTTTTTCTGGGGTTTCTTGGGGTTGCTGGTTGTGAACATTGTGGTATGAGAAGCCGCACTGGCTTGGTGATGTTAAGGGGTTTGGTTGTGAATTAATAACGACGATGCTGTAGGAGTTGGTTCAGATGGTTTAGGTACTACATTGGAATTTAATTGCTCGTGCTTGTTGTTGGAGTAGTCCTGGTTTGGTGGTGGAAAATTAGATGAATAAACATGCACGATACACTGAGGAGGAACATTGTTTGTGGGTAGTGATGGGTTTAGTTGTGGCGGAGAGTCCAAGTTTGGTGATACCATAATAGATGAGTCAGCTCTGGGGGCTGGATCTTTATGGTTCAGTTGGAGGCTTATGCAGAATGATGGTGATATTGGTGGGCTTGGTTCAGTTGATTGAGCATTTACAAGGGGAATAGCATCTTGGTTCTGCTGGTTTTTTGGTGGTTCAGCAGTGAACTGAGTCTGGGTGGAGAGCATTGATGTGTTTGGTGGTACCACCGATGATTCAGCTGTGGCTGCTTGATCTTTATGGTTGGAGCCCTGGTTCTCTGCTGGCATACATGAGTCTAGTTGAATAGAAGTTGAACTAGCCATTGGAGAGAGAGGTTGAGTTTTGTGTTTGGTGATGAATTTTTTAATGTGGAAGGAAGCTTTATATAGACCGAAAAAGACAAATGGATAAATTTCATGATTACAATTATATATTATTAATCCAAAGTGTTCAAATTTTCATGTAATTTTAAATTTTAAATGACTAGGTAGTTTATATATATATATATATATATATATATATATACACACGGTTAGATCTAAAAATAAATAAAATCTTAATTGTAAAATAAACGAAATGGAGAGGATTTGAAGTGAGATAATTTGGATCAAATTGACAAATTCCTTTTCTTAACATGTAGTTGTTTAAGAAAAATAAGTTTTATGACAGTATTTTTCACAATAGTTAAGGTGACATATTGTGATTATTAGTGAATAATAAGAATATTATTAGTAGTGATCTCACATGAAAGTGATGTTACAGTACTCACAATCTATCACATTAACAATATTATGAAATTTGTTATATGTGTAACATTATTGTGTTTAAATTGACTTTGAACCTTTTGAGATGTACAACGTCAAGCAACTCCTTCAATGGCCTAATTGGATTTCCACGAGGATCATATCATTAAAGTTATATCAAGATGCCCCTTAACATGGAACACATTAAAGTTTATAGTTATATCATGAGCAAGTGGTGCAACATCAAGATGCCCCTTAACATGGCACACATTAAAGTTTTTTTTCTTCCCCTTTTTTCTTTGGACTGCATAAGGTATATCTAAAAGTAAAAGCATTAGCCTAATAGGCATTTGGTCAAATAGTGCACCCCACTTAATGTTGATCTCCACCCCAAAAGGGTGTGTGTTCGATCCCCAATAATACAAAATGAATGTAGTGTGTGCGTGTGTATTTCTATTAAAAAAAAAAAAAAAAAAAGAAGGTAAAAGCATTAGATGCATGGACCTTGATTGCAACTAGGGAAACAGACCACAATTGCTAATCTTGCTACTGTCATATAGGTTATGATAGATAAATTTGACACTTTATTAAAAGGCTAAACAAGTAAATATTAGTTCACACCATTTAAACGTAGATATTAATAATATCCATAAATTGTAAAAAAGTACACATATTGTGGATATTGATATCCATAATATTTGAATGATGTGAAGAAATCCTGTAAGGGTGGTATGACCCTATCATAGGTCGTAATGAAAATAGAAAATATTCTTCCACACCATCTACACCATACACTACTCAAATATGGATAATATTGTCTATAAATTGTGTATACCATTGTCTATAAATTTGAACATGCTCACAAATTGTGGACAATATTTTTCACAGTTTAAGTGGTTAATAATGGTGGTGTAAAAATATCAAAGCCCAATTGAAAAGAAAGGTAACGTTCACTAGCTAGTGTATTAGTATTATATATATATATAAAAGTTCGTTCGGTCGTTTTATAATTTATTCTCATCATCCAACATTCCCTCTCCAAAACTTAAGTAGTCTATATCTTTTGGTAAAACAACTAGGCAATGTTAATTCAATAAGGAGCTGGTGTAGAAGGTAAGTTTTACAACCCTCCAATAACATAGTGACACCTCAGATTTTAATAACAAAAAATGTATAGCCTACCACACACCCAATCAATTCCCATTTTCTCATCTTTCTAAATTACTGAATCACCATAGCAGGACCATCACCATGGCAGGACCTTTCCCAACTGCCTCCTCTTGTGGCCTGAACTCACACCACCACCATAGGTAATGCCACTGGCGCCGCCACAAGTGGTGGCCGCTGATCCATCATATCTCTTTTGTTTTTACCATTTTTTTTTTTTAAGACCATATTTTTCTTCTTCTCTATTTTAAGAACTAAGGATGTCATGTAATATCAAGATTAAAATTAATAATATGGGCAACGAAAAAAAAAAAAAAAAAAAAAAAAAAAACAAATAAACAGAAGCTTGAAGATTCAGCCATCGTTAAAAGAAAGTTGAAAAGAAAGATAAAAAAGAAAGAAGATGGAAGAAGAATATTTTGGTCATAGTTAAGAAAAAAATACATATATAAGAGAAACAAAAAAAGATGAAGATATTATGTATGAAAACAAATAATAATAAGAAAAAAAAGAGTAGAGAAAGGGGGAAATTTGGGTAAAAAATAAAGTAAAACAAAAAAGAAAAGGAATGAGGGTTGACCAGTGGCCACCACTGGCAAGGGCGTAGCCAGGATTTATCATATGGGGGGGCTAATTATAACTTATAAGTATATTTTTTTGATAGCCAACCACGAGAGGTCCTTACCCTCACACCATTGCAAATTCTGAAATTCACACTAAGTAGGGGCGGCACTTAGGAAGAGAAGAGAGATTTTGAATGTGTTGTGTTGACAAAATGAGAAGAGAAAGAAAGATAGGGAAAAAAAAAAAGTTAGAAAAAGTAAGTTTGTACAATCTTGGGAAATGAGAAAGGAGAAGAGAGAAAGCCAAATGGGCAAAAAAGCTACGGAAAGAAATTAATGAGTAAGGGGCAGCCGAAATAATTAATGGGTATGCAAGGGGCAGCTGAAATGTGCAGTGTAGCAGTCAAAAAACAACACTGTAATAGTTTAAAATTTGCAATCCTCGGAAAGAAAAAAAAAAAAGAAAAAGTTAAATGTTGTTTTAAAGACTGTTCTCTTTATGTTATTTGGGAAGAAACGTTATTGTCCATTGATAAAAATTAGAAGGGACAAAACTCAAAAAGAGAGGCTGATTATTATTTTTTGGAGAGGCTTAACTTTAATTGCCATATACTCTATTAAGAAAAATTAAAATTTTGGGGGGAAGGTGCAACGTAGCTCCGCCCCTGACCACTGGTGGTGGCACTAGTGGACATGGTAGTGTTGGTTTAGGCCACGGAAAAGGTAGGTGCCAGTCTGGCAGAGCAAGGGTCTGCCATGGTGATTCAGTGGCAGCGAGGATCCAAAGAGATGAGAAAAGAGAATTGATTGGGTGTGATTCGGTTTAATCTTTTATTTACAAAAATCTGAGGTGTCATTATGTTATTGGAGGGTGTAAAACTCACCTTCTACACCAGCTCCTTATTGAATTTATTCTCAACCTAATATAGCAAAATTAGTCACCTACTCACCTCTACAATCAAACTTAAGAAAGCTACTGATGGGAATTTCACAAAACCATGGAAATCTTAAATAGCATGATATGATATCATCATTTTTTTTTTTTACATAAAACTGCCTTCTTGTTTAACCCTAAAACATTGAAGTTTTTAGAGTAATACTTAACCTATGTAGTATCATGTTATTGTTAAGACCCTCAAATTAGTGGCCTCGGGTCTACTTATTTTGTATTGCTTTAATTCATGCATTGCACTCCTTTAGTTACATTTGAATGTACAAGCTATTGAAGGTTTATACCTAGCCTATTAGACTGTGCATTAGGGGATTGGACATAGTTGGTTACAAGCTATGCTACCCCTAGTTGTACCTAGGTTGTTGGTGCTTAGTGAGGGTTGTACCTAGTCAGTTATGATCTAGATCCACCAATAAGGTGCCTGATCTATAATAGCAAATAGGGTGATTGTTAGAGATTGGCCAATGGGATGCTAATATGCACAAAAGCCATGCATGGCCGAATCTATAAATACTTGTAGTACATTAATGCACAAAATATCCAATTATCCAATATGAATGAGAATCCCCTAGTTTTTCTCTCTAGCTTTCTTAGTGTAATTTAGTGTAATTGCAGATTGCTTAGGATGCTAATATGCACAAAAGCCATGCATGGAAATAATTTAGTAGTAATTAATATCATTTATCTTAAATTAATTTCCAATTTGCTTAGATTGCTTAGATATTCTTGTTCTAGGAGATTGATCATCTCGAATTGATCATTAATTTAGCAATTGAAGAGTAGGAACAATTCGGGTTCGTAATAATTATCTATAAAATTTTCATTGTGTAACATTTAAAACTTCCAAGAGTTTCTAAATGTAACACAAAACGCTCATGTGATATTATTTTATATGAAAATGCAGCTTTAAATTTTCACATAAAACAAAACCATAAGAGGATTTTGTGTTATACTCAAAAACCTTAGGAGAGGGATTTAAGTATGAAACAATTAGCCGTTTATACATAAAACAAAATCATATATAGGGGTTAAGTGTTACACTTAAAGTTGCAAAGAACATAATCTATATTTTATGGAGAAACCACGAGGAGGTTTTAAATCATGTGCTTTTCCTTTTTCTTTTTCTTTTTTGTATGCTCATTTCCAATCCCAACCAAACCAAAGTTAACCTATAATATAATCCAAGTACCTCTTTTGTCAAAAAAATAAAAATACTATGGGCTGAGCTTGACAAAACAAGTTAACAATTAACTAACTCACGTGACTCTTTAATTATTCCCAAATTCATTAATTTTCGATCATCTTTATATTAACAAAATGTAAAATTTTTTATTGGACCAACATATATATTAGGCTAGACATAAACTTACATTTTAAATGCTCTTAATAAATTTTGTAGGTTCTAAGTAAATATATAAGTCCATGAACGTATAAATATACTTGTATGTGTATACATATACATATATATTTTAAGTTCATAAATATAAACATATATATGTACATTTATACTACATATAACAATAATCTTAAAAACGGTAAACCAGTATTGACCCATAACAAAATGATACAGTATCTAAAACAAATTACTACAATGACACAATGTTTGCTTGAGGTATTTATAATTTTCCCAGCACTCTTATATCATTTACATTAACTCATAAATATTCAATCATCATACTGTTTACATTATGAAATCCCTTTACATAAGAGATTCGAGTAGTTGGCTCAATAGTACTGATACCCTCGATGGTGTCCCATCTACAGGTTCAAACCCCACCTCCCTCTCTTCTTATTTACATAGAAGAAAAAAAAAATCTCCTTACATAAGAGAATTACATTTAGAAAAAAAAAAAAACACACATCAACAACCATCATGAAAATTAAAACGCTGCACAATTATAGTGTCTCCACGTGCAAACCGACGTTTGTCTCCAATGGAAAACTTTACGTTCTGTTGGCCACTTGGCAAATACAAAAGATGGACTAACTCCACCGTTAAAATAAACAATGTAGCATTTTCACTGCTAGGATCAAGAAACAAAGTACCGTCCAACTTTTGGCTTGGAGAACACAAAGAGCCGAACCAATGCTTCTGGACATGCACGGCTTGGAAGTAAAACCATCAACTCCTCCCTATTTCCTTTTATCAGTGCAGTTGAGACCCAAAAAATGAAGTGGCAAAACCATACTTGTTCTCGCCTCTCAGTATTGGCAAGAGAAGGTGTTAGGGCTTAAATACTGTGCCTGCCTGTGGGTTTGGTTGCCAAGTTGCTGCTTTGTTTGCTTTTAACCTTTTTTTTCAGTGGGCCGGTATGGAATTGTTGTGTTAACACTGGGGATAATGAATTGGGAAGTGGGGTTTCTGTTTTTTGATGGTTTGGGGTGGGTGGTGGTGGTGGTGGTGTAGGTGTTGATGTGTTTGGTGGTGGAAACTCTTGGGGTTGTTGGTTCAGAATAATATTGTGGTCTGAGCACTGTCTTGGTGGTGGTGGTGGTGGTGGTGAAGGGTTTGGTTGATCATTGAAAGATGGTCCTGTATTCATGGGGTTTGAGCCATGGTTGATCAGTAGAGGTGTGGATAATGAAGGTGGTGTATAATAGGTTGATGGGGGTGCTGATATGCTTGGTTGTGACATAGGTTGTGAAACCACAATGATGCAAGGGGATGAAGGGTTTAAGTTGTTTGGTGTTGGTTCAGATGGTTGAGCTATTACATGGGAATTACTTGATTGGTCCTGCTGGTTATTAAAGTAGTCATGGTTTGGTAGTGGCGAATTAGAGGAATCAACCTGCAAGATGTGATGCTGGACAAGGTTTTGGGATGGAGATGGGTTTGGTTGTGCCATAATAGATGGTGGTAAAAATATTGGTGGGCTTGGTTCAGATGATTGAGCATTTACAAGGAAAATAGCAGCTTGGTTCTGCAGGTTGTTTGAGTCCTGTTTTGGTGGTGGCATTGATGGGTTTTGGTATGGCAAATAAGATGGATCAAACTGGATGTACTGAGCGTGGGCTTGGTTTTGGGGTTGTACAAATGGGTTTGGTTGTTGTGCCACATTGGGTTCAGCCATGGAGATATGGAATAACCCTTGGTTTAGTGCTGGTGTTGATTGGTTTTGTTGTGGCCAGTTTGATGGTGGTGTGTTTGGTTGTACCACAGATGATTCAGCTGTGAATGCTTGATCATCTAGTGGCATATGAATAGAAGTTGAACCAGCCATTGGACACAGAGAGAGAGAGAGAGTTGAGTTTTGTGTTGGTGTTGATTTTTTTTTAATGTGGGAGGAAGCTTTATATAGACAACTAGGGGAGAAGATTGTACAAATGATAGTTTGGAGCAAATGAGAGATTTCTTCTTCTTAACATGTACTTGCTTAGAACAATAAGTCTTGTGATACTACGTCTAATAGTTATAGTAAAAATAATATTGTACTAATCACAATCTGACACCTTAACAAATTTTGAATTTATTGTGGACAATATTAATTATTTATACTTTATGAGCATGTTTAAATTTATAAAATATTTTGTCCATAATTTGTAGATAATATTATCCACACATTTGAGTGATGTAAGATGTAGATGATGTAGATCAGTATTTTCCTTTAGTTATATATATCATGAGGGGAAACACTTAGGTCTTGCCACGGGACCGGTGTTGATTTTGATAAAATTTGTGTGTTTTGTGGTAAATATTGTGTCTGTATTGATAAATGTGTATTTATTGTTGTAAAAATAAAATGTATGAATTCGGATAGAATTAGTAATATTTGTGATAAAATTAACTTTACGACAAAACTACACACATTTTATAACACCTGACATATATTTTATCAAATTACACACAACATTTTATCAAAAAGCACATAAATATTATAAATTTTGACACCTTTGACAAGACGGTCCGCTGCAGGACCTAAGAATTTCCCATGTGGTGCAACATCAAGATTCCCCTAATTAACATGTCTTAAATAAAGTTTTGCTTCCCCTCTTTTCATTTGTCAGCATAAATGTATTTCTAAAAGTAGCATAGATGTCCTATCAAAAATAAAAGTAGCATTAGATGCAAGGTCCATTAATACAGCCTAATTATCATGACAAGTGATGTAATAGACAATAGTTGCTAATTGTGCTAATTTCACACGGGAGCAACTTACCCAATCCTTTCCCATTTCACACAGGTTATGATAGATCGATACATCTGCCACTTTATTGAAAAGAAGGGCAACTTTCACTATTTTATTTTATTTTTTATTTGAAAAAAAAAAATTTATTTTAAAAATATCAGTCATTACAAGAGGAAAGAGAAAAGTTTATTATATATAAGGTCAATCGGTCTTTTTAGAATTTATCCATATCATCTCATTCCAAAACTTAAGTAGCTAGCTTGTTTCTTTTGGTAAAGCAATTAGGTAATATTAATCTATATGCATGCACTATAGTTGACCTGGGGAAGGTTTCTCTTTCAAAACCCAAGGCAAAAAAGGAAAAAATAAAATAAAATTGTGATGCTTGTTGTGATGGAAACACGAGCGCATTAACCCTTGTTAATGAAAAAGAATTTGCTAAAGTTGTATAGTTATGTGCTAATCTTGCCAAGAAAAAAAGAGGAATACAACAGAATCACAGCAAAGCGGAATCATATTATCATTACAGTGTTAAACATTGACATTACATTGAGAACATGACCCAATCATTTTGAGTTGGATCCCTCGTCTGTTCCAATTATTGAGGCATCCGAAAGATTACAATAAATCTAGTGACTCGAGCTGTTAATGTGACATGTTGTGATGGTGTACAGCAAAAATAGTGTTAATAACGAATTATGTGAAAATGATATTATATTAATCACGATTTATTACTGCAAATTTTTATATCTCTAACATTTGCTCTTACATTTCTCTTTAATCGTCCTCTGGTTGTACTTAATTTCTACTATGGTGTATATAGTAAAGAAAGCAGAATCAAGCAAACCTATAAACTTATTGATTGGAAGCCACCACCAACTAGCTTTTGTAAACTCAAAATGGATGGTTAGGTGCAGGGGGGTTGATTAGAGATTGCAAGCATTCATAGATTAGAGGTTTCTCCAAAATCATTGGCCTTACTAATACAATGATAGCTGAACTCAGCTGGGTTAGTTCTTAGGGATAAATTTAGCACATAGTAAAGGCGTCTGAAAGATCATCATAAAGTAAATGCCAAATATGTAGTGGATTTACTCCATTACTAACTTGGTTAGTTTATCTCATCCTTGTAGTGTTCTAATTTTGGATTGTAGATCAGTCATTCAGGTACACCTCCAATATACTCATTGAGAAGGAAATCATTGCACTTCCAATATACACCTCATTGAGAAGGAACACTTAGATCCCACCACGGAACACTTAGATCACCAAATAGAATAACTGATCGATCCTTAGTGCTCATTGTGCTTCGTGCCTATTATTCCGATTTAAGTGGATTGGGCATTTGATTTGTCTAATTCAAAATATTCCAAGCATGAGAATTAATACTATATGTGTGTGTGTGTGGGGTGCAAGAAAACCAAATATATGTTATTTCTTTAGTATTGTTTTATAATGTATTAAATCTAATGTAATGTTCAATATTTGTCTATTTGATGTCTTATATTGATGAGATTATGTGTATGAATATATCAAAAATCATTGTAGGACTAGTACTATAACTCAGGATGGTCTGAGCCATGGTTTGGGGGTGTGGGAAGAGAAAGGGGTGGTGGTGGGTTTGGTTATGAAAGGTATGGTTCAGCCATGGGGAAGAGAAAGAGATGGAGAGAATTATGTGGATTTGCTTTGTATTAGTTTATAAGAAGATAGGAATGTGGAGTTTGGATGCATGGCATGTGTCTAAGCATGGACATTTCAATCATGTGGTGCCAATTAAGGGGCCTTTTTAGGCTTTTTTTAGAGGGATAACGTCGGAAACTCCTATTTTCTCCAATTTGTATAATGCCTTATCAAACATAATGAATTTGATTCATGCATTAGATAATCTACTTTATATAACATAGGAGAATGAAGAAAAGCAATTTGTTTGCTTGTTACTTTCCTTTTTTTTTTTTTCCCAAGAGTTCACATCATCAGGGTTGTGATGGATTTATAAATAAATCCCATAACCAAGAATAGACCACCGGAGAAAAAAGAATAGTGGATGGGTACTTGTCGTCATTGATGAAAATGAATCAAATGGTAGATTCTCATGTCAGACTAGAGAAGAAAAGAATAGTGAATGTGTACTTGTCGCCATTGATGAAGATGATTCAAGTGGTAGATTCCATTATTGCTAAAATCTTAAGTCCAAGCATATTTCGTGAAACAACCTTTGGATTAGTTTTCTACAAGTTGTATGCTATATATATACAAGTCTTATGGCACGAGAAGGGAATTAGGTGGAAATTAATATATTTTAAGAATATGCATTTCATTATTTCTTTGTTTGGAAGTTTTTTATTTGGAAGTTAAGTAAAAGAGAATGGAATAGTTAGAAGGGAACACTCACTCCTCCTATTTCCCTCAAAACCTCAATTTTTTATATTTCTCAAAACTGAGAAGAATTGGAGAGAACACTAATTCCATTCTTTTCCCTTCTATTATTTATACTTATTTCATTATATTCCATTCATTTATAATTTACTCATGCATTCCGTTATAAACTCCTAAACGAAGCCTTAAAGATATAATCTCTTGTTTTCTTTTGTTGGTGATTATTAAGTAGCTTAAATTTCTTGCCATCAATTTGTATCCCATAATTTACATGTATATCATAGGAAAATTAAGTAGTACTATTTGGGAATTGAGTTGTGATTTTATTTATTTATATGAATTGCTAAAATCTTAACTCCCTTTCTCCCTCTGTCTTCACTTAATTAAACCTCTCCAATATATAGATGCTTTTTTCTTCCCTTGGCAATTCTCACAATTTAGTTCCAAGTAATCAAAATATAAAAGGACTTCATCAAACAGCAACATGTCATATAATTCAAGACCACACTAAATGACTTATCAAAAAAAAAAAAGACCACACTAAATGAGCCCTTTTTTTAGGGATGGCAAAGCTTCAAAGAACCTTCGGGTACCCGAGCTGCCCCGAATCCGACCCATAGATTAAAATAATTTATATAAGTTTCTATAAATAAAAAAACCCGCCTCTCTCTCTCACTCTTTGTTTCGTTTCTTCGTTTGGTTGCTCGGAAACTGTGGGAAAATCAATAAGAAAGCTACCAAGCTTAGAGCTTTGAGGTTTTTGGGCAAGACCCAGTTTCTCTTTTCCTGTTTTTAGTGATATAAGAGTGTTTTTGTAAGTGGGTCTTGTTTGATTTTTGTTAATATGAGGTTTAGGTTATGCTATGTGGGATTTTTGATTTGGTTGATTTGGGGGTTTTTGAAATTGCTTGAGTCCAACCTATAAAGACACATGTGAGGATTTTTTAGTTTTTACATCAGATCCAAAGTCATAACCTTAATTGCAGACTTTGATCCACATACTGTGCAGAAAACTAAGTTCAATTTTGCTTGTTTTCTTTTTGGGAGGAATTCTTGAGATATGGGAAAAAGTCTTGGCCTTTGCAAATTTTTGTGGGAGAATGTGATTTTAGATAATCTTAGTTTACTTCAAATAATGTTGCTAAGCTTGAATCTTAGTCAGAATTACAATTGTATATTCCAATATTAGTTTACAGGCTAAGATTATCTTTGCTGGATTTTGATAATCAATGTAATTACTTTCAATCAGTCTCTCTGTGCTCTTTACGTATGGGATTTCAATGTTGTGAAGAAAGTGTGCCAAATATGATTATTTCTTGTCTGTTGTTAGTCTTAGTTCTTTATGATTCATGTAACAAGCTCTGTTTTGAAAATTTATTAGGGAATCAATGGCGCTATCGGAGGATGAAACAAACAGGCTCTTTAGGATCCGAAAAACGGTTATGCAAATGCTGAGGGACCGAGGTTATTTGGTTGCGGACTTCGAGGTTGACATGACCAAAGATCAGTTCAGAAGGAAGTACGGTGATAGCATGAAAAGGGAAGACCTTGTTATCAATAAATCCAAGCGAAATGTTACCTCCGATCAGGTTTGCGATAGATGATTGTTTGTATTCAATTGATTTTATCATACTCTGTGATTTTTTATCGAGTTTTTTCTTATTGCAATGGCAGTAGTAGTGTTATTGTAAGGATAAAACTTAGGTATACCTATTAAATTCAACCACGTGGCTGCATTGACTAATAAATCACATGGTTCAATTTAATCGTGCTTAGGGAAAGATGACATTGTTTGTGATACATTGTTCCATGCAGTCATATGATTAAATTTAATTTTGGATCCTAAGGTTAAGGTTAAGTTTCTTTCATTTACATTTTTAATCTTCATTCTTGTAACTGTTACCTTTATTCTTCTGGGATCAAGGAAAGTAGAGCTAGCTCAATTCATATGGCATAACTGTTCTATGTGCATAGTTTCTTTATACATGTTTTGAATATGTAAGATATATATGATTAGACTGTATGATGCTTGCTGCCCATGTAGACTTCTCTGCATTCTTTTGTTTGTCTTCTTACTGGTTGTTCCTTGTATACCAGATCTATGTTTTCTTCCCTGAGGAACCAAAGGTTGGTGTTAAGACGATGAAGACTTATACCAATCGCATGAAGTCAGAGAATGTTTTCAGAGCAATCTTGGTCGTTCAACAAAATTTAACCCCCTTTGCGAGGACCTGTATAAGTGAGATATCTGGAAAGTTCCACTTGGAGGTTTTCCAGGTGAAAGTTACTGCTTTCATGATGTTATAAGAACAAAATTGTGTCTGTTAAATTATGTCTAGCATCTTGCTTATCCATTGTTTTCTTACCCAAGGAATCTTAGTATTGTGAACATCAGGGCTGTTGCAATGGCTTGCTTACTATGCACATTTCCCATTGGTCTTGGTGGTTCTGATGGTTTAGCTATCTAAGCAAATTGCGAATATTGTACTAATTTGATTGATTAAACTTAATAATGGTTAGATTGGATGGCAGGTTCATCTGATGTATATAATACTTCACTGTGGAACTGAACTTGAATGTTTATTCAGCCAGTCGCCCATTCTTGCAACATGATGGTTGAAGAATTTTTACAAGATGTGCCCAAAGAAATTTTTGATGTTATATTTGCTTTTCTTTTAAACTGCTTTATCATCGTTATCATAAATTTTTGAAGAGATTTTATTCTAAAAGGGAGAAAGTATTCATTTTGCGAAATCTTTCTGGCACATGATGTAACACCCCAGAAATTTAAGTGTAAAGTGGGGGGGTATTTATGTAAATTTTCCTATTAGATATTTTGCTATAAACCATTCCCCACCACACAATTCTCTCTAGAACACTCCATGTCTCTCCCGTAGCTCTCCCTCACTCTCACTTTATTTCTTTTTGTCTTCACCAGCACACACATTCACTTCCTCCCACTCTCATTCGGTCACTCCCTCTCTCTCACACCGGTTAACCACCACCAAATCATGCCACCAGATCAGCTGTCTTCCACAACCCGCCGGCAAAGCTCGTCTTTCTCTCACGCCGACCATATTTACGTAATCTAAGGTGAAATCTTTGACCCATTCTCTAATTTCTTAAGATATCAATACAAGGTTTGTTTGAGAGTTGTTCTTGGTGTTATGGGTATTGACTAATGTAATGGGAAATTTCTTAGGTGATGTTTCTAAACCAAAACTTCAAAGAGGATTTTTCTGTAAGGGCTGAAGTTTCCTATTTTTAGGAAGTTAAAATCCATGGCTTTGATTTGAATTGTGTTTCCTTGAACCAAGTAGTCATTTCTCCTTCTTAACTCCAAATCTGTCAGATTTGAGTCAGCCACAGTGCGGGATTTTTAATAAATTGTGTAGAACTCTTTTTGAGCTGAAATTTCTGTGGTACATTATACACATATAGAAGTACATCCTTATAAATTTTCAGGCTAATCGGATGACTCTAAGTGGGTCAAACGAATTTTTGCAAAGGGCTGACCTGCTCCCATTTTTAATCTGAAAACAGATATTATTGCAGAATTTGTCCCAACTTTTATTTATTGAATTGTTAAAATTTCATATGAGCATTCTTGATGTGTGTACTACTTGTTATTTTTATTGTGGCTTGATTCTTTCGTTTGGAACGAAAGAAATGTAAAGTCTTGCTCTGTTTGATATTCCTGATTTTCAGGGATGTGTTTTTATTTATTGTATTATGCACATTCTTGCAATGGGGCATTAAATATCTTGGTAGCATTATGATCCTAGAGATTTCTTGTATGATTGTTTATTCCATGGGAATGTTTTCTTAGGATGGTCAACTTAGGCTTTAAGCCTTTGGTTTGAAGTTTAGGGGATCGTTTAGTTTATGGAGATAAGTTAGTTCTACTTTGTGATGGGTGATTATTTAAGGCTTGATTTATGTTTCAGTTCCAAGGCTTGATGATGACCTTGACTAATTGGCTTGCTTGTGTGGCTCGCTCGAGGTAAAACTGGTTCACGCGAGGTATGATTCTTAATGGGATTTTTAGAAAAATAACATCATTCATATGAGATTTATTTAAAGGTTATAAACCATTTTGGAAATTATTGTGAAATTATCTTTTCCTAAGGGGTTTTGTGTTAAACCTTAGTATTTATTTATATATGAGATAATGCATTATATTTGATATTGCATTTGGGGAAAGCTATTTGCTAGATTGGAAATTTTATAAGCATCTTTCATTAATCCTTGGAGAGTTATTTGATAAAGTTATTGGAATTGATTTCTAAAGATGCTTTATCATTGATTTTGTGGTTTGAGATTGTTTTGGAAACTTTTAATGTTTGAATTATTGATAAGTACAACTTAACTTTAATGTTGAAAGGTCTTATCCAACCACTTGGAAAGATTGTATTTTTATTATGTTAACCTGTGGCATTTTGTTGTTTTACCCTTGTGCCATCAATTGTGATTATATGGTGATACCCAGCTGGATGCCGTTTACCTGTGGGCCTAACGAAGCTCCTGGTAGAATCACAACTACCTGTGGGCCTAACGAAGCTCCTGGTAGGAACACAACTTACCTGTGGGCCTAACGAAGCTCCTGTAGAAATAAAGTTGTTTGGTCTTTTATCTGTGGGCCTAACGAAGCCCCTGGTAGAAGCCAAGTTATGAAGTCTTTTACCTGTGGGCCTAACGAAGCTCCTGGTAGAAGCCAGTTGTGTGGTCTTTTACTTGTGGGCCTAACGAAGCTCCTTAGAAGCCTTGTCAAGTGGCCTTGGTATTTGTTTTGCGGTTTTACTTTTGAAATGATGGAAAATTATTGCTCAATGGTGAATGTTTTTCAGTATTCATATCTTGAAAAGCTTGGTGTGCATTATTCTTTCTAAATATTTCAGATTATTGCAAGGAAGATGATTTTGAGAGAATTTGTATAAAAGTTTCCAAATAACGTTATGTTTTGTAACATGCTTTGTATCAATAAACTTGTATTTCCCCTAACCCCATTATTTATTACTTACTGGGCTTTGCTCATTCTTTTTTTAACCACTTTTAATCTGTTACTATACCTCGAGTTAAAGTTTGGAGCACTACACTAGATTGGGAGATCGTTTTATCAGTTGATCGTAATCTCTATTTTTGCAGAGACAAAGTTACTTTGGTGGTGGTCGATTTTAGAGACATTCAACTGTAAATTTATATTTTTGAGATGTATGATTTGTATTTTGTATTGTTGTAAAGTTTCTAGGCTCTGACTTACTTTGTGGAAAGTGGATTCTAATAATATAGATATATTGTGTATATGGTTAACATAAAGGAAAAAAAAAAAATTTCCCACAGTTTCTCTTGATGGTTTAGTTTTTCATCTTTGGACCTTAGTGTGTTTGGGGCGTGACACATGAACTATTGCTTTTATGTCTGTGTGTGAGGTGTTACTAGGTGATGTTCAATTTTCTTGATATTTGTGGCACATATTCAACTGCAGCTTTGTGTAAATATTTTCCATGATTCTTATCTGGATCCTACCTTGTTCTGTAGTGACATAATTTGCGTTTTCAGTTACTGGCATGCTCCTGAACTTATGGAAGATAAATAAGATTTTTTCTTCTTAAATTTTCACTTATATCCATTCATACAGGAGGCAGAGTTGATGATAAACATTAAAGAAGCATGTTCTTGTTCCTGAGCACCAGGTGCTTAATAATGAGGAGAAGAAAACTTTGCTGGAGAGGTACACCGTGAAAGAAACACAGGTCAGTGTTGGTTAACATTTCATTTCTAAATTGTAAATATTTGGAAACTGGTAGCAGTAACTTTTGTTAGCATCTAGTAGATTAGTTGCTGAGACCAGAGTCTTATACTACAGAAAATATGCCTTGACCTAGTCATAGCATGCCAAGATTTACTATTTAGGTGTACACACATAAATCTTGTTTCTAGAAATGATTATTATTACGCAAAATCATCATCGAGCATCAATTTTGGGCTAGAAAACAAGGAACTGGTTAAGTCTGCTCCATGATTATAGAGAGACCAATAAATGTGCTGATGCTTTGGCTAATTGTGGCTGTATTCAGCTGGAAGACGTTTGCTATTAGCATATACCCCTGGATGATGTGGCTTTGTTAATTTCCTTTCAATAGTTCTAATTTGTACTGTGAGCGCTCTGTTGTTGCGAATTTCTATTGTTGGTTTCATTTGTTTGGTTAATGAATTCTCTTCCTAAAAACAAAGCAAAAAAAATTCAGGTTGAAATAATAAAGGATAAGCTCTGAAAGACTTAGGTTCATAATAAAGCTAATGCACAGAGCTAAGGAAAATTTCACCCTAGTGTTTAGGCTAGTGATTTTGAGTGTAGCTCTGTTCTCCAAACATGTTAGGGTCCTACCAAGTCAGATGCGCTGAGGTTATTTACAGCCTGCTTTACTGTCTGGTGTCACTGGATATTATCCATGTCAGTGGCCAAATTCAAGTGAATGTAACAAGTCAAACTAAGTTGTAAACTAATTGTAATTACAGGAAGCTGCCACGATAATTTAGAGTTATGTAATCTGACAATGAGGCTATTATGAGAGTGCCCTTTTATTTTACCTTGGACAATTTGACCTCTAGTTTGAGGCAATCTACGCTACACTACATCTGTTACCAAAACTTTAGTTCATATCTATTAGTACTTGCAAGCCTAGATTTCTGAAGAAAGATTTGGTCAATTCCACAAGCAACATGTTATATTTTCAGCTAGGAATTTGTTTGTTAGGAGCTCCATATGGTTCATGAACATGTAATGAAATTTGTGAAGGCACCTCTGATAAACATTTTGAAACATAATATGACTTGATTCTATCCTATTAAACCAGATCGAGTGATGTAGTTGCAAGGAAATAATTTTTTAATAAATTAGGGAAGATTGCAAATTACTGCCTTGTACTTTCAAATAGCCATCTGAACGTTCAATAATCGAACTATTCTGTAGCTTACAACTGCTGTATTTTATGAGACTTTCTAATAATTCAAATGTTTTGCGCTAATGAAGCGTCCTTTTCAATTACCTGGTCATGAGAGAATTTGAACCCTTTTGTTTCAAAGAAATTTTTTTCCTACTGGGATATCAGCCTGAATATCTCATTTTTTCCTAAAAAATTCAGCTGCCTCGTATTCAAGTGACTGATCCGATTGCAAGATATTATGGGCTGAAGCGTGGACAGGTCGTGAAGATAATCCGGCCAAGTGAAACTGCAGGCCGATATGTCACCTATCGATATGTTGTATAAGTACTTGTAGCATCTTAGTAACTGCTTAGGACTGAGGAGAGTGTTTGAGCTAGACTTGAGTTGAAGTTAATGCTGTGCTTTTGTCATTCGTATCCATATATATGTATATGGATTTTTATTATTGATTGACACATGATCTAAGCTTTATTAATATTTGTGATGATGATAGTATGTGTATTGTATAAGTATGGTTGTTTCATCTTGTATGTAAACAGTTTTCCTATCTAAAACTTTATTAAACATATCTGTTAATGTGTAATATAGTCTTGTTGGAGGTCTTCTAATAAGAATCAATTATAGTCAAGTTAGATGTTTTTGCTTGCTTCTATTCTACAGGTCTAATAAGTATCAATTAAGAGAGCTAAAAAACTCAATAAAAGTTAGGGTAAAGTATTGTTTTCGTCCCTTGCATGAAATTCGGTTTTCGTCCTTAAACTTTAAAAAATTCGTTTTTCACCCCTAACATGAATATACCTCCTGATTTGCATTTTTTAAAAGGACGAAATTTATGTTTAAAACGAACTTGTTCAAAGTTCTAAAATCCTATGGTAATTTTTATTTTTTCCGGATAATCTGTATATGTGATAGATATAAAACTTAATTTATGAAAATCCTATAGTAATTCGTTTTTGTGCTTTTCACAATTTATTCTTGAAAAGGATCGATTTCACTAGTTTATACATGAGTTTAATATTTTTCTCAATCTAGTAAATACGTTGTTTTATTTATTTATTTATTTTTATTACGATTTCTCCATTTCATCCTTAAAACTTAATTAGCTAGTTTGTATCTTTTGGTAAAACAATTTGATAACGTAAATTTGTATGCACTAGTTTACTAGAATTTTATATTCATTAAAAAAAAAGTTGAGAGTAGTATTATATAAAGTACTATCGACATTTTTTTTTTTTTTACAAAATTTCTTAACAATCATTGAGGTGACAAAGTAAATAATAAAAACATATTATATGAAAATCAATAATAACTTATCACACTAAGTTGCGAACACAATTGTGCATGTATTTCGTACTCATTATATAAGGCATGAGGATAGTTTATCTTCCAAAATCCAAGACAAAAAATAAGTAAATAAAAGAAAGAAAGAAAAAGAGTTGTGATTCTTTCATATGCTGACACAGTCACACGAGCAATAAGGTTTGTTGAGGAGATAGAATTTACTTAAGTTATAGAGTTGGGTCAAATCATCCCTTTGTGCTCACTGGCCATTTTAGCATTTTCTTTTTTCTTTATAAGTAATTTTTTATAGTATTTTCTTCTCCTCATTTGAGCATGACTTTTCAAACGATTTGGTTTGTCTAAAATGTTGTCTCCTAGAGTTATTGAATTCAAAATATTCCATGCATGAGAATATAATTTGAACATTTATTTTAATAAATTTTAAACAAGAAAGTAGAATTTGGAAGTCTTCGAAAATACCAGAAAACTAGACCTACAAGCCAATGACATGTAATTTGAATGTTCAAACAACTTTTCCAGCACCAAAATGGTGCAAGAATCCTATTCTTCTTTAATATTGTTATTATATTACATTAGATCTAGAATGAGGTACATGTTCATTATTTGTGGTCTTATATATATTGATGACATTATTTCTATAACAATCTCAAAAATAAATGTAAGACTAGCACTATATAATATAACATCACAATCCCCGGGTTGACTTGTCTGTGTACCCAATCCCAATGCCTCTACGTGTGGTTGGAAAAATTGTGAAGAGAAAGCTTGACAAAACCCCAGCTCCTAATGGCAAATTCATTACCAGTGCATTCTCATTGCCTCCAGCTTCAGGAAAGAAACAACTTTGCACATTGGAGTTGCTAAGAGCAAATATCATGAACACCAACAGTGATACAAAGGCATGAACAAAATCAATGAAATTGAGTTTGTACTTGTCCTCCAGTTCTTTCATCATGTCCTCATCACAATCAATATTATTGTAGTTAAAGATGTAAAGACCTTTGAACGTCGCGATACCATAGTAAAGCTTTCCGTCCTTGTCAATGAAGCTATCGGTAAATGAGGATAACAAGCAAAAGATGGCACAAAATATAATGATGGATGCAGTGAGGCACTTGTTGGAAAGTTGGCAAGAGCCATTGTTGGAGAATGAAGGTGTGAGAGCTTGAAATGCAAGGACAGTGCCATTAGGTAGAAGGTTAGCAAGATTGGCTACACTGGCTAGAGTCTTGTGGGCAGGATGGTTCAAGCTATGGTTTGGTGGTGGGTGTGGTTGTGAAAAAGATGGTTCAGCCATGGGGGTAGAGAGAATTGTGGATTAGCTAGCTTAATTTGTATGTTGGATATGATCATGATGTTGGTTCATATATACTTTATAAGAAGTTAGGAATTTGGAGCTTGGATGGCATGTGCCTTAATTATAAGCTTGGACATGTCAAACATGTGGTGTTAATGGACCTTTTTTAGAGTGATAGCGTCAGGAACTCCTACTTTGGGTTAATTTGTATGCTTTACGAAACACATTGATATATGATTCATGCATTACATTGCCTACTTGAAATTACTTTGGTGGATGAAGGAAAGCAATTTGTTTGGATGTTCCTTTTTTCTCCCTAGAGTTTACATCATCATGGATGGCTCTCCCTAATTTGGTGTAGTTGTTAAGCACATACTTATTTCTCAATTTGTGTTTTTACTTAATTTTCATTGTGCTATGATGACAGCATTCATATTTCTTCACTCTCTTGCCAAATTTGCACTACTGGAAAAAACCATGAAAATTTCAAAGCCAGTTTATTTGAAGTTAGGTTTTTTAGTTTAATAGAATGCACTAATTCTCTTGTTTGACTGACCAACCTTTGGCTTTAGCTTAACAGTAACCATATTTTACAATTCAAGACCTTTCCCCCTCAACAATCTACCCCTAATGTATCTAACAGAGAGGTCTGATGTATCTCAAAGAGAGGTGTACATGGGTTGGGTTGGGTTTGAGACATTTTTCAGCCCAACCCAACCTCTTGGTGAGAAATCTCCAACCCTAATGAAAGCTCTAAAAATAAATCCAACCCAAATCGTATGGGTTGGATTGGGCTGTCGAGACCATTTTGTCAGGTTGAATAAAAAAAAAAAAAGGGGTTTTCATTCAACTGTTAAGCTCATTATTCAATAGATTATTACAATTTATACAATTGACTATAATATTCCAATTTTATCAAAGTTAAGTGTCAAAACAACAAAACAAATCAAACTAAAAAAAAATTAAATAGTCTTCAAATCCAAAATAAATCAAACTAACAAATGTAAAATACATATAATTTTTTAACTATTAAAAGCATGGATTGGATCGGGTTACATCAATTGAAAATTTTGCCAACCCAAACCCGACAAAACACAAGCTTAACAAAAAGAAAAATTACAACCTAACCTAACCCATCAACCCACGAAAACCAACATGATGTGTTAGGTTGAGTTGGGTTAGGTTGGATTTGTTGGGTTAGTAGGTTGAATGCACACCCCTTACAAGGAGAATAATGTACAACATTAAAAAATGATAGAGAGTTGCGTTAGCCTCAGAGTTTAGATGCATTTGTGCTGTTCACATGGGATTCAATACTCAAATAAATAAATTCAATTGAGAAAGTGTGGTGAAGGTTCTTCATTCCATGGCCAATATTTTATAGGTTCCTCTATGAATGTTTTTGTTTGCAAAGTTAACAATGTCCCCTGTAATTTCAACTGGTACAAGAAAAGTGGAACTTTTTATTTAATTGAATTAATTGGAATACAAGAAAGCTATAGAATAAAGTTATGATGCATCAAAAGGAAATTGATCTGAAGATTAACTGTACGATCATATTTGCATTGAAGAAGCTAGCATACATTTATTTATTTATTCATCCTTCTAATACAGCAAATCACCATATAACACATTAAAATCTAAAAGAGTTCAAAAGCTTGGGGATTCTGGAAAAAAGAATAGACCAACAAATTGTAAAAGATATGGAAAAGTTCCAGTTTACAACAGTTCCAATAAAATATGTAACTGCTGAGCCAAAAGAAATCATGAACTGTAGGTTTATCAATCGATCTGCAATTGAATTGAAAATATATTCACTAGAATGAATTCTTAGTGGTTTTTCCATACATGAATGAGTAGAAATCCATTGATGCAAAGTAGTAAAGCCAACACTTGAATGAGTAATGAAAGATAACCTGTGAAGTCACAACTACTGCAATGACCACATAAGAAAGAAGCCCAACCCCACATTCTATCAACAGCCTCCCAAGGTCAAGTGACCAAGCACTCACTTTGTTGTATTTGTCATTTTCTTCATTTTTGATGTCCAACAAACCAATTGACCAGAAAAGGAACATACCTCTAATCAAGCTCAAAACCTTCATCTTCATATAGTTGTTTAAAGGAAATATAAGATCAAAACTCTTACCATATACCATCAGAGAATTTGTAATTTAGGTATAACTAATAACTATAGTAACAACAAAATAATAAGCAAATTTACCCCCAAAAAAAGGTTGAATTTTTAAAGCTATGAGACTTATTTACTTGTGTAATATGTAATTGATACAACCTGAGACTTGAGGTTTTTAAGACCTTTTGTCAAACAGATAGGATACACCCCAAATACCACCCACAGGCCACAGCCCCAAAATGGCCACATCATTGGAAACCCACCAATGTCCCAACACCCAAACACACATGCCCATCCACAATCACCTCAAAACACCCAAGCGCACCCACCAAAAGCAGATCAACCGTAGACTATCACAAACCATTGAAAAAAAGCCCACCTCAGGTACAATCAAGAATTTAGTAAGCTGCTTGTAGAATTGAAATCCAATATTAATAAATTGTTTTGGGAGGTATGAAACAACAATCCCAATAACCTTCAACACAAACATAAACATTTTTTTTAAAGGGATTACACCATCCGTTCCCCTGGATATTGAAATTGCACGATCTGTTGCCGCAGTCGGTGAAGCAGTGAATATACCAGACTCAGACACCGATCATTCCCGTGGAGATTGAAATTGCACTGGGTGCATTGATAAAACAACTCTTCACAAGGTCCACGACAACTGTCACATGGAGGATGGTCTTTAGTTTCCTCAACGAAAGTAAGGGGTTGTCGGTGCCCGTTAAATTTGTAAGCAACTCCAAACTTGCAATTTGGGTATTTCCCAATTATACACTTGGGATGAGCAGGATAACTGCACTCTGCACAGTAGTAGAACCAATGGTTTGGGTCTCGTTCTTCTTCACATATATCACAGTAATATTCACCAGAGTTATCTTCAGCAGTATAAGAGAGAATGAAGGGATGCTCATGTTGTTCGTACCTTGTGGTAAGTGGCAGTGTTGCGCATTTAAAGTTTAGTGCAAATTCACAAGTGGTACAACGGAATACTTCGTTTTTTTTTAGAACCACAACCACTGCAACTTTGTTGATCTCTTGTGATGGGAAGGAGAAGTCGATGCTCATGACCTTTGTGGGTAAGGATGTCTGAGACCAAACCACATTGAAAATCGAGATAAAACCTGCAACTCTGACATTCATAGGTGAAGCCATTGCAAGGATAGCCACATAAATCACACCAAAAGAACTTCTCTTTTTCTTTTTCCTCTTTTGAACATTAAATCAAAAATTTTCTCTATTGAAGTGGACACATATTCACTCTTGAATCCTAACCCTTCTTCTAAATGGTTCTAAACCCAAAATCTACAAATTTTCCTAACCTTATGTCTGCCACAAATATATAACGAATGGCTTATAATTTATCCTTTATTCTTTGACTATTATTATGGACAATTTTTTTTTTTTTTAAGGAAATTACATATACTGCAAGATTCTTTTGTATGTTTTTTTTTTATTATTTTTTTTATGTCGATATATACAAGTTTTTTAATGAAGCCATGAAAAAAAGTTTCTTGGAACTGGCACGACTAACAATGGAATCATGTTTATCTTATCTTATATTTTTTTTATCTATTTTTCTAGACAGGGTCTGGGGGCTGGTGAATGAATGAAGGATTCCACATGAACCTTGCTTTGTTCAAACCCAAGCACAAATGAGCAATTATTATGTGATATAGACTCAACCAAAGTTAGAGGTTTTTCTAGCTAGTTTCATATGATAGACTCGAATCAACCACCACAAAGGGAGCATAGCATAATAAGATAACCAAGAAAAGAGACAGGTATCCATCTTTGGAGTAGGCCCATTCCAGGGTATATCTTCTAAACTTGGATTAAGGGCAATTGGTGCTTACTTTCAAGGATTGAAGGAAAGCATCTGGTAGCTTAAAAGACAAGCATCTGGTGGCCCTAAAGGAAAGCATCTGATTTGATGACTACAAGTCTTCCAGCAGGTGAAAGCAGTTTAGATTTATAACCTGGCAGCTTTGATTGGACTTTCTCAATAACAAAGTTGAAAGCATTATTATTTCTTCCTTTGTGGAAAATTGGAGAGTTACCAAAATCATTTCTGTTTCATTTACTAAAATTTTGCGGACTTTGAAAATCTTGGGATATCTCAATCCTCACAGTCTATGGATTCTCAAGTCTTACCTAAAAATTAAGAATTTCAATCTTCCATTTCTTGCATTTAATTAGAATTGTAACAAATCATGTTTAAATTTTAAAACTAGTTAACATTAAGCTACAAAGTATGTTTATGAATAATTCTTAAATATGATAGGAGTTTAAGGGGTCACTTACATGTTTAAGACAGACCTCGATTAGGCAAAGTCGGTTTACAACCAAATCGATATGTCCAGTGTATACATCTGGAACTCTATGATTAAAAGGTTACTCAAACAGTTACAACTCAGATGAGGATTCGTATATGTAAAGAAAAATGTAGCGAAGGGGTACTTGTAGACCTTTTTACATTCCTTTTGTGCTTAATCATGTTCAGGTTTTACTTTACACAAATTATGGAAAAGTTGTTCATAATCGCATTGTCAAAATTGGGTTTTAATCGGATATGTATGCTTCTACTGGTTTACTCTTATGTAAATGTCTTGTTCAGAACTTCAGATGGGAAGCTACAGGTCCTTACCATGCTTTTTGCCAAAAGCACGTATTGAAAATGAAGCCTTGAGCTTCATTCCCAAAACGTGATTTTTGAAGGCAAAAGTTTTTGCAAACCATGATTTTTTCTTTTTTGCAAACACAAAATTTGGGTTTTGCATTTTCAAAATGTGCTTTTTGCCTTCCTAATGGGATTCCAAACGGGCATTGAAAGCATTTGATTTATTTCAAAAGTGGAATGTAGTGGCTTGGACTAGTTTGATTGCTGGGAATGTTAATAACGGTTGGGCTAGCAAGGCCATAGTGAAGTTTAAGGACATGAAGTTCTGGAATGTTAAGTCTCAAAATAATAAAATAAATCAAACTAAAAAAAGAAATTAAACAAGTGATATCAGTTTATCTGTATTTTGTTAAAGAGAAAAATGTATAACATTAAAATATGATAAGAGTTGTGTTAGCCTTAGAGTTTAGATGCATTTCGGTCCACATGTGATTAAATGCCCAAATAAATAAATTCAATTGACAAAGTGGGTTTAAGGTTCTTCCATTGGGAAACTCCATCATGTCCAGTCTTTTATAGTTTCCTAATAAACAAGTGATATCAGTTTATCTGTATTTTGTTTCCCTAATATCATCACCCCTATATATAATGGAATACCAAAGAATCTTTCACTACCAGCTAATTCAAATATAGAACTTGCATAGAATACAATCCCATTAGCACCTCCAAATTTCTGCAGTAGCTTTAGCCCCACAACAAATAGGTTATTGAGCAAAATCCCTCTTAAAGCTAAGTTAGATACTTTGATGTCATGGAAAGCCAACAGTACTCGTATTTGTTTGGAAACACTCGCAATTAATGAATGCTCATGTATCCTCTTGAACAAGTCCAAAAGTCTTCCATTCGGAAGTTTTGAAGGGCCTCTGTGTAATCCCTTAAAGAATAGAAGGCCAATCATTATTTTCTTTGCATTTATACCAATGAAATTAAAGTGCAAAATTCGAAATTTGAAATTTGTGTCTTTCTAATTAAAAATAGTTCAGAAGTTACTCTAATCTCTTCTAATATGGTTATTTTTCTATGCCTGGTGATATTGCAAATATTATGCTATCTGTTCTAATATGGTTCTTTATTTGTATTAACACACTTTTGGCTCAAAAGCAGGCTAGGTGTTGTAGGTTTAACAACAAGATGTAGCTAAATATACTTTTCTGTTTAAATTTATTTATTTATTCATCCTTCTAATACATCAAAACACCATGTAAATCATTAACTTCTAAAAGAGTTCAAAAGCTTGACTCACCAGCCATCTTGGGCATTTTGGAAAAGAGAATAGACCAACAAGTTGTAAAAGACATGGAATTGTTCCTACAAATGAAATCAACTAAAAGCTTGTTGATATCGATGCAATATTCAGCCTTCTACAAGATAACAGTGAAAAATGAACTGAAGCTACCTATCAGAGCCAAAAGAAATCATGAACTGTAGAATAAGCAATGCTCATCATATTATATCCCCTGCTTCTTCAACTGTTCATCTAACTCCTCTATCATAGATGTTTCCATCAAAGACAAACCCACCATCTCGTACGTGTCAACATCCTAAGCCAGATAATGGACAGTGTATGACACATCATTGTTCTCCACAAACACCCGACTTGAAAAACCAGAATAATTGACTGAAGCACTCTCTAATTTCAGCCTTGATTGTTGTAACATCAAAGAAATTCCAATTTACGTATATAGCAAACTATTACTGGTTGTACAGAAATTTCACCATTATACCATTTTTTACTACTTTATCCTCCAATCAGGTTAAGGAAAATAGTTGCTTCACAGCCAATCATGAAAACTGTAAGCAATTCAATTGAATAATAGTAGAATATTTCCACAAAACACATGAATTTCATAAATCCCATTCTTGTCATATGTATAAACCATATTAAAGAAAGTGGTCTGAACAGATGAAATCCAAAAACAGAACATTATCATATATCTTCATATAGTTATTTAAAGGAAATATAAGTTCAAAACTCTTACAATGTTACCTCTTGAGCTATCTACTTTTCTGGATTCTTATCTTCTCTAAGACTGCATGGTTGTCTCTTGGGCTATTTTGATGGCCTGAACTTTTCGAGATTCTTATCTTCTCCATAAGTGGAATGCAACAAAGTTGATTTTTTTCGTCTACTGGGTATTACGTTTAAGCAAAATAGTAGACATCTTTTAGAAGAAAAGTCCAGCTTCACATTTTACTAACAATTACATCCATGAAATTCCATATACCATCAGAGAATTTGTAATTTAGGTATAACTAATAACTATAGTAGCAACAAAATAATAAGCAAATTTACCCCCAAAAAAAGGTTGAATTTTTAAAGTTATGAGCCTTATTTGCTTGTGTATTATGTAATTGATACAACTTGAGACTTGAGGTTTTGAAGACCTTTTGTCAAACAGATAGGATACACCCCAAATACCACCCACAGGCCACAGCCCCAAAATGGCCACATCATTGGAAACCCACCAATGTCCCACCCACTTCATTCAAAACACCCAAACGCACCCACCCATAGACCATCACAAATCCACCGTGGTATGTACAATGAACAATCCCAATAAGCTTTATCATAAAAGCAAAAAAAAATAAAAAAATAAAAAAAACAATAAACATTAAAAAAAAAAAAAAAATTTAGAGGGATTACACCATCCGTCCCAGTGGATATTGAAATTGCATAATCATATCATAATCATAACCAAGAAAGAAAAAATTATACTATCGACAAAGTTCACGTGGGTTTTTGAAGACACCATTCGTTCCCGTGGAGATTGAAATTGCACTGGGTGCATTGATAAAACAACTCTTCACAAGGTCTACGGCAATAGGGACATGGAGGATGGTCTTTAGTTTCCTCAACGAAAGTAAGGGGGTGTGGGTGACTGTTAAATTTGTAAGTAACTCCAAACTTGCAATTTGGGGATTTCCCAATTATACATTTGGGATGAGCAGGATAACTGCATTCTGCACAGTAATAGAA
>OU015761.1:14777655-14948861 GCA_907173295.1 Fagus sylvatica
GCCTCCAGCTTCAGGAAAGAAACAACTTTGCACATTGGAGTTGCTAAGAGCAAATATCATGAACACCAACAGTGATACAAAGGCATGAACAAAATCAATGAAATTGAGTTTGTACTTGTCCTCCAGTTCTTTCATCATGTCCTCATCACAATCAATATTATTGTAGTTAAAGATGTAAAGACCTTTGAACGTCGCGATACCATAGTAAAGCTTTCCGTCCTTGTCAATGAAGCTATCGGTAAATGAGGATAACAAGCAAAAGATGGCACAAAATATAATGATGGATGCAGTGAGGCACTTGTTGGAAAGTTGGCAAGAGCCATTGTTGGAGAATGAAGGTGTGAGAGCTTGAAATGCAAGGACAGTGCCATTAGGTAGAAGGTTAGCAAGATTGGCTACACTGGCTAGAGTCTTGTGGGCAGGATGGTTCGAGCCATGGTTTGGTGGTGGGTGTGGTTGTGAAAAAGATGATTCAGCCATGGGGGTAGAGAGAATTGTGGATTAGCTAGCTTAATTTGTATGTTGGATATGATCATGATGTTGGTTCATATATACTTTATAAGAAGTTAGGAATTTGGAGCTTGGATGGCATGTGCCTTATAAGCTTGGACATGTCAAACATGTGGTGTTAATGGACCTTTTTTAGAGTGATAGCGTCAGGAACTCCTACTTTGGGTTAATTTGTATGCTTTACGAAAAATGATATATGATTCATGCATTACATTGTCTACTTGAAATTACTTTGCTGGATGAAGGAAAGCAATTTGTTTGGATGTTCCTTTTTTCTCCCTAGAGTTTACATCATCATGGATGGCTCTCCTAATTTGGTGTAATTGTTAAGCACATACTTATTTCTCAATTTGTGTTTTTACTTAATTTTCAATGTGCTATGATGACAGCATTCGTATTTCTTTACTCTCTTGCCAAATTTGCACAACTGGAAAAAACCATGAAAATTTCAAAACCAATTTATTTGAAGTTAGGCTTTTTAGTTTAATAGAATGCACTATTTCTCTTGATTGACTGACTAACCTTTGGCTTTAGCTTAACAGTAACCATATCTTACAATTCAAGACCTTTCCCCCTCAACAATCTACCCCTAATGTATCTAACAGAGAGGTGTGCATGGGTTGGGTTGGGTTTGAGACATTTTTCAACCCAACCCAACCTCTTGTTGAGAAATCTCCAACCCTATTGAAAGCTCTAAAAATAAATCCAACGCAAATCGTATGGGTTGGATTGGGCTGTCGAGACCATTTTGTCTGGTTGAATAAAAAAAAAAAAAAAAGGTTTTCATTCAATTGTTAAGCTCATTATTCAATAAATTATTACAATTTATACAATTGAGCAAAATATTCCAATTTTGTCAAAGTTAAGTGTCAAAACAACAAAACAAATCCAACTAAAAAAAATTAAATAGTCTTCAAATCCAAAATAAATCAAACTAACAAATGTAAAACACATATAATTTTTTAACTAACAAAAGCATGGATTGGATTGGGTTACATCAATTGAAAATTTTGCCAACCCGAACCTAACAAAATACAAGCTTAACAAAAAGAAAAATTACAACCTAACCTAACCCATCAACCCATGAAAAACCAACCTGATGTGTTAGGTTGAGTTGGGTTAGGTTGGATTTGTTGGGTTAGTAGGTTGAATGCACATCCCTTACAAGGAGAATAATGTACAACATTAAAAAATGATAAAGAGTTGTATTAGCCTCAGAGTTCAGATACATTTCTGCAGTTCACATGGGATTCAATACACAAATAAATAAATTCAATTGACAAAGTGTGGTGAAGGTTATTAATTACATGACCAATGTTTTATATGTTCCTCCATGAATGTTTTTGTTTGCAAAGTTAACAATATCCCCTGTAATTTCAACTGGTAAAAGAAAAGTGGAACTTTTTATTTAATTAAATTAATTGGAATACAAGAAAGCTATAGAATAAAGTTATGATGCATCAAAAGGAAATTGATCTGAAGATTAACTATACGATCATATTTGCATTGAAGAAGTTAGCAAAAAAAAATATTTGCATTGAAGAACGATAATGGGAATGTTAAAATTACAGATTCTCTTCAGTTTTCCTAAGTCATTAGCAATCAATGGACTGTAGAAGAAAACCAATTCTCAAAATGTCATGAAGTCAGATCAATTGATGTCACTATAAGAGCCTAACAATATACATAGATTTTAAAGGATCTCTAATAGAATTCCCAGCTGAAAGGTTCATGCTTTTGGCAAATGTTAATGGAGTTATCCTTAAGATGCTCCTAGTGTATTTCAGTCCTAATAAGGAGTCATTCTTCAATCAGCAACCAATGATGCTATACTGCAATAGATGGATTTCTACTATCATAAGGGCATTCTTTATTTGTATTAAAACACTTTTGGCTCAAAAGCAGGCTAGATATTGTTGGTGTAAGAACAAGATGTAGCTAAATATACTCTTCTGTATAGATTTATTTATTTATTCATCCTTCTAATATAGCAAATCACCATATAAAACATTAAAATCTAAAAGAGTTTAAAAGCTTGGGGATTCTGGAAAAAAGAATAGACCAACAAACTGTAAAAGACATGGAAAAGTTCCAGTTTACAACAGTTCCAATAAAATATGTAACTGCTGAGCCAAAAGAAATCATGAACTGTAGATTTATCAATTGATATGCAATTGAATTGAAAATATATTCACTAGAATGAATTCTTAGTGGTTTTTCCATACATGAATGAGTAGAAATCCATTGATGCACAGTAGTAAAGCCAACACATGAATGAGTAATGAAAGATAACCTGTGAAGTCACAACTACTGCAATTACCACATAAGAAAGAAGCCCAACCCCACATTCTATCAACAGCCTCCCAAGGTCAAGTGACCAAGCACTCACTTTGTTGTATTTGTCATTTTCTTCATTTTTGATGTCCAACAAACCAATTGACCAGAAAAGGAACATACCTCTAATCAAGCTCAAAACCTTCATCTTCATATAGTTGTTTAAAGGAAATATAAGATCAAAACTCTTACAATGTTACCTCTTGAGCTATCTACTTTTCTGGATTCTTATCTTCTCTAAGATTCCATGGTTGCCTCTTGGGCTATTTTGATGGCCTGAACTTTTCTGGATTCTTATCTTCTCCATAAGTGGAACACAACAAAGTTGATTTCTTTTGGCATATTGGGTATTATGTTTAAGCAAAATAGTAGGCATCTTTTAGAAGAAAAGTCCAGCTTCACATTTTACTAACAATTACATCCATGAAATTCCATATACCATCAGAGAATTTGTAATTGAGGTATAACTAATAACTATGGTAGCAACAAAATTATTAGCAAATTTACCCCCAAAAAAAGGTTGAATTTTTAAAGCTATGAGCCTTATTTGCTTGTGTATTATGTAATTGATACAACTTGAGACTTGAGGTTTATAAGACCTTTTGTCAAACAGATAGGATACACCCCAAATACCACCTACAGGCCACAGCCCCAAAATGGCCACATCATTGGAAACCCACCAATGTCCCAACACCCACCCACAACCACCTCAAAACACCACAACGCACCCACCCAAAGCAGATCAACCATAGACCATCACAAATCCACCGAAGAAAAGCCCACCTCAGGTTTGCTTGTAGGTACAATGAAGAATTTAGTCATCAGCACGGGTGGTATGAAACAACAATCCCAATAAGTTTCATCTCAAAAAAAAAAAAAAGTAAGTTATAAGGGATTACACCATCCGTCCCCGTGGATATTGAATTGCAGGATAACACTAAAGAACCAAGTTGGGGAATGTATCTCTTTCACGAATGCCAGTAGTGGATGTTGAAATTGCACTGGGTGCATTGATAAAACAACTCTTCACAAGGTTTACGGCAATAGTGACATGGAGGATGGTCTTTAGTTTCCTCAACGAAAGTAAGGGGGGTGTGGGTGCCTGTCAAATTTGTAAGCAACTCCAAACTTGCAATTTGGGGATTTCCCAATTATACACTTGGGATGAGGAGGAAAACTGCACTCTGCACAATAGTAGAACCAATGGTTTGGGTCTCGCTCTTCTTCACATATATCACAGTAATATCCACCAGAGTCATCTTCAGCAGTATAAGAGAGAGTGAAAGGATGCTCATGTTGTTCGTACCTTGTGGTAAGTGGTAGTGTTGCGCATTTAAAGTCTAGTGCAAATTCACAAGTGATACAACGGAATACTTCGTCTCTTTTAGAACCACAACCACTGCAACTCTGTTCATCTCTTAAGATGGAGAGGAAAAGTTGGTGCTCATGACCTTTGTGGGTAAGACTGTTTGGGACCAAACTACATTGAACATCCAGAAAAAACTCACAATACTCACAATTATAGGCAAAGCCATTGCAAGGATAGCCACATGAATAACACCAAAAGAACTTTTTCACCAAAGGTGCCTGTGGGAGGAGGGTGAGTGGGTGTCGATGGAGTGGGTGCCACTTTTTTTTGGGTAATTCTACACAAGATCTATGTAGAAAGAAACTACACTTGACACAACTATAAAACGGAGGGAGAATGGCTCGTCCGCACCCATTGCATTTTTCATTATTCTGAACCTCATTAATAAGCTTTAATTCATGCTCATGACTGAAGTGTTCGATTTCTGTGGCTATTTCAATTCCGTCCTTTCCCACATTGGTTTTTTTGACTTTGTAAGTTGACGAATCTACAAATTGATCGAGCTTTGGATCTGTATTTTCCAACATAGTTTTGGACGTAGTGAACTCCTCATCTTTAAGTTTCAACAAATTTATGCTCTCAATGTTTCTCTGGTACACAGCACAATTGAGGTGGGCAACAAAATCGCATCTGGAGCAATAGTAAAGGCCATAGTGTGTATCCATTTTTCGAAAACATAATTGACAAAATCGGGAGTCTGATTGATCGACTTCAAGAGAAGAATGGGTGAGGTGGAGAGGGTGGTTGTGACGTACAACTTTGACTTTGCGTCGGTATAAAAAAGCACACCTTCTATGAATCAAGAAATCACATGGTACACACAGATAGGGCATAAGGCCTTCTTTGCCACAAAGGTTGCAAGTGAACATGATCGACCTCCAAAGAGCGGTCAATGGGTGGTCATGGACTTCAACTTCAATGGTGGGCGGTAAAGAAGCACATCTGATATGAAGATTAAAGTTGCAGCGGGAACAACGATAAGTGTATTCCCAACTATTTTCTTTGCAGACTTAGCATTTGCTATATTCTTTGTCGTCCTTATATTTATATTCGTCAAAGAGAATAAGAGGATGTTTTGGGTGCAAGGGATGGTACAACTCAATGGGTAGTTCAGCACATGATTTATGATGGTAGAACCATTTGCATTTTATACTGTTAGCCTCAAGGTTTCAATAATTATTAATTGGCTAATTAATCCAAGGACATTCATGTAGTTTTGATGATAACCATGATTTTAAGTTGTTCATTAATGATATTTTCATATGAACTAATGATTTATGTTTTAAAGCTTAATTTTGACTATTGATTTAATTGGACCAAGATGGCCAATTCAAATATCAAGCAAATACAAAGTTGATAAATTGCAAATTCATTGAAGATCAAAGTCATCAAGACTCAAGACAAAGAAATCAAGCTCAAAGACAATGATCCGAGACATATGAGAAGTAAGAGTTAGGTTTTGTAAAGTTTATTAAGATTTGATCTTTAAGGCTCAACTTTAAAACCAACTTCAATTGAAAAATCTCTTAAAGTTTTCAAAGACAAACTTGATTGGTTGAAATTCAAATATAAGACAACCATATCAATTGAAAAATCTCTTAAAGTTTTCAAAGACAAACTTGATTGGTTGAAATTCAAATATAAGACAACCATATCAATTGAAAAATCTCTTAAAGTTTTCAAAGACAACTTGATTGGTTGAAATTCAAATATAAGACAACCATATCAATTGAAAAATCTCTTAAAGTTTTCAAAGACAAACTTGATTGGTTGAAATTCAAATATAAGACAACCATATCAATTGAAAAATCTCTTAAAGTTTTCAAAGACAACTTGATTGGTTGAAATTCAAATATAAGACAACCATATCAATTGAAAAATCTCTTAAAGTCTTCAAAGACAACTTGATTGGTTGAAATTCAAATATAAGACAACCATATCAATTGAAAAATCTCTTAAAGTTTTCAAAGACAACTTGATTGGTTGAAATTCAAATATAAGACAACCATATCAATTGAAAAATCTCTTAAAGTCTTCAAAGACAAATTTGATTGATTGAAATTCACATGCAAGACAACCATATCAATTATGGTTGAAAAATCTTAAGAAGAAAAGTTTTCAAAGAAAACAAATTGATTGATTGAAAATCAAGAAGAATGCAAGACAACATGATGGCTATAAATACTACCCTTTCTTCATTTCTAAATATCAAGCATACAAGAGAAATCAAAGATAGAAAAGATAACATCTTATACATCAATCCATCCTTCTCAAGCTTATATTTTCATATCATTCAAAATCCTTGATTGAAAATTTCTCTAAACACTTTTTGAGCCATATTGATCAAATCCTTGATATACTATTAGAGTGAGCATATTGTGTACAATTACTCTTTGAGAGAGCCTTATCTTGTACAACAAATACTTTGTTGAAACCATTGAGTGTTTTTGTTAGGGTTTTGGTATAAATCCTAAGTAGTGAAAAGGATTTTTCACTGGGTGGTTACTCTTCACCTTGTAAGGAAGATTTGTGGGTCTTGGTATAAATCCTAAGAGTGAAAAGGATTTTTCACTCGGTGGTTACTCTTCACCGTGTAAAGAAGATTTGTAACGGTTTTGATCTTCACCCGAAAGAAGATTGTCAAATTAGTGAATTTGGGAATCCTCGAAGAAGTGATCTTGAGGCGGGGACGTAGGCGGGGAAGCCGAACCTCGATAACAATCACTGTGTTTGATTTTCTCTATCTCTATCTCTATCTCTTACTCATTCAATTGCTTATATATGCTTGTGTTTGATTTTCTATCATATCTTATTGCAATTGAATTGTGTTCTTAAATTTGTTTTTGCTAATTGAAAATAGTTTTTAATTCCGCATTTAAATCGAAAAAGTTTGCCTCAACCTAAATCACCCCCCCTCTTAGGTTGATATTTGGGTAACATATACAACTGTAGCAAGGACCCAAAATTTGTTCCTGGCACCCAAAACAATCTTTACCATAAATTCTCTCTTCATTGAAGACCAACGGATGCTCATTGTGGCAAAAATGTTGAAGCTCCATCTTGTATGACATGCATAGACAACATTCCATTTGTTTAGAAAAATGATTTAATGGAACAGGACTGGGTGCTACCCTCAATACAAAAAAAAAGAAAAAGAAAAAAAGAGAAACAACGAAGGAGCGTAATAGAGGTGGATGGTGTTTTGTGGGCATGAGTTAGTGCCCTTGAAATGTGGTTCTCAAAATAGTGGTGGCGTGTTTTGTTAATGTTAGTTTTTGATTGGGTCAAGTCCTCTAATAATAACGAGGCTAGTAGCGTTTCTTCCATAATAATATTTGATTTAGGCATTATTACACTTAGGGTAACTTTTACAAAACTAATACTACTTAATATTTTGCAAAACCTAACATTTGATTAAATGATATTCTTGTAAATATCATGCCTACCAAATATTAAGGTGATTAGACCCTTAAAATTCACTTATCTATGAAGAACTCAAAATTATAATTCTTTTGTATCCTTAAATATACTTAACAAATAAGTTTATAGATTAAATAGTAAATGACAACCAATTCTTGTGAAATTTTGTGTGCATTTTAACCTATGGAAGTTATTTAATCAAACATTAGCTTCAACAAAATAGTGATTTGATAAAAAGTAATGGAATGATGTAAATTTTATTAAAAACAGGAAAGATAACTTGAACCCAATTCATTTGGGAATAATATATTTCTCAAAAATATCTTATTAATTCAAGTGCAAACTAACGACTAAATAGGCCCAAAATTTATTGCATTTAACATATATATAATTGAAAAATCACATATGTACAAATAAATTTGTGAAAGCAGCCTTCAATACTTACAATTACAAGAATTCAATTTTGGCTTTGGAACAATTCTAGGGAAGCTTTAAGTTAGCCCTTATCTTCAGATCTATTGCCCCTTAAGTATTCGGTCTAGTGGTAATCCCCTTTCCCAAAAAACCCAACTCTCTATAAGGGCCTGGATTCGATCCCCGGGATCTTCAAAATATACGTGTATGTGAGTTTAGATTATAATTTCTAAAAAAAAAAAAAAATCTTCACACCTATTAAAGCTAAGTTCACCTCGAAGAGCTCATTTTAAATGTACTTCTGTTGTATATAGGATTAGAAGGTGTTACCTTTTTAAGATAAAATTCATTCCTCATTATTTTATCAAATTATGATCATATCATCATGCCAAGAAAGAAAAACCTTCTCAAACACAAAAGGAACGAAAAAAGAGGAAAGAAAAAGAGAAACAATTGGGTAAGGCACCTATGCTCGTTCTACTTAGATTTACATACTTCATTTTCTCCTTTATCAAATCTTTATTTTATTTTATTGTATATTCCTATCCAAATTCCAATATAACATTTCTTTTTCTTATAGCAATTCAAATCTAACATTTTTTATTTTCCAATTCACTTATGAGATATTCTTTACCCATTTCTCTTCAAGTTTTAAGCATATGAGATTCTATCTCTTAGGGTTGTCATATATTTTTCAGTCTTCTTTCTTATGATTTCTTTTAATATATTACTTTGAAGTTGTTTCTTATCTCTAAAACAAAGCAAGAATTGGGTGGGCTTAGACACCCAACTCCACCCTCCCAAAAGGAAAATAAGAAAGGAAAAGAAGATTCTATTGTTAGCATCAAGAAAATATTTACAATAAGTGTACATGATACCACCACCACGTGAAAAATTTTGAAGCAATAGAAAAAGTAAAATAATTTGAATAACTTTTACAAAGGTTATATATACCCGACTTTTCTCCTTAATAATATTTTGCTAAACCTACCATTTGAATTCAAATGTCTTTCGTGTACCTTGTCATGCATACCAAATATTAAGGTGATTGGACATTAAACATTCACTTATCTACCAAGAGTTCAGAATTATTACTTTTTGTATTTTAAAATATACTAAATAAATAAGTTTCTAAGTAAGCCCTTATTTTCACTTCTATTAAAGCTAAGTTCACTCGAAGAGCTAATCTATAACTTCTATTATATATATAGAACTAGAAGGTATTATATATATATATATATATATATTATTTGTCTTTTCGAGAATAAAACTTGGTTCCTCGTTATTTTATCAAATTATGATTATGTCATTGTGCTAAGAAAAGAAAAACCTTTTCAAAACCCATAAGAAATGAAAAAGAGAAACAAATTGGTCAGGCACTAATAATTATGCTCATCTACTTTACATACTTCATTTTCTATTTTATCAAATCTTTTTATTTTAATATTCTTGTCCATACTCCAATCTAACATTCTTTTTCTCTTATAGCATTTTCGAAATTAACATTTTATTTTTCCCATTCACTTATGAGATTTTTTTACCCATCTCTCTTCAAGTTATAAACATATGTGGTTCTATCTCTTAGGGTTGTCATACATTAATTAGGATTTCTATTAATATGTTGTTTTGAAGTTGTTTCTTATCTCTAAAACAAATCAAGAATTGGGCCAACAACCCCCTCCCTAAAAGAAAAAGAAAAAGAAAAAGAAAAAATGAAAAGAACATTCTATTGTTAGTATCAATATCAATATATATATAAAAGCAGAAACCTTTAACTGAGGTTCTGCCAAGTGTCTTACAAACTGATGTGGCAGCCACATCAGCAATTAAAATAAGTGTCTCTTTATTGTTTAAATTTATCAAGTGATATGTTGTTTAATAAAGCAACTGGATAATGATCAATGATCAACAATTACACCATTTCCATTTCACATGACTCTTTTCATTCGTTGGTGCAGTTCCACCATTCCTCTTTGTAATTTATTTTTTATTCAATTAATTGACGTTTGTTTGTTTATCTGAAACTTCAAATTTTCTTGGAAATGGCGTATGTGGGATTCTTTTACCTTTTTCTCTCTATAAATTTGAATTGGTTTTGGTTCTGAAGTATAACCTCTTTCTGGGTTTTGCAGATTTGAGTCTCTCTTTTCGTTGTTGGACTTCAAATATTAAAAAAGACACTCCCCCCTTCTCTCTCCCTCTGTGTCTGTGACTCTCTGCAACTCCTCCAAAAATCCTTGAACAATCCCTGAACCCAAAATCCACACCAAAATTCTTCAATACTAAGGTTTAATCCTCTTTTGCTTTTCGTTGTTTTTTTATTTTTATTTTTATTTTTTGGTTTAAGGTTTCGGTTTCTTCATTCTTGGTAAATGATATAAAGTACAGAACTAAAGCCTCATTACGTTATTGCAGAGGAAATTCGGGTAACGATTTTGGCCCGAAATGTAACCACTCAGTCGCCAACGCAACGCTCACCGGCGCTGGCAACGTTTTTCTGTCTCTTGAGCAGGACTCGGCGGACCGTCGCCGGAGAATTCTCGAGGCTCAGAGATCCGCTGCTGTAGATTTCGACGTTGTGTCCAGATCGAAGCACCGTATAAACGACGACGATGATAGCAGCGATGGTGAGGGAGACTGCGTGGCGGAGAATGGGAAGGCGGAGGAGTCGAAGAAAGTTAAGGCGAAGAAGCCGAAGAAACCGAAGGTTACTGTCTCCGATGCGGCTGCTAAGATCGACGCCGACGATCTCTCGGCTTTTCTCGCCGATATTACGGTGAGTTTTGCTTTCCAATTTCGAAATTGATAATGTGTGTGTGTGTTTGAGATAGAGATTTGGTTTGATCTGTGTGGTTTTGGGGATAGGCTTCGTACCAGGGGCAGCAGGAGAGTGCAGTTTCCGTGGGTGAAGATGTTCAGGGAGTCCACGGTGGCAAAATTCGCCGATGTGAGTAATGCTTTTGTAGAATTGTTGCTTTGGAATTGTCTTTGAATTGTTATGTTTGTGGTGGAAAGCAATGTAAAAGAGTTTCATTTGGATGAACATTTAGATACATGTGTTTGGTTCAGTAAATAAGGCTTGGCTTAATATAAATTTCATCCAAATTATTGGTATTCTGATTGTGTGACAGTAAAGGTATTTACATCCTAGCCACTTTCATGATAGATTACACAATTTCATGGGTATAAGTTCCAAAACTGATTACACCTTCCAATTTAGAGTAAGAAAAAAGATTGTGGCGTTATACATGTATTCTTTGGGTATTGCATGACATGTGTTTGATGAAATTCCTTTTAAACTTGATATGTGCTCTTTTCATTTGATTTTTTTCCCTCTCATCTTGTGATAAATCTGAATGATTTGTTATTTCTTTTTTCTCAAAGAACAAGCTTAGTAGTTACCTACAATGGTTGTTTCAATTTTCTGACCATGATTAAGAACCAAATTCTTCAAGATACCAGCGTGGTGGATATAATGAATATAGAGCAAATTCTTCCACTTTAAGGAAATTATTTTGTCAGAAAATTATCGTGGTTGATGTTGTCAGAGCATGAAGTTGTATATTTGAGACAGGTAATGACTGATTATTCTTAATTGATATATGATGTCCTCAATAAGTTGGTCCTATGTCTCACCGTATTAGTTGTAGGTCATAAGGTATTATGGATAAAATAATTTACATGCAACTATAAAAGCAGAACAAAAAAAGTTTGAAGACAATTGACATTAATACTAAGGATAAAAAACATTACAAGCCTCCAAAACTCTAGCAGTTGCACATTATATTTGACATTAATAAAAGAATAGTTTTCTAATAAAAACATATTGAAAATTGAGACTTGGCATCATTACAGTTAGATCTTTGTCCAAGTAGTGAATCACTGTTGTTGTCAAACCATTTACGCAACATTGACAATGCAACTGGGATAGGCCTCCATCCTATATGCTTCATATTGTTTTCAAATATGTTATGTCATATTTGAAACAAGCAAAACCAAGTAATCTATCTGGTGCTATTAAATTTTCATTTGTTTGACCCTTAAGTGATCTATCAGGTTGCTATTAAATTTTAATTTTGTTTGACCACTAAGTGATCTATCTGCTGCTATTAAATTATTTATTTGTTTGACCATCAAATGCTGCTTTGGACCTTTTAGACTACAAAGTTCTAAGACAATTAAGACTAAATTTACACAAAAATTTCTATGCCTTCATCAGAAGTACGATTTTGGTTGTTTTTTCCATTGTGATGGTAAAGTAGGACATTTTTTGTCCTAAAAATATTGCATAACCTTTGTTTTGGACCATGTAAATTTACTACATTTGTCATCTTTGTTTATAGATAATTTAGAACATGATTGTGTATTTGTAAGTGACATTCATGAGAGGTATCTTTATTCAGTTCCAGAGACCATACTTGCACCAGACTCGTGATTTTTTTGGACTAGGTTTATTTGATCTCCTCCTCTATAAACATATGACTAATTAATTTTGATTGCTCTCCTCTATATGTACTGCTTTTGTTTGGATATTATGTGTGCACAAAAGAATAACATTACTGCTAAGACTATTTCCTCAACAATTCAATAAATCTTTTATGGATTACAAGCCCCCTTCGCATATAATTTTTTGATGAGAAATTAATCAGTTAGTTTACAAATTATGTTAGTTATTGGCTACATTTGTCATCTTTGTTTATAGATAATTTAGAACATGATTGTGTATTTGTAAGTGACATTCATGAGAGGTATCTTTATTCAGTTCCAGAGACCAGACTTGCACCAGACTCATGATTTTTTTGGACTAGGTTTATTTGATCTCCTCCTCTGTAAACATAGGACTAATTAATTTTGATTGCTCTCCTCTATATGTACTGCTTTTGTTTGGATATTATGTGTGCACAAAAGAATAACATTACTGCTAAGACTATTTCCTCAACAATTCAATAAATCTTTTATGGATTACAAGCCCCCTTCACATATAATTTTTTGATAAGAAATTAATCAGTAAGTTTACAAATTATGTTAGTTATTGGCAATTAGAAGCTTTATTGCCAATTTTTACAGTAGTGTGTTCTATATGTATTTTTCTTGGTTTGTTAACTTAGGTTCTGCCAATTGTTATATTCCTCAAATTTTCAATTAAGTGTTAAATAATTTGCTAAATATATTGTATTTGAAGCATTCATTCAAATTACATATGATATAAAGCATTCATTACATAACTTTCTTTATTATATTACAACTTACAATATAAACCGCGCACTGCGCGGGTACCCTACTAGTATAAATTAAAAGCTGAAGCAGAGAGAATTTTTTTTGCTTTCTTCAAAACATGCTATATCACAATCCTGCTTCTATAGGATGCCACCTCATCGTTCTCCCTCAGCCCTCTCTCTCCTCTTTCTCTCTCTCTCCTTTATTTTTTTTCTCTCTCTCACAGACTGCTCATCTATCCTAAACGTTTATTTTTTATTTTTTTAGTTGCCTTTACCTCTTCTCTTTTCTTTTCCCTCTCCTCACCGTTACTTCAGTTTTTTTAATTTTTATTTTTGGAGAAACTGTTACTTCAGGTCGATGGCACTTCCAGTTTTAAGGTTGGCTGCCATTGCCGTTTAAGATTCCCACCTTCTACTGTTATACATCGTATCCAATTCATTCATAGTTATTGGAATGTATCTGACTGTTGGTGTTTTTTGCAGTTACATTTTTTCCTTTTTAAATAAGGAGAAAAATCTGGAGCAGAAAGCAGACCCTCTCATGGGCCCAAATCCCCTGTGACTGGAACAAAAAATGCGTGAAGGCGAGGCTGATTCCAAAGAGTGAACGTCTTCATCAATGGAGGGTCTGCTTTCTCATTGTGAGTGAACGTCAAGAAGCGAACAAAGAGTGAGAACATTACCTAAGAGTGAACGTCTTCTGTATCCAATTCATTCATAGTGAACAAAAATCTGTAGGTCTCTCACTATTATGACAACTAATCATTCAGACAAACAAAAGGATCAATTTCACAAAGAGAAGGTCACGGCATCCACTACTCCTACTTCAACCGATCTCAACAAGTGTTGATAACTCAAAGAGTTAGTGAGAGAGAGTTCTACTATAAATCAAATATAAGAAGCTATCTGTACTTCAATATCAATCTGTATTTTGTGAGTTATCTTATTCTGTAAACACTTCTACTTATATATAATAATTATTGGCTTTTAGGCTTTTAGCTTCCTAATTAGGAATTATGTTCCAAACCACAATATCACCCTATGTCATCATAGCCCCTTTCCTCTTTCACCTTTTGTCCACCGCCAAGAAGTTTGCCAAGTTCATCAACCCGGAGTCCCAACACTCCTCAACGTCTTCATCAATGGAGGTCTGCCCAGGACCCGGAATCAATTGCAAGGTTAAACTTCCTAATTAATGTGGATATTTTTTGTGTGTCTTGCATTCCTTATGTTTGTGAAATTGTTTCTGTGTGGCTGCTTTTTGCTTTTTGTTTTTCATTTAGATTCATCTTCATAAGTTTTATGATGAAAGCATTCCTACCAATACCATTGATGATGATGCTTTGAAGGTATTTCCCAGAATTTTATTTAATTCTCTCAATAAAAAAAATCATGTTTTCCTCTTATTTTACCTTCTTTTTTTATTGACATATTTCATTAATCTTCCTAACCCCTTTTGCTTTCCGTAAGACACTATTCATTGACATCTATCTACATTTTATCTTCTTCTGTTCTTTTTAATCCTATTGAAGCTTTGTTGTTGAGTGTGCAATTTTGTTCGTTTTTGGTGCAATACGCCTTTTGCAGAAGGTTTTCATGTTTTGTTTATAAGATCGAGTGAACATTACCTCAGTACATTTCGATTTTAGACTTCATAAAGTGTCTTTGCTGTGTTTCTACTTGAAATTTTCAGTATTATTGATTTTTGTTATTGTTGCATGCTATTTGGTTGAATCTCAACTGGATGCCTCTTTTGCTTGCTCTAACTTTAAATATTCTCTACATCTTTCACCCCTAAGTGTTAATGTGGGGTTGGGGTGGGCAATTCTTGCTTCAATTTCCCACCTAAATTTTAGTTTTGATTATCAGGTACTTGCGTGAAGTGTGCTTGCCTTCTGTTGTACATGGAAACTTCAAGTCAGCAAACATGTTACTTGATGAAGAGCTCAATCCCCATTTGTCAGACTGTGGTTTGGCTGCACTAACTCCGAACACAGAGAGGCAGGTAGATAAATAGAATTAGGCTATGCTTGTGGATTAGTGAAGTAGTTTCATTTCCTTTGTATGTTTTGGTGCTTGCTCTCTGTATGGGTTTTGTTGTGTGTAGTCTTGAAAAATTATTGTTGATGCTTCACAGGTTTCAACTCATATGGTTGGTTCATTTGGTTATAGCGCTTTTCTGGTTTTATCTTTTGTTTTTTGTAAAATTGGTTCATTTGGTTCATTATTGTTCATTTGGTTCATTTGGTTCATTATTGTTCATTTGGTTCAACTCAGATAGATATGCTTCACAGGTTTCAACTCATATGGGTTTCAACTTCACAGGTCATGGTTCGTGTAAAATTCGAAGAACTTTTTTGGTTTTATCTTTTGTTTTTTGTTTTCCTATCTGGATGCTGAGCTCATTTGATACTATCTTTTGTTTTAATTTGCATAGTTATTTTGATAATTACCATAAGGGAAAATCATATCCAATAATCCAAGCTCCTTCCACATCTTTCTTTGGTTATTTGCATCGATGAATTTTTCTTTTTCAGTATGCTATATTATTGATTGATTAAGATTTATTACATATTACATTTCCTTAGGTTTTCAAATAGTTTAAAAGAAGAGACATATCTATCTGAGTTGATTCTCATAGATCTATTTAGTGTATCAAAATATAAATAGCTACTACTTGGTTTAATAGGCCTACAATGAAAACAAAGCGATTCTCATAGATTTATTTAGTGTATCAAAATATAAATCGTTAACAGCCTAAAATGAAAACAAGGCTTTACAAAATGCTAGACTAACTTATCTAAAAATGCAAAACAGTGTTACCATCCTTATGAGAGAATCAAGTTCAATTGCATATTTTGACCAAAATTATATAATTTGTAGCTTTTCCATAGTGCTACATGTTCATACATTATTACGTATCTCACTATATATTATAGCTTAATACATATTATAGTTTATTGCAAAAATATTATATTTTAATGCAAAAATTACCCCCCAAAAAAAACCCCTTTTAAATAACACAAATAAACTATTTCAATTATACTCTATTAAAAGCTAACGATATCATAATTTCACGCGCATAGCGCGGGTCTGCGACTAGTTAATTAAGAAAAGCTTATAATAAGTGTCAGCCTCTCGTAGACGCTCTGCAAGTGACATTAATTAGGATTTTAGAGCTGGCTTAGTAGATGCCTCAGCAAGAGTTTCCTGCACAGCTTGCGAGACAGCAGTAGCTGCCTCAGTAGATGACTCAGCAAGAGCAGCCCACACAGCTTGCCAGACAGACAGCAGTAGCTGCCTCAGATTCAACAACAGATGCCTCCCTCAATTTCTTCAAAGAAATTTTGTCCATGCTGCTAAGGATGATCAAAGAATGAACAAAGAATTTTCTATCTCAGATATACATAATAATGAACAAAGAATTTTTTTTTCATGATAAATGTCATTTAGAAACCCACACAAACATGCAAAACAAAGTCGCAAAAGCAACCATCAATACTTACATGAACAAGAATCCAATTTTGGCTTCAAAACAACCCCTAGGGAAGCTTCCAAGTTAGCCAAAATTTCAATTTTATTAATGAGAAGTTCATGTTGATCTCATCTACAACTTCTAGTATATATAAGAAAAATTATGAAAACATTCTCCAACACATAAGAAAAGGAATCAAAGAAAATATAAGAAATCAAGAAAGCAAGGAACTTATGCTTTCTAACCTAGATGTATATGTCATGTCTAGATGTCACTTTAGATTGTATAACAAACACTAAAAAAAATAAAAAATAAAAAATAAATAAATTCTAACAAACACTAACATATATATTACACTTTAAAATAAAAATAACAAATATAAAAAATAAAATAAAAATAATATATAGCCAAATAATAAAAATAAAAATAACACCATACTCGAAGACTTGAAGTCTAACGACTAACGAGTGTAAATCTATAATATATGAGACTAAGAGAATAAACCTTAGTCCCATGTCAAAGTCGCAGACTTTAGTGAGAGAGAGAGAGAAGGAATTAAAGGCAATATCACTTGCTAAAAAACCTAGAGTCAAATCTTTCTCTCTCTAATTTGTTATGTTTTCCTTTTCTATATTCTTATTACTTTCGCGTTTCCTGCTATTGACAAGGAAAATGAGGAAAAACATACTAAAAGAAAGGCAATGGGCCTTGCTAAGAAATTATGATTCAAATGTTAGTCTCCCCTAATTTTCAAATAATATATATAAGTTTTCCATTTTCAGATTCTCTCAACAATTTTTGTTCTCATTTATTTAAAAAAGGACTTTTTATAGAATAAGTGAGATTAATACAAACTCCAACAATATATATATATATATTTAAATCTCTCTCATTTTTATGATAAATAAGTGAAATTTTGATAACACCGATACCAATAGATCTAAATAATCTTTCACTTCCCCCACTAAGCTTAGACAATGATGCTCACTAGTTGGGCTTGCTCAATGTCGATGTGAAATACCGATTTTGATGTTTGCTCATCAGATTGAGGTGACAACTAACTTGGTGAAATACAGATTTTGATGTCTAATAACTAAAGATGTTGGATTTAGAATAAAAATTGGAAGTGATTGTTTAAAAGGGAGGGGGTTTGTCAAATGGTGGTGGCATATTTTGTTGGGTGATAAATGGAGCGTGATGGACAGAGTTTACTTCCAACGGTCCAGCCCAGTTTGGAGGAATTCTCTTTCAATCCACTACGTGTCAACTAAATAGAATATTCATATGTATTATTTAAAAAAATCACATGACTCATTAAAAATGTCATGTGACTAAATATACATGTGGATGATCTATTTAATTGTCACGTAGTGGGTTGAAGAAAGATTCTTCCGAACCGGATTGGAGGTAAACTATTTCCGAGCGTGACGTCCATAAGATATAAATGTTTATTTAATTTACTTATCATGAAAAGATATTATTTCTTTTTTGTTTTGCAATGTAAAAAGTGAAGACAATGATAAAAGTTAAAAATATTTGTTTAGATAGGAGTTTTTTTAATTATTATTATTATTTTTTTAAATAAGCTTGTGTATTTTCAAATAAGGCTATTAATATAAGAGAGAATAAATGTTTGATAGGCCAAGTTACACTTTAGGTAACTTTTATTCTTTTCCAAAAAGGATTTAATATGTGATAAAGAGTCGAATCAACCACCACAAAAAGGAACATAATAAGATTGGAACATAATAATATGTGATAAAGAGTCGAATCAGCCAAGAAAAGAGAAAAGTATCCATCTTTGGAGTAGGCCCATTCCAAGGTATATCTTCTAAACTTGGATTAGGGGCAATTGGTGCTTACTTTCAAGGATTGAAGGAAAGCATCGGATAGCTTAAAAAAAGAAGACAAGAGCTAGAGGCCCTAAAGGAAGCCAGAATTCCTTCCGCATGTTCACCAAATCCTCATTTCTAACAACCCACTTGAGTCCTTTATTGAAACTTGGGCCTTATTTTTTACAAGCAGTCCAAAGTTTTGAGTTAATACTTATGAATTCAGATTTGGGCTTCATCTCCATTGGGAAGCCTCTAACAAAGCTTTACAAGAAGTGTCTCATTTCTAGCTCTCATTTGGAAAAAGCCCATCCCTCCATATTGTTTTGGCATTGTCATAGTATTCCAATTAACAGGTGAAAGCAGTTTAGATTTCCAACCTGACAGCTTGGATTGGACTTTCACAATAACAAAGTTGAAAGCATTACTATTTCTTCCTCTGTGTTACCAAAATCATGTGTGTTTCATTTACTAAAATTTTGGGGACTTTGAAAATCTCAGAATATCTCAATTCTTACTATCTATGGGATTCTTAAGTCTTACCTAAAAATTAAGAATTGTAATCTTCAATTTCTTGCATTTTGATTAGAATTGTAACACATCATGTTTAAAACTAGTTAACATTAAGTTACAAAGTATTGTGGTGGGTCCTGATACACTACAATTAATTTCTTAAGAGCAGATTAGACACTTGGCGAGAATCGCCAAAAAATATCTCTCTTTAATATTTCTTTTGACTTGTATTACATATTGCTTCGTACATAACTCCCACCTTTTCGATGTGAGTCCAAGTATTGACTTTCCTCTTTTGTCTTCCGTATAAGGAAGTCCTTATCATATGGATGGGCCTAGGTCTTTTAACTTATCCTACCTGCTGACTGGGCCCAAACCATCAAATGAACGGGCCTAGGTTGTGTTCAGAAAAAGACTAAAACAGTCATTAAGCCTGGTTTTGGACCGAACCTCACTCTCAATCGGCCCGAACCCTGTAGAATTCTATACTTGCTCAACCATCCCCTCCAAGTATGTTTATGAATAATTCTTAAATATGACAAGAATTTAAGGGATCACTTATGCTTAAGACCACAAGAATTTTAATCTCAACCATTCTCAAGGGTTGAGATTCCTCATATCATTGAGCTTATTGAACTGCCTGTCGATCATGTGCAGAAGAAATTGTCTCAGATGATTTTGGACAAGAAGTTTGCTCTAGATCAGGGTGCTGGATGCCTCATCATTTTTTATGATCCAAAGACAGATGCAATATACTCGGCAACACTGGAAACCATTTCAAATATTGGCAAGGTTGTGGATAGCCAAGATAATTAATGGCATGAAGTTGTAGAGTTAATTTCTAACTGCCACCATGTTTTTCTTGGTTCTATTCTAAAGCAATTACTAAGCTTTATCACTTTGCTTTGCATGCTAGATAGGTTGCATGATTAGAACATTCAATCTTAGTCAACAGAATTTGCAACAGGGCTAGTCAGCTTGTTGGACTTCATTTTAGTGATCAATTTTGTTTTTTTATTTAAGGAAATTGTCCACGTTCTGGAGTCTTTTAGTGGGTTTGGATGGCATCTTATAGTGAATTATTTTTTGTTTCTTAATAACCCTGAAATCAGAAATCATCATTTCAGCAAGAGCTTTAGTATGGTCGCATTAAATTCTTTTTATGTTTAATTCTGCATGATGAGTATTTGTACCTATTGGCTTAGCTAAGCTTTGGAACAACATGATGAACATATGTTCCTGTGTGAATATATGTATTGATTTATATATACATATGCATGTATGTGAGTACACACACATTTTTACCTAGAGAATTTTGTTGCTGTTGTGAAATTTAGAATAAGAGTTATACTCAAATGTTATGACTTAATTAGACATAGCAATGTAATAGTCTCAAGAATTTGACAAGAATGTAACTAACAAACCCAACATAGAATTCTATATTTCCAAGAATATGATTTCAGGAATCAAGATTGACCTTTCACATTCTCTAAGATAGAAGGCAGTGAATTGGAAATTTCTCTCCAAGTCCAATGCACTATTTCAAGATATGGTTATTAGAAAAAGATTGCTAAGTAATTCTTGGATGGATCTAAGTTGCAAAGATAACTTGACAATTCAAAACTATACTGGGGGTTAAGAACCTTGTTTCATTTGATAACCAGTCACCAATTAGTCTCTAAGTGCCACAATTTTATGCTGTCATTGTTTTGAAAATTATTTGCTTATTCGAACACAGATTGGTGCTGTTGTACAGCCATGCAAAAATCATCTTTTTGCTGAAAATGGATTCATTGATGCTTGAATTTCTTCTAGTGTTCGCCCCTTGGTCTCGGGCACCAACTTTGCTACGAACAGAACAGTTAAGCCACATATGCTTGAGAATATGAAGAATGTTCCTGACAAAAGATAAACATAAATTAAAAACTAAAGTGATCATATTGCAGTTTGTAACGAATATATCAATTTTAATGAGAAACAGAGACTAGTTTGCATTTTGGCATTACCTGCTGAGCTCCAATTCATTAGAAAGTTAAAAGCATATGAGATAATCCAAGAACCTAACCAGCTAACCAATGTCACAAGGCTCCCGGCTGAGCCCTTCATGTTTATGGGGAATATCTGAGACAGAAACCACTCAATTTCAGTCCAACCATAGGCCTTCATGGCAATTATTTTAATCATAAAGGATGTAGTTTCAAGTCTGATAAGGTAAATCTAACCTCTGACATTATAACCCAAGGAATTCCTCCCATGCCTAATGAGAAAGATCCTGTGTATACCTAATTGCAGAACCAAACAGATCCACAAAATTCAACAGTTTAACATTATGATGGTGAAATTTGACCTTCAACACAGTATGCAAATGTTAAAGTCAATTGCACCATGAATATAGATTGGGAGCTGTAATAGATGACTAAAATCAGATCATAAAAATGAAGGAAAATTTGGAAGACCTTAAAAACTTGATAGTGTTTCAGAAAAGGGTAAAACTTAAGTACATTCCTTATCAAGTACATGGTTCCTAATTGAATTCAAACACATTAAATTTAAATATTTTTGGAAATATTGTTTGTATTTCATGCTTTCAAAGCAGCAAAAAGTATTTCCAGATTGCTACTAACTTGTTGAATACAACCACAGGTAATAGTACTAAACGAGCTTCCATTTAATGAGCTTTAAACTCATAGGACTTCCACACTTGAAGTAATAGGAAGAGCATGAATAAAATGATGAAACTTGGAGATAAAAGCAAAATAAACATTTTCCACTTGCTTTTTTCCCTTTAGTATATATTATAAAGAACAAAGAACAGCCCTTGGGATAATTGCAATACCAGTACACCACCAAGTGCTAATATCGGAGTGATCTTGGTCCATGTTTGAAGATCCTACATAATTGAAGCTTTATTCTTTCAAGTAGTATTCAATTAAATCGATGAGAATAGAATTCAAGAGAAATAGATTTCGCTCTGGAAACCTGCAAGAAGAATGACAATCCCGCAAGTAAGCAACCTAAGCATGTTCCTGCTGCAGAAACCTGTGAAAATAATGGGATTCAAAATTATTTTCATTCGACTCCATTACACACTTGGTACAGATTTCTCAACCTTCTTACCAACAGAAGTGGTCGTCGACCAGATTTATCCATCAAAATTACCCCCAATGCTGTCATTGGAATCTGTACAAAATCATCTAAATTACTTAAAAAGCATTAAGCAGATGCAAATGTTGGAATCAGACGGAAATAGTCAAGAACCTGAACAACGACCATTGCTATAGTCCCAACACTTCCCGAAAACCCTGTCATAGACGAGGTATTCCTCAATTCATCTTCCATTATTCTTGTTAACTATTGGTAGAATTAAAAAAAGGAAAAAGAAAAAAGAAAATCCTTTTTGTACCAGCTGATATGAATATAGCGCTTGCATAAAATGCAATCCCATTGACCCCCCCAAATTGTTGTAGTACCATCAGGCCAACTCCAACCTAACCCACTTTTATGTTAGCCACAAAAAGACCATACAGTCTAAAAAATGAAACATGCTACAAAGATTAACATAGAAAGCTTACAATGAGTGAATGTGCATATTTCCTTTGGAATAAGTCAAGAACACTAGCTTCGGAAAGCCGTTGAAGGGTTTCTGTATACTCCTGTAAAATGCTTCAAAAACCACGTCAATACTTGTTTCTAAGCAAATTTGTTGGGAAAAAATCAAGACCATGTTGAAGTGTGTGATTTTTCTAGTTAAAATGGAAACAAATAGTTTTTATTTATTTATTTTTTTCTCTCATTGACATCTGAAGTCAAAAAGTTACTCTAATCTCAGCAGCTTCATGAGAGATATCAGCATTCTGCCCCCTAAGGTGCTGTAGAGCAACTTCACACTCTTTCTTTCGACCAATCTTTGCCTGCAAAAGACAAAATCATCATTTGAGTATGTTAGTCAATACTTGAATTTGCTTTGCCACTTGAAAGTATTTGAATACGTTTGCCAAATGAATGCACTTGACTAAAAAGGATATTGGAAAAAGCAATGAGTAACAAAACTTCAATTCTTAGGCTTTTCTAGTTTTCAAATGCATTATCCAAAGGCCACCTTCCAAACAACCTCGAAATAAAATTTTGAATAACTCACCAGCCATCTTGGAGACTCTGGAATGAAGAATACACCAAGGAGTTGTACTAGACATGGTATAATTCCTGAATTAATGAAAAGTAGAAACCTTATTATGAAACTACCTTCAAATGACAATAATACAGGACAAGAGCAGAGAGGCTTACCAATCAGAGCCAAAGTCCGCCAGTACACAAAAGCTCCAATTAGATATGTTATCGATACCCCACAACAAATCATCAACTGTATCATTGGCAGTTAGTAGGTGAAAGAAGGCAATGACTTAATACGATTTCTAAATTCATAAGACTTTTGCTTTACCTGATGAACAGTTGTAAACCCTCCTCGAAGATTTTTAGGCGTAATTTCTGCTATATATATAGGTACCTGATTGCTATCGGAAACATAATTAATTTTATTGTTCACATGAAAAATGATCATTTGAATTGCAATCCAACAACTTACCACATAGGAAAGAAGTCCCATCCCACAACCTACTAACAGTCTCCCAAGGTCAAGCCACCAAGCAACCTTTCAACAAGCACCAAACATTTGACATTATGAAGTGAACCTAAGATAATATATTTACTTACAACCAATTGATTCCTAAAACAATTTTGTGACATTGTTGTTTCTGATCGCTTATGATCATCTAAATTTCAGTCTTATGTAAGAGCAACTAAAATGTTAATAATTATGATGCTGCCACAATGATTTCCAATATCCTATTATAAACTTTAGGGATTATCGTGTAAAATTTAGGGATTATCGTGCCTGTAACATCAACATTGATGTTTGGAACCCCAAGAAACACACAGACACATGCAGAGAGAGAGAGAGAGGGGGAGAGAGGATTCAAAACCTTTGAGAACGCTATGGCAAGCCACCCGGCCAGGCAGAATATCTCCGAAAATCCCATTGTCTGCCTTGCAAAACAACCAAAAAATTGAAAAGCTGGTGATTTGTTTGGAGTTTAAACCTTAACAATATAACTAGAGATAATTACAGCGTGAAGTACTTACACCTCTTCTACCTATGTAGTCTGCCATTTTGCCACTTACTATTGCACCTATCATTGCTCCAATTGTCAATATTGAACCAAAAAGTGAGTACTGCATTATTACCAAAAGATATTGAGAAAATCAGATACAAAAATGCATAAGGCAAGAAAAAGAGAAGAAACCAAAGGACGCAAAAATAAGGACTTTGCATAAAGCAACTTGATACAACATTTCACTTCGTTGAGAAAGCTCAAACAGTATCTCTATGAAGTATAATATCTCCAAGTCATCAAGTCCTTACTACCAACTAAATGTATTCTCTTCATTCAAACTTTGAAATGTCATTAGCCTAAATGATATGTGCCTTTTAATTTGTTTGTTAACATTTCTCTAAATCATAGTTGAACTTTATTGTAATTCTCTAATCAGAAACACACTTGCAAGGTGATGAACTATGTCTGTGTTCTTGCCATCAGCACATGATTTTCCAAACATAATTTTTTTTTTTTTCCTTTTTCCATGCAGTAATGCTCAGATATTGGAAGTTCATATGAAGTTCAGTCGTCCTAAAATCACCTTAAAGTTCTGCTCTTACATAGCATCCCAGCCAATAGGAGCATAAGTTTAGCAATTTACACAAAATGTCAGGGAAATTATTGTTTCAATGTAAAAATGGTTAAAAGTAATATAAATGTTATATTCGTAGCAGAAAATGTTGTTTCCAGAGCAAGATAGTTGAAATGCTTGGAAATTCTCTAAAAATATGTCAATATCATTTGCCAAAAGTAAAAAAGCACATTAAAGTTTTAGACCCACCTCTGCCACACTAAGGCCCAGGTCATCCATGATTCCAGACTGAGCAGGTGATGAATATCCCACCTACACAATCAATTTTACACCATTTTTAGTTCAGTAGTCAGCATATCAAACCTCTAGGCATCCCACATAGAGATAACCATTACTGTCTTATTTAGTTATTCTCTCAGATGTTACATAAGACTCTCGCATTCTGACTGCAGTCCATTGTCAAATCTATTCTCCAATCATGTAGATGCACTTATGTAAAATCCTTAGTAAACTTTGGTGTCCAACCACATAGCAATACTAGGGACAATTTTTTGACAACCTTTTTCACACTTGCTAAGGTAACAAGTTGTGATTGAAACAATACCATTTTCGTAAGGATCTATCATTGATATCACTTTTATTATCCACCAATCATATTAGCAAATGTAATTATTTTGGTCTGTAGATTTATTGTCAAGTATAGATGTTCTATCATGGCATAGTATAGGCTAGCAGTAGTAGTACAGAAAACATAGTCACATTTCAACTGGGTTTTAAAGTTCAAACATTAGTTACAATGTTTGAGCTACACTCATGCAGTATGAATCATCTCAAATTTGGTACTCATAAACACATCAAAATCTTTGCAGAGAATATCCCAGCTAACTCTACTCTACACACTAGAACACGCATGAATTTTGGACTGTCTTGTCAGTTGTCACATGCATGTGGACCATGATACCATGTGGACTATAGTGCACACGCGCCTAAAGTAAAGATCACTTACAGCTGTACCAAAAACAAAGGAACCCGAGACAGCAACCAAAGTGCTAAGCACAACCACACCTGTGGCCGAGGAAGATCCACTCTGATCATCACTACCACCATGGCTATCACAACCAGTGTTGGCACCAACATGGCCACCACTGCCACTGGCATATACTTCATGGTGTTCTTTGGAAACTAGAGGACTTGATAGCTCTCCTTCTTCTATGCTTTCTCTGCTCATACTGGATGGCACAGAAATAGTGTGTCTGAATTAAAGGGAGACTTTTCTGTGTCAATGAATTAGTAATGATACAAAGACAAAGAGAGGAAGTAAGAGTGGGGTTTTTGAGTTTTGAGGATAGAGTCATATAGAGTTCAGTGGAGAAGTGTTAGTGGAGGACCCACCTGGACCTGAGGTTCATGTGACATGTTTGTCTGCATTATTAATTTTTCTTGGATGCGATGCAGATCTTTGTCCTTGTCCTCTTTATTACCACTGCCCACCACCCTGTAACTTCTGCTAATATATATATATATATATTTATATATATATATATATATATATAATATTTTGCAAATTACGTTTTGCCTATATGTGCTCTTTTTCATTTACTTCTCTTACCCACAGTTAAAACAAAATTACAAAATCATAAGAAAAAAGAAAACACTTTGTATCCACTCTGCTCTCTCCACTCTCAGCCACCATCGATGATTCACAAGCAATGGTCCCTCTCATGGACTCCAAAAGTCCCCTTTCCTTCTAGGCACAAAGCTCTTCTCTGCTCTCCCTTCACCTTCTTCAACTCTTGAGTATATTTAAAGCGATAGCAACATAGAAAAATATGATAGCAAGTTTGACACAAGTTTTGGGAATGGAACTAGCACCCTCAGTCCCTCAACTCCAAGAAGAGCTATTCCACGGTACATTAATCCATAAGGTGCTGGATATGATCCATCTGGGTTACCAACTGAGTAAACCTTGTAGAAAAACCAGAAGATCAATGGGGACATGAAACAACCCATTGCTGTGCCAAATACTTGGCTAAAGAAAATGGAGCGAGGAGATGCCAAGGTTATAGATATCCAGTCTTGACTCTTGAAGTCTTGCATGAGATCGCTGTAGAAACAATACTCATCATTACACCACAAGAAAGCAAGGCCAGCAACAACACCACCATGGTCAAGGCCAACCCAAGAGTTGAGGATTATGATAGCAACTTTTCCGTAGTTGGAAGAAAATGAGAATCTTAAACTCTTGATTGCTTGAGATGTGAAACAATGAAATGGGTCTAGTTATTCAATTTGTTTGGCTTTGTTTTTAAGATAAGTAATTGGCTTTGGCTGGACGGTGGAGTCTGAATGTATTTGAGTTGAAATATTCTTGGAAAGAATAAAGCCATAAACCATGGAACTGGTGGAGAGAGGTGGCCATAGATACAAAGTGTTTTATTTTTTGTTATGATTTTGTATTTTCTTTTTAACAGTGATATCAGAAGCGGGAAGAACCACAGATAAGTAAAGTGTCAATTTTTAAACTACTAAGTAGGCAACTTGTAAATAGGTAAACCAACGTGTGGGTAAAATGTACTTTACCCTAATTTAAATCTATTGTAACTATTAGCCCCAGAACTCTCTGTTGTGTCATATGTTAGTAATTAAAACCCCACCTCCCCCTATTTTACTTAGTATAAATCTTGGGGTCTCCACTCAAGGATTACTCCATATAATTATTTCATGTGTGGAAAAGGAGAATAGTCCGACTTTTGAAGAGCTAACAAAAGATATTCTTTACAGTTAATTTTCCTAAAAAAATTCCAACCATATTTAAGGAGCACTCCTTAAAGCCCAATGAAACGAGCTAGTATCTCCTATGAAACCGAATTAATATCAATAATGCTATAGATTTCACAATTTTTTTCATAACTAGCTTGTTGAGGTGTGAGATTGTATTTAGTGCAACATCATTTTTATTGGGATCACCACTGATAACACTTTTATTGGACACTGATCACAATATATAATCTCAGTAGTTATGAAGAATAATATTGTGTGGTTACACTAATTAATTGATTTAATATTTTCGATTATGGCTTATAGATGCAACCTTACATTCACCCCACTTTTAGTCAAAGCATCTATACACTCTTTGAAGTCATTTTAAATGATGGCTCGAGAATATTCCTCTGATCATTGAATGCCAAGAGCTTCAGTCATAGACTCATAGCAGGAGGAAAGTGGTTATAGTGATCTTGGTAGCAACCTTTATTAAGAGCTTTGCCATTTGAGTTGTAGATTACAATTGACAAGCACACTACATCATTGGAAATTCCAACAGCAGTATTGACTTATTGTATTCATCTTGGGGTCCGGATTAGGTCCAGTGCTCTGTTGTGATGTGGACACGTGATCAAAATTGGTCATGGAGCCCCCTACCAATGTCGTTGACTCAATAAATCTAGGCTCGGGATTGCTTCGCTTGCTATATTCCTTATGTTTAGTCCCAGTCCCTCTAGGATAGTCATACCACAGACATGCATACATAGGAACATTTTAAAAGATTAATTAAAAAAATAAATCTTATTGGTCCAAATTTAAATAATGGTAGACATACAAACACAATGAAATTCCAAGAAGATAATATCCAATTTCTTGAATTATTAAAATAACTATTTTATCCTGTTTGATAATGTAATATCTTGATAATTTAAAGAAAAAATTTTAATTTGGGAAGAATATAGCCTCTTTAAATTTTGAGAAATGCAAGAGTTAGAATTTTTTCCTAGAAGGTACATACTACATACTCACAACCCATTATTATGTATGCATCATGAATACATTTAGCTATGTAGAAATCCAAAAACCCTAGTTCAATCGATAATTTTATCATTTTGGAGGCGTGGTTGAAAGATGTAGTTATTCTTTCCGTTTAATGAGATCAGTTATTTAGTAAAAAAAAAAATGCATGAGATGTGTTATATATAATTTGTGGTATAATTTTTTATATTGTCCCACATCAATGACCACAACCATGATGCATATAAAAACTCCATATAGGTTTGGATTCTTCTCTATGAATAGCTGCAGGCAGCCTGCAGCAATTGCATCAACAGTCGGCGACATGTTTTTGTCTACATTAACCAACTTATGGTGACATATTTTGTATACTCGTGAGTGTCGTGATCGAAGATTAAATTGACAAACTAAATTCCCATTAATATTTAATACTAGCTAGTAATTTTTATTGTTTTCTTTTCTGAAACGTAACAAAGAGTGAGTAGGGATTAGGGAAGAAGGCACGCCTGCATGGGCTTTGTTATTTTATCAAATAAAAAAATAGTTTTGAGTAATGTTACAGACACAATAGTTTTTATAAACATTTTTTTATAATAATAGAGTTGACATTTTTTTATTAGTTATCATCTGGACCCACCATTAACATAAATTTATTATCTATCATTCATAACTTGACAGTTCTGTAGTTGTGGAATATTTAGTGATATTTTTTGTGCCTCAAGACTTATTATTTCACCATTGGCAATGGTATGCGATTCGATCTGACTTAATAAATAAAAAATATGGTTTTTTTAGTGGTGTGATTAAGATTTGACTTAATAATTTTCTTTTTAAAAATGTACTTTTTATTGAGTGGGGGAGCCACTACACTCTGTGATGTAGTTCTCCTCGTGCACTGAATAATTTCTCTTTGTATACACACAATCACAATTGATCTCAACTCTTAAGGTTCAAGAAATTTAAATTTTATATTATTCTCCAAAACTTTCTTAGAAAAAAAAAAAAAAAAAAAAAAAAAAAAAAACTTAAAACTATTGGAGAGAGGCATAATAGAGGAAGAGTGGTCTTGATAAGCATAATATTGTCTAAAATCAATTTTATAATTGTTGAGATGACATAGTATGATTGGTGTTAATAAAAATGATATGAGTAATGAACTCATATAAAATTGTTGTTACTTCAATTACAACTTATTACATGAACAATTGTGAAAAAATAATGTGTAAAATTTTGTATAGATTACTCATATTTAATTGTCTGACAGGCTGTGTGAGGCACGCTGTCAAGATAAAGCAAAGTGACATTATTTTGAATGTCATATATTAAGCTTTTGTTTAGATCATCATCCGGCTAATGTGGCTCATATGTATGTGACCCACATTTATGTGAGGAATACATACTTACATAGAATAATTTCACACTACTTTGTAATCCCTATGACATTTTTTGTTTTGTTTTAAAATATATATTTTCAATTTAACAAAATACATAAATTAATAACATAGTTTATGTAACAGTCATCAAATAAAATGGTATTTCTCCCATGGAATCTAAAAGAGTTTTTCAGTTTTAGTGTTTGCACAATAAAAATGATTAACCATTTTTAAATTGAATTTTTTAAAAAACACCTAACCAAACAAGTTTGCAAAGTTGGAACTTGGACGCACCACATTTTGTTTTTAAATCAAGAAAGCAGTTTTTAAAACTAGCAACCAAACAAGTTCTAAGTGTTTGTATTTTGTAATCATTATTGAGTATAATAGATTTGTTCTCCCCATCCTCTATAGACGTAAGCATATTTTCGAATGGATAAAACTTAGTTACAGTTCCTTAGGTTAGATGTATTAGGTTCTCCAATTGAATTCAAACACATGATTGCATTAACCAATGAAACACAAACAATGTTATTATTTCCAAGAATATTTAAATTCAATGTTTTTTAATTCAACTAGGAATTTAATATACTTGACCTAAAGAACTGTACCTAAATTTTACCCTTGTCGAATTATGTATATGCTAGTATTCTCTCATCTTTATGTTTGTGCTTGTTGTTTTATTCATCTTTACTATTCTCTTTATAGAATCTGTGTGATTGCACATTAGTAAGAACCCTAATTTGGAGACTTTCTTTGGTAGTGAGGAAGGAGTTAATTTAGGAGGGAAAGGTACAAGAAAAGAGCACTTGTAAGTTGTAACGACTCCTTCAAATGGTTAGGAAATAAATACTAAAAAAATGCTTTAATGAAATATCCTATCTTATCTTATATTTTATATAATATATAAAAGTTAAAGCTCATAGGAAGTTCAATTTTTTTTAAAACCCTAGAACTCTATGTTTTAATGCTTTATGAACTCTCAACTTAACTGCCCACCATCGAGAATTATAAATGATCTTTTTTCTTTTTTTGATAATTCAATAGGTGAGGGAAGATATCTTCCTTGAAGAACACCAAAAAATGTCAAGCAACTGAATTACAAGACTCTTGGCAGAAATCTATATTTTCAAGCAACTGAATTACAAGACTCTTGGCAAAAATCTATATTTTCTGTTACACATATTTAGGATTTTTGTACAAGAGAATTATACATTTCCAAGTAATGAAAATGCCCTCCTTAACAGTTGTATGGATGTCAAAGGGGAACTCTATTCCGCTTAAGGCATAACTAAGCCCATACAGGCCCAACAGTACACCTACAAGTATATAATCGAAGTCCATCAATCCTCTGAGTGAATAAATAATACAAGATACCTTTATAAACACATACTTTATTTATGGTAAATATACAGGTTCCCTTAATATATAAGAATGGAAAGTCTATCTTATTGGTGCAAATGGGTAATAGATGCTTGTATTTCTTCTAGCACACGCCCCTTTGCTTCTGGTACTAGCTATGCCACAGATAAAACAGCTGAACCACATATGCCCATGTATATGAAAAATGTTCCTGAAGTGGTATAGCCCAAAAATTCTTTTTAAGTATAATAAAGAAGATGAGAATATTGGGGTACAAAGACTATGTCTAAGAGAGTTACCTGCTGAGCTCCATTCCATCATAAAATTGAAACTGTATGTTACAATCCAAGAACAGGAGCAGAAACTAGGTTTCCAGCTGAACCCTTTATGTTCATCGGAAATACCTGTAACACAAATCAATTGGGTCCTTCAATCTAAGTTAAAAAGTAATAAACCTTCTTGTTATGCAAACTGGTATGAAAATTTTATAAAAAGACTCTTTCTTATTGTTGCTAACAAGAAAAGTAACATACCTCTGACACTATGACCCATGGTATTCCTGCCATGCCTATTGGATAAGCTACACAATATCCCTATCAAGTATTAAAAATATTAGTCACTTAATTTGATCTACTACTTCCTAACATCTTGGCACAAAATGAATGGAATATTTAATGAGCGGCAAGTATTAATGTCCTTTCTCCTTTTAAGAATCAAGTTATGGTACCATGAAAATGAAGCACAAGAAATTGCACACTTTGCCATGCCAATGATTACAGCCATAAGTACACTTAAAAAAGAAAAACACAAGAAATTGAAAATATTTGCTATGCCAGTGATTTTGGCCACATGGCAAAGTCAATAAAAGGGCTTCAAGTCATAGAATACTGCAGGATGTTACACAATCTTACAAATGTTGAAAATATGAACTTGGCAAACATAACTCTCTTTAGATTGAAATATTTTAAATGGGATTTAAAGCATATAAGGAAATGATACAGAATATGAGACATAGAGAAGAAGGGGAGTCATTGTGTATACCATTATGCAAATATACACCAAAATGGGAGTGAGCCCCTTCCACTTGTGGAGGTCCTGCTCATAACAAACTTACCTTTGTCAAGGATGATTCTTTTACTAATAACAATAAAGATAGTAGAAAAATGAGGATAATCTAAATTTGGACTTGGGAGAAATCTAAAACCAAAATGACAAGCCTACAAGGAAGGAACCTGTACTTGACATGGGGTGGTGCCTTGTCTGCTCTGTTCTGTTTTCCTTGCTCCGACACCATAAATTTGGATGCCTTTTATTTTGTGGTTATCTTTGTCTTGGAATTAATGAGAGCTCTTTAACAAAAGCACATTCCAGCAGCAGATACCTACAAGAAATTTTTACTTCATTATCAACCAATTGATGAAGTAAATTATTACCTTAAAAATGTATCATTTGCCATCCTTACCATTAAAAGTGGTCGTCTTCCTAATTTATTTGTTAAGAGTACACATTCAATATTAGCTGGAATCTACAAATGAACATTTGCACTTCTTATGAAATGCATCAACCAAAAGCCTTGATTCATTCTTCAGTTATAAGTGTCCAGTAGCTGGATGATAGCCATTGATATAATCCCAATTTTACATGAAAAACCTGTCATAAGCCAGTGATCCATATCATTCTCTCAGCATGTCTTGTTATGTTATCATCAACGATTGAAGCAATTCTAAAATACCTAAATTTAATTACCAGCTTCGTCGAATATAAGCAGTAATGATATTGCTCCCTCCAAACTGTACCAGTATCATCAGCCCAACCCCAACCTTAACCATTTTATTGGTATAGTAGACAGATTAGAAAAGCTTTGAAAGGAAAAGGTGCAACAACTAAAATTTTTGTTTGTTTTTCATTTCTTGTTGGGCTTACAATAAGTGAATGAGCATATCTTCTCTGGAACAAATCCAGCAATCTAGAATTTGAATCTTGATTGTGGACTTCTATATAATCCCGCAAAACCGAAGGATCCAATCTCATTTCTAATTGTGTACCTAAATATATTAAAACATAAGATACTGGAGATTTATGTTCTGCTTAAGGTTGTCAAATAGCATTTCTTTCAGAAGAATATGAAGTTAGAATATACTCTGATGTCAGCTGCTTCTTGAGAAATATCAGCATTCCATCCCCTAAGGCATTGTAAAGAAGTTTCAAACTCTTTCTCGTTACCAACTTTAGCCTGCAGGAAATTGTATCATCATTTGAACATTTCAATGTAGGCTCCTTTACTATGTATGCTATAATATAGAGGAGAAAAGTAAGCTTTCTATATGCATTACAAACTTACAATAAGCTATGAAAGTTTTAAGATGTTCTCTTTAGAAGGATCCTTTTTAAAAGTCATGAAAGTAGAAATAGAACAATTAATCTTTATCATTTATAGAATAGGTGCATCACAAACATAACATTTTAACTAGAATCTTTGTATTGAACTCACCAGCCATTTAGGAGATTCTGGAATGAAAATTAGGCCTAGAAGTTCTAGTATACATGGAATAGCACCTGAAAATTTCAGATCAAAACAAATAGATTGACACAGAAATTTTATTCATATAAATAAATAAGATAATGAAAAGCTTAAAAAAAGTTACCAATTAAGGCCAACATGCGCCTAGGAATGACGTTTCCAATGAAATACATCAGCGAAAAGCCACAACATATCATCAGCTGTGCACTTGATGAAATATATCCCATAAACAATGAGTTAGCTATTCAATCCAAACACCATCAGAGTTACTCTACCTGATTAGCAGAAGTAAATCCTCCCAGAAAGTTCTTAGGGGTTATTTCAGCAATGTGTATGGGAACCTGTCTTGGAAACAAAAATTTGAGTACTATTACTATCACTATTATGTGTTTCACAGATAGCTAAATTTTTTTTTTTTGATAAGTATTTCATTGATAAAGAAAGGGAACAAGTACAATGGGAATATAGAAAGCAGAAAAAGAGAGTTGAAAGCTTAAAAGGAACAATTATCAAGCATCTCTGCTACAGAATGGGCAGATATTAAGTTGGAGGCCTTCAGCCAAAAGAAAAGGGTCTGCAGGAAGGTGAATTTTACAGCTGGAACTGATTGCTAAATTAATTTTGAACAAAGAGCTTATTACAATTACCACGTACGCAATAATTCCACTGGCAAATCCCAATGACAGTCTTCCAAGGTCCAGCCACCAAGCATTCTATAGGAAGCATTCAACTGATTTACTATTGATGTGTGAAAAGAAAAGATCAACTGACTTGCTTCAGAATTATTTTCAAAAATCTTTCCTTGATACACAACCATTTTATTTTAAATGTGGGCGGCAACTTCAAAATAAGGTTATTATCAATGTCATTGTTACCACAATAATTTCCAATTCCATTACTTAGTCATATTTTTGGTATAAGTTAGATAGTAGCCATGTAACTCAAACAAATTGACATTAGAGGTGAAGTTTAATCATAAGGCATTACTTGTAAATTTCGGGGAAGGAAAGGAGGAGAAGATAAACCTTTGCAATTGCTATAGCAAGCCACCCTGCTATACAGAATATCTCAGAGAACCACAATGTCTGCATTCCAATATCAAGAAAACATTCATCAGAATTTGAGAAAGTAATAAAGCCTTTTCTTTATGAAAGGTAGTATGCTTACTTAGAGATATAGAAAAGGGTGACCAAAAAATCTTACATCTGCTATTTTTCCATTAACAAGTGCACCTACTATTCCTCCTGCTGTCAATATTGAACCGAAAACTGAATACTGCACAGTGAGGTTGAGGAAAAAGGAAAGAAAGTAAATAAAACACTGAAATTGTGAAATAAATAAGAGAGGTGATTGGCAAAATCAAGATAGCAAGTTCTACATTAAACATATAAATATCACATTTCACTACATTGAAGTGAACTGTACAATTAAACAAACATTATCACAAATTGTTCAAGAACATATGCATGCATATATGGCAGTGCTATACATATTTGTAAGGATATAAATGATTACATCTAGAATCTGTGTAAGTTTAAAGCTTTTAGATAAGTAACAACTTATCATAATTAATAATGTTAGAACTTCTATTTATGTACATTCTTTGATTCCACATGGCACTGCTACTTTGGTTGGGCCCCTTTCTTTATTGGATCTTTTCTGCTTATGTTGGGCCTACATGTAAGAGGGGTATCGAAGAAGTTCCAAAAAGTTGGGTTTAAATCTTAATTGGATCTTGACCCAAATAATCTTAATTGGATCAAGACCCGAATGGATTTATATAATAATTGGACCTGTCCATGTTTTTGGATTAGATGCTTGAAAAGGGCGAGCAGCCGCGAGCAAGAGGAATTCCATTTATTTTTATAATCTTTTTTACCATTGTTGATGTGGTAAATTGTGATTAAAACATTACTTTCATATGCCCCATCATTGATATAACTTTTATTAACACCGAGCAGCAACATGTCACATTACACCTTACTTCATTTTCCAACTCTATATTGATATGGTTTTAGAAAGATCATAAAGCAAGAGAATACATCACCTCCTCACTAACAATATGTTGCATCATCAGGTTGTAGCTACCAACTTCATATCTGCTTGAATATCTGATCCAAAGGTTTCCTAAGATGCCTGACATTAAAGGCAAGCATGAAACATGGTTCTATGTTTTATAGAATCAGTCATCTATAAAGAAGCAAAGCAAGTGGATAAAGTGGATAAAGTTATTTAATTAGTATCCACCTCACATTTATTTGCCATTCATTTGTAGAAAAACACAAGCCTTTCTCCATCGGTTGCAATTTCACAGCTCTGAAATAGTCAAAAGTTACAAACGATTCAATCAATCAATAGTTACCAATGGGTGAAGTATAAACTGCAAACCTCATTTACTAGAAAAAGGTATAATGCATAATTCTTGGAGATTCTTGTTAACTCAATTTGTAGACTTAAAAACTCATATGCTACAATCACATTGACAGTGTGTGTCCACTCAAGTTGCTGCAAAAGAATTTGTCGAATGTGGAAAAAGCTTACCTTTTAGAAGGGTAAAGGCCAGTCTCAACATTTGCACAATTAGATGCTGCAACCACACTCTCAAGAGTATTAGCTTTTGCTGCCAATCTTAGCTATCCAATACCATAGATCCTTTAGGTTTAACTTCAACTATCCTCCCACTTCAGATTGTTGTTGATGAAAACTATAAAATCATGCAAAGATTTAAACAAACTCTACAATGTTATAAAGAACTTCAGGACATTATAGGAATATTAAACGTAATAAGGATTGCAGCAACAGAATACCTGCTTGGAAGCTTAATTTGTTATTAGTTTCCAGATAAGAACCCCAACCAGAACTGCAAGCTAAATCTTTGAAAGCATGATTTCACTCTGTTTAATACCCATAGAATTTCTCACCACCCAGAGTGCCAAATATTTCCCTGATAATTGATTAAAGCAACCAAATAAACCATGGTGTCAAATTAGTCAAGAAGAAAATGACATTCAATTCTGGGTATGGAAATCTAAACTGAAAAAGAGAAGAAATAAGATGATTACCATTGTTGCTGCAAAAATTTGAATAAGCCAAACTCTCAAAAGCACTTGTTATGTGAGCAATGTGGCTGTCTATGAAAAATGGGGGTAACAGCTCAAGGCATTGATGCAAAAGATTCTTACTCTGTAAATAAATAAAAGAAAAAAAGGTAAAAATATAATTTATTAGAATGAAGAAACAGATTGAAGAAATCATGCAAGGAATGAAAAATCTATGAGGAGATAAAAACAAAAAAAAGAAACTACTCCAATATAATTACCATTGAGTTGTTGACTAGTTGAACAATTGCAGTGCCCAAAAATCTTAGTTAAGCGCCAAGTCTTTTTGCTGGTCAGGTTCCTCCTGTGTTTCATCTTGATTCTTTCATGATGAAATTCAATAACCAAGGAAAATTTTAGCAAGAACAGTAAAGAAGGTGAAGAAAAAGAAGAAATTTGGTGGTTGATATTCTATCAAGGACTAAGATAAATTTGTGATCTACATACCTGAATACAATTCCAAGTTTTGGATGTGAGCAATCTTAGACCAATCCTCACCTGTTTCCCTCTTGCATCTTTGCAATAAGATGGGACATTCTCTAATTGTTAGTGTTTGCAGAGAGGTAAGGGCACGAATCTCTTCTGGCAATGATGTTAAATTGGGGCAATTCCATATGTCAAGTTGTTGAAGAGATGTGAGGTTGCAGATCCACTCCGGTATCGTCATCAAACTTAGACAATCTTCAATTTCGAGTGATTTTAGAGAGGTGACATGTTGAAGCCCCACTGGAAGAGACACCTTTGAAAAGTTACGGAACCCTAGGCTGCTGAGGCTATTCAGCTCTTGCCATTCCATCTCATCCCCATCAAAATCACTAATGCGCAGTCTGTTAAGTGCAGTGAGATGCCGCAAAACTCGAGTGAGAGGACAACAACTGTTATGTATCTCAAGATGATTGATAGAAGTGAAGTTCCGCAGCAATTCCTCTGGCAAAGGTTCCACCATTCCGCTCAAAGTGAGTGACTTTAGTTTTGAAAGAGGGGCGAAGGAGGAGGTGGCAAGTGAATTGAAGAAGAAGATGAGATTGAATGCTATTTCTGTTGTTGATGTTACGATCTCTGGAGGTTGTCGTATTCGTCATTCTCATCAATGTCTGCTGCAATGGCTTCACGACTAGAGTTTTTTAGGTATAGGTGTTCGAGATTTGGGAATAAAGGCATGGAAGTCAGCTGAGGACAATCGGAAATTTCTAAATCAGAAAGACATGGAAATGAAGGAACTAAATCATTCTTTGCCATCGATGTTTCGGTTGCAGTAATTCCAACATAGTTGCCATCCTCAACAGAATCCTCCCTCCTCCACCACCCTTTTAAGTTAGGGCAACCTTGGATATTGAGTGACTTTAGGGATTGGAGGATTGGAGAATCAGACAACTTCTCACTGTTAACATACTCAAGGGAATCCAACTCCTCTAAACTCATCCATTTTAGACAAGGAAAACAATCAATCGGTGGTAGATGTTGAAATTTCCTACATTTGGACCAACCGAAAAATTTAAGATTTGTGAGAGACGAAAGCCAACTTGGAAATCTCACTCCTTGAAACCAGGAGAAAGACAACTTTTTAAGATTTGGATGTGGCTGCAAGCATTCGAGTGACTGTTCATCATAAACGACATCCGCATCATTGACGTCTTCTTCTTTCCATTCTAATGATAAGGATTGAAGATACTGTTTCACTTTCAAATTTGCATCCTTTAATTCTAATGCAGCATCTTTTCCATGCCTCAGATTTTTAATCTCTAGCTCTCCTCTTAGGTCGTTTAATCTGGAAAGTTCCTTCAATTTCCCATGATGTCGAGAAACGGAATCGGAATCATCGCTCATCACAAACAATGATAATTCCCGAAGATTAGTCAATTTCCCCAAACCACGTGGCATATGAGTCAAACCGTAACAAAAATCGAGCTCAAGATACCTGAGATTGACTAATTTGGTAATATGAATGGGCAATTCTTTAATTCTATCACAATATGAGAGTTTAAGTGTCTGTAAATTCTGCAAAGTGGTTATGGAATCAGGAAGCATCTTGATTTTTTCATTACCAGAGAGATCAAGATACCTTAAATGCTTCAATTTGCTGATAGAACTTGGAACTGCTTCAATACCCATGTTATGCAAATCCAATAGGCGTAGAAACTTCAAACTAGAAAAAATTGCATCACAAGTCGACTCATCCAGTCTATATCCAATGTTCCTATACTTTGGTTGACTTGGCAGTAGAAATGTTCTTGTCCTACTTGCTTTAAAAAATGGTGTTGGGTCTTGGAATGACCAATCCAAAGTAAAGCCAAATGATATGTGATGAGTATTTTGATTTCCATTATTGTCTGTTGCTTTTAAATAGAGGGCGTTCTCTGTTCTTGCTACTGATGTTGCAAGATCATGCATGAGATCATGCATTTTATATTTTTTCACATCGAACAACTCTTGGACCAAATCTTGTACATCTTTTTGGAAAAATGATCTCCCAAGTAATTCCATAAAATAGTCATGCCCAATATCTTCTGGGCTTTGGTCTGGACTTGATCTAATGAATCCTTGTGCCATCCATAGTTTGATCAATGTTTGTTCGTCAATCTCATAATCCTTTGGAAATAAACTGCAGTAAGCAAAGCATTGCTTCAAATGTGATGGAAGATGATCATAGCTTAGCTTAAGTGTTGGTATTATATCTGTTTCTTTTGCAACTTTTGCGAGTTCATTATTCTTAAAGAACAACCAATCTTCTTCTGAATTTCTAAAATACAATAGCCCTCCTATACTCTTTATGACAAGAGGGATTCCTCTACACTTCTCAACAATTCCCTTTCCAATCAAGCTGAAACTTGGAATTCTCTGGCTCTTGTCCTTTTTCAAATGCCATTTGCTTAAATAAAGACCAAGATTTTTGTTCATCTTAAACACCCTAAAGAGTATGGTTTCATAGTGTGTACAATCTTAGCAACTTTCTCTTCACGTGTAGTCACTAAAATTGTACTTCCTCTTGCACCAGTCATTAGAAGTTTTTTTAAGCTATCCCATTTTGCACGATCATCATTCCATACATCATCCAATACAAGAAAGTATCTCTTTCCTTCGATTTCTTTATGAAGATCCTTTATCAAGTTATTCATATCAAGATTTTCTGGTTTATTAGATTTTGCGAATTGTAGGATTTTCTCAACAATTAATTTTTTATCAAAGTCATCAGAGACACAAACCCACAATTTTACCTCAAAATGATTTTTGATCTTATCATCATTGAACACGAGCTGAGCTAATGTGGTCTTTCCCAGCCCTCCGATTCCAACAATCGGAAGGACTGCAACATCATCTTCAGCGTCGGAATTCAATATAAGTTTTATAATCTCCTCCTGTTCATTCTCTCTCCCTATTACAGCTTTAGCATGCTCAAAAAAATGAGCCTCTTCCCTTGGCCTAGTCTTAACTTGTGTCTCATTAAGACGTTCAACTAAGCCGAATTGCTTGTTATCAGCTTCAATGGCATCTAGCTTCTCCCTTATTGCCTTAATCTTACAACCCATTTTAAGACCATATGCAATCTGGTTGGATTTGGAAAAGAAGATGCGTACCTTTTTCGCTTTCTTATTCTGAGTCATTGCTTCACATCGTAAAGCTTCAGTGGAGAAGTCATCCAGCAAGTCGTCTGCTTCAAAAACTACTTCTTTCAGCCTTCCCAACCAATTCTTGATTGCATGGTTCAGAGCTTGCTTCTCCTCTGCATCCAGAAGCACCGCTTGGATTGAGGTAACAGTGTTTTTGAGCTTTTCAAGCTCGTCTTTGACACCCCAGAGAAGTCCAATCTCTTGTAGAGCTGAGTTACCCAATTGGGCAATGATTCCTCCAGCAATTTCAAACAGAACTCCGTCCGCCATTTCTCACTGGTAAGGGAATGAACACTAAATGGTCACTCTTAACTCTTAAGACAATTGTAGGTAAGATGGGAACGATGGTTTTGTAAGGAGGGTGACTTCGGCAAAGTGATGAATATATATTATTGGTGACTTTGATTGCTGATCCATTGATTGGAATATTGTGAAGATAGAAAAAGCATATACTTTAGCAAAAGATACAGAACCACTCGATTTAAGTGGTAAGCGTATCTTATCGCTGCTACCTCTCATATAATTGAATTTTCTTGCCAACGTCATGCTCAATGCGCGTGTACGTATTTTGAAAATTTTAATAAGAAATTATTTTTATGGCCATATATAATACTCATTATATCTTATAATATTTGAAAAATTAATTTCAATTGTTTTCTTTATTGCTTGTTTTCTTAAATAAGTTACGTTGATAACAAATTGAAACAAAAGCAAACAAAATGTACTATTAAGCAAAATCTAACAATTTACCTTTCCTCTGTTTTCAAAGACACGTAATATAATTGGAATTAATTTCTCAAATATTACAATACAAAGTGAGTATTACACATGAGCCATAAAAATATTTTCTTAAAAATGAACGTATAACGTACACATGCATCGCGTGAGATATCGACTGATTAATTATGTAAATATATACTTGAACTCTTTGTGAAAATTTTGCTTCTTTATCCATGCTAGACATATGTCCATTATATGAGAGATTGCCTTGGAAAATCATGATTAGCTGGAAGAACTTCCACTATACGTGAAATAATAGAATGTCTACAAAACAGAAATATTAATTAGGTACACAATACAAAATACAAAATACGTATGCTGTTTCATTTATATTGAGTATAAATGAAATTGAGTATATATGATGTTGGAAATACAACACCAAAGTGGACCCTCATGATGTTGTCACTTACTCCTCTATGTTTTAACTTTTTATTAACTGGAGCATTCCCATGTTGTAAAAATGACAAAATCTATTTTGTTTATACAGCAAAAAGTCATGATGGGAAACGCAATTGTAATATCCGCCAAACGAATCTTTTTGTTTGTATTAATTAGGGATTGTGTTGCATTTTGGTTTAGTTCTATTTTGTTGTTTGTACTCTCTATTGTTGATTCAAGTTCCTTTGAAGTTTTTGGGTTTAGACTAAATGATTGGTTTTGTTTGAAGGATTGTTTAATGCTGAGTTGGTTTTTATTATTATTTTTCTTTTTTGTGATTCTTTGGGATCTGTTTGTAGTGATAGATTTAGTACATCATCTAAAGAAATGAAACTTGTAGTGGTAGCAGTCTTTATGAGTTTATTTCATCCAATCTAGTATCAAGCCTCTTTCATGGGTACTTTCTCATTTTCTTTCTATCTCTCTTTAGGATTACTACAAGGATTTTCCTAAATTATGATACAAACAAAAAAATCTATTTTTATTTTTCCTTAAGTTTTTTAGTTTTGAAAAATTTTTAATCTTTTGTACTCAATCCTATGATTTTTTTTTCCTCTTTTGGTTCTCAATTCCCCTCATAGTGTTCAACTAAATGCTCAATCCAAAGCTTTCATCATTTGTTATCAAGAACTTTGTGAATGATCTACCTAAAATAAAATCTCATAAGGGATTGATGTTGTTGTGATTTGTGTATGGCCATATGCGAGACAAAGCTTGCATAAATACATGTTTTGAGACTTTTATCCTTTACCAGTGGAAGTGAATATACTTGAAAGAAACAACTACATATTGAAATATAAGGGTCACTGCAAGAACATCAATACACGCATAGTAGTAGCCCTCTAAACATTTTGAAGGAACTTTAACTTATGTAATGTAATACTACATATGTATGTAACTGCAGGATGCATGAGAGGAAGATTGACACAGAAAAAGGTCAATGTAGCAAATGCTAAGTTTAATTGCAGTCTTTTGATGCTTATAAAATCTGTTGACGTAAATAATGAAGATTAAAAGCCTATAGAAATGAAGTTTATTTGTTTTAGTTTAGGTCAAACATAATTGTATTATACATTTATGCAAAATCTTCCTATGCATCCCACGGATTTGTGAGTAGTATAAGATAAGATAAAATATTTCATAAAGGAATTTCTTTACTATGTTTTTCCTAACGATTTTGCAAGAGACATTACAACATACAAGTGCTCTTTTCTTGGACCTTTTCACTTAAAGATTAACCCAAGACTTCCTCACCACCAAAGAAAGTATCCCAAGTAGAATATTAGAGACGAATAAAACAACAAGCACACATAGAAATGTGAGGACACAAGACTATACATGGTTCAACAATATGCCTATGGCCCTATGTCCACCGAGCTAAGGGTCACTGCAAGAACATCCATACACGAATAGTAGCCACCCTCAAAACATTTTGAAAGAACTTTAACTTATGTAATACTACATATATATGTAACTGCAAATGCATGAGAGGAAGATCGACATTGGAAAAGGTCAATGCAGCAAATGCTAAGCTTATTGTAGTCTTTTGATGCTTATAAAATCTGTTGACGTAAATAATTAGGATTAAAAGCCTATAGAAAAGAAGTTTATTTGTTTTAGTTTGGGACAAACATAATAATATTATACATTTATGCAAAATCTTCCTATGTATCGTATGGGTTTGTGACTAGTATAAGATAAGATAAAATATTTCATAAAGGAATTTCTTTAGTATGTCTTTCCTAACGATTTTGCAAGAGACATTACAACATACAAGTGCTCTTTTCTTGGACCTTTTCACTTAAAGATTAACTCAAGACTTCCTCACTACCAAAGAGAAGTATCCCAAGTAGAATATTAGAGATGAATAAAACAACAAGCACACATAGAAATGTGAGGACACAAGACTATACATGGTTCAACAATATGCTTATGTCCACCGAGCTGAGAACTCAGCCAATGACCACATAGAATTCTGTTTTTTGTTACCCAAAGTAGGATTTTTGTACAAGAGAAATATAAATTTTCAAGTTCTGAAAATCCTAACAATTGTACTAATGCCGAAAGGAAACTCTATTCCTCTTCAAGGGGCCTGCCGACCCTTGGACCCCCAAACCCCTAGCATAACTAAGCCCATATAGGCCCAACACACCTCCTAGTATATAATTGAAGCCCATCAATTGTTTGAGTGAACACAAAATACAAAGCTAACACTTTATTTATGATAGATGTACATGTTCCCTTAATATATAGAATGGAAAGTCCATCTTATTGGTGAAAATGGGTAATTGATGCTTGTATTTCTTCTAGCACTCGCCCCTTTGTTTCTGGTACTAGCTTTGCAACAAATAAAACAGCTAAACCGCATATGCCCATGTATATGAAAAATGTTCCTGAAGTGGTATAGCAAAAAATTCTTTTAAGTATAAGCAAGAAGAATAGAATATTTAGGGCACAAAGAATATGCCTAAGAGAGTTACCTGCTGAGCTCCATTCCATCATAAAATTGAAACTGTATGTTACAATCCAAGAACATGACCAGTTTACTAGAGACACTAGGCTTCCAGCTGATCCCTTTACGTTCATCGGAAATACCTGTAAAGCAAATCCGATCCTTCAATCTAAGTTTAAAAACTAAAAAACCTTCTTGTTATGCAAACTGGTATGAAAATTTTACAAACTGGTATGAAAACCTTCTTGTTACTAACAAGAAAAGTTACATACCTCTGACACTATGAACCCATGGTAATCCTGCCATGCCTATTGAGTAAGCTACACAATATCCCTATCAAATAGTAAACAAATTAGTCACTTAATTTGATCCCTTCCTAACATCTTGGCATAAAATTAATGGAAATATTTGATGATTGGAAGGCGTTAAGGTCCTTTTTCCCGTTAAGAATCAAGTTATGGTACCATGGAAAAGAAGCACAAGAAATTGCATACTTTGTCATGCCAATGCTATAGCCATAGTTCAACTCAAAAAGCATAAGAAATTGAATATATGCTATGTCAGTGATTATGGCCACAAGCAAAGTCGATAAAAGGGCTTCAAGTCTTAGAATACTGTAGAATGTAAGACAATCTTATAAATGTTGAAAATAAGAACAGGGGAAACTTCAACCTCTTTAGATTGCCATATTTTAAATGGGATTTTAAGCATATAAGGAAAAGATACAGAATTTGAGACATAGAGAAGAAGGGGAGTCATTGTGTATACCATTATGCCAATATACACCAAAATGGGAGTGAGCTCCTTCCACTTGTGGAGGTCCTGCTCATAACAAACTTACCTTTTCAAGGATGATTCTTTTACTAATAACAATAAGAAAGAGCAGAAAAATGAGGATAATCCAAATTTGGATTTGGAAGAAACCTGAAACAAAAATGACAAGCCTACAAGGAAGCAGCTCAAGCACATTCCAGCAGCAGATACCTACAAGAACATGTAACTTCATTATCAACTAATTGATAAAGTAAATTATCACCTTAAAAATGTATCCCTTTGCCATCCTTACCATTAAAAGTGGTCCGTCTTCCTAATTTATCGGTTAAGAGTACACTTGCAATAGTAGCTGGAATCTACAAATGACCAATTGCACTTCTTATGAAATGCATCAACCAAAAGCCTTGATTCATTCTTCAGTTATAAGTGTCAAGTACCTGGATGATAGCCATTGATATAGTCCCAATACTACTTGAAAAACCTGTGATAAGCCAGTGATCATATCATCCTTTTAGCATGTCTTTTATGTTATCATCAGTTATTGAAGAAATTATAAAATCCCTTAATTTAATTACCAGCTTCATCGAATATAGAGCTTGAATAAGCAGTAATGACATTGTTCCCTCCAAACTGTACCAGTAACATCAGCCCAACTCCAACCTTAACCATTTTAATTGGTATAGTAGACAGATTAGACAAGTTTTGATAGGAAAAAGGTACAAAAACTAAACTTTTTTTTTTTTGTTTTTCATATCTAGTTAGGCTCACAATAAGTGAATGAGCATATCTTCTCTGGAACAAGTCCAGCAATCTAGAATTTGAATGTTGTTTGAGGGCTTCTGTATAATCCTGCAAAACCGAAGGATCCAATCTCATTTCTTATTGTGTACCTAAAATATTAAAACATAAGTTACTGGAGATTTATGTTCTGCTTAAGGTTGTAAAATAGCATTTCTTTCAGAAGAATATGAAGTTAGAATTTACTCTGATGTCAGCTGCTTCTTGAGAAATATCAGCATTCCTTCCCCTAAGGCGTTGTAGAGAAGTTTCAAACTCTTTCTCTTTACCAATTTTAGCCTGCAGGCAATTGTATCATCATTTGCACATTTGAATCGATGCTCACTATTCTTTTACTGCATATGCTATAAGTTAGTGGAGAAAAGTAGCTATCTATATGCATTACAAACTTACAATAAGCTATGAAAGTTTTAAGATGTTCGCCTTAGAGGCATCCTTTTTAAAAGCCGTGAAAGTAAAAACAGAACAATTAATATTTCTCATTTATACAATAGGTGCATCACAAACATAACAGTTTTAACTAAAATCTTTGAATTGGACTCACCAGCCATCTAGGAGATTCTGGAATGAAGATTAGGCCTAGAAGTTCTAGCATACATGGAATAGCACCTGAAAATTTCAGATCAAAACAAATAGATTGACACAGAGAGATTTTATTCATATAAATAACTAAGATAATGAAAAGCTTAAAAGAAGTTACCTATTAAGGCCAAGATGCGCCAAGTGACGACATTTCCAATGAAATACATCAGCGAAACGCCGCAACATATCATCAGCTGTACACTTGATTGAAATTTATCCCCATAAACAATGAGTTAGCTATTCAATCCAAACACCATAAGAGTTACTCTACCTGATTAGCAGAAGTAAATCCTCCCCGCAAGTTCTTAGGGGTTATTTCTGCAATGTATATGGGAACCTGTCTTGTAAACAAAAATTTGAGTAGTATTACTATCACTATTATGTGTTTCACAGATAGCTAAATTAATTGTGAACGAAGAACTTATTACAATTACCACGTAGGCAATAAGCCCATTGGCAAATCCCAATGACAGTCTTCCAAGGTCCAGCCACCAAGCATTCTATATGAAGCATTCAACTGATTTACTATTGAGGTGTGAAAAGAAAAGATCCAACTGACTTGCTTCAGAATTATTTTCAATAATCTTTCCTTGATACGTCGCTTTGTAAATATCCAAGGGGTACAACCATTTTGATTTAAATGTTGTCGGAGACTTTCAAAATAAGGTTATTATCAATGTGATTGTTACCACAATGATTCCAATTTTCATTATTTGGTCATATTTTGAGTACAAGGTAATTAGACACTAGCCATGTAACTCAAACTAATAGATATTAGCGGTAAAGTTTAATAATAAGGCAGAACTTATAAATTGAATAACATGCAGCATTATTGAGGGGAAGGAAAGGAGGAGAAACAGAAACCTTTGCAAATGCTATAGCAAGCCACCCTGCAATACAGAATATCTCAGAGAACCACAATGTCTGCATTACGATATCAAGAAAACATTCATTAGAATTATTAAAGTGAGAGTCATTAGAATTTGAGAAAGTAATAAAGCTTGTTGCTGATGAAAAGCAGTATGCCTGCTTAAAGATATAAAAAAAGGGTGACCAAGGAATCTTACACCTCTTCTACCGATAAAATCTGCAATTGTTCCATTAACAAGTGCACCTACTATTCCTCCTGCTGTCAATATTGAACCGAAAACCGAAAACTGCACAGTGAGGTTGAGAAAAAAGGCAAGAAAATAAATGATACACAGAAAAATGTGAAACAAATTACAGAGTTGATTGCCACTCTTCACTCCGTTGAATTGAAGTGTACGATTAAACAAGCATGTATAACGTGAGAAACATCAATTCATCACAAAAAGTTCAAGAACATATGCATGTGTATATTGCAGTGCTATACATATTTGTAAGAAAACTTTTCATTACTCATATAATGGATACAACATTTTTCCTATTGCATTTCAAATACTAAATGACACCATTGCTATAGTATATGGCAATGCCCTTTTACCATTTTTCTTTTCTGTGGTAGGATATGAGTTATTAAATCTAGAATCTTTGTAAGTTTAAAGTTTTTAGATAAGTAACAACTTATCATAACTCATAGTGTTAAAAATTTATTTATGTACATTCCCTAACTCCACATGGAATTGCTGCTTTGGTTGGTCCACTTCTCCATTGAACCTTTTGTGCTTATCTTGGGCCTACACGTAAGAGGGGTATCGAAGAGGTTCCTAAAAGTTGGGTTTGAATCTTAATTGGATCTTGACCAAAATAATCTTAATTGGATCAAGACCCAAATGGATTTATATAATAATTGGACCTATTCATGTTTTTGGATTAAATGCTTGAAAGGGCTGGCTCAACCTTACCAGGCTGGGCCACCCATTAGCCTGGTGGTCCAGCAGGCTACCGGGCCATGGGCCTTGGGCCTTGGACTTTTTGCTGACCTTTATTAGAATTCACTTATTTATCATAAAAAATGAACTTATTGGTACAATGGAACTTACAGCTGCAACAGAGAGACCCAAGTCTTCCATAATTCCAGATTCAGCTGGTGATGAGAATCCTGACTGCAAAGCAATAATGATATAAGTATAACAAAACCAAATGTGACAAATCATTGTTCCACATATTGCATGATAATTTAGTGGTACTTACAGAACACCCAATAGTAAGTGAACCACATAAGGCAACCATGGAGCTGAGTACAACAATAGGTGTGGCTTTGGAATCACTCGCTGACTCGTCCCTGCAATTCACACTAGACTTTGTTGTAATAAGTCGTTCTTCCAGGCTTTCTGTTTCTGTCTCCATATTTTCTTGGAAGAACAGGCAAAGAATGGGTGTACGGATTGAGATAGAAGTGTTTATATATAGGGAGACAGAGTTGGTGCCTCATGCTTGGTGGTTTGGTGACTGCAAACACAGAAATGTTAAAAAGTTTATGGAGTAAAATATATATATATATATATAGAGATATGGAAATGATTTATGGGTCACACTTGTCCAAATTTTTAATGTGCCCATGTCCACATTTCTTTAAATGAAAATTGTTTGTGTACTCTCTTAATTTACGTCTTTAATGCATACCACAGGTAAATGCCTAGAAATTTCGAAATTGTGGAGGTAATGTCAACAAATTATGGACATTTCACCGAATTGTGGATTATGATGTTCAAAATGCATGTGTGGTTGAAGAATTCTAGACATAGGTATTGAAATTGTGGATGTGAATATGAATGTTAAAAAATTGTGAAACTATGTATTAGATTTGTGTATTAATAATGTGCACAAATCACAACCCTTAAGGGTTTAATTTGAATTTTGACCTTTATTTTAATTATATGGTTAAGCATAATATTTTATAGTATTACTTCTTTTAGGTATAATATATCTATATTTCTAATGGCTTTTTGGTTTTACAAAATAAACCAATGAAAATAAGTTGATCAAGACAACACACCCATAATAATTGCTCATCTAAACGCACAATCAATCATCAGCCAAATCAATTTATGATATTAATCCAGAATCATTGTATGAGCCAAAAATGGTTGTTTTAATCTCAGGTTATTTTCATCTATATCTTGTTGACTGTCTGTTGGGGCAAACGTGTTACATACTTGCATTTCATTTGGTAAGACAACGAGAGGGAGGTGCTTTTGGGGACCCCTTAAGAGAAAAGGTGGTGAGGTCCATACCTTGACAAAGAATAATCTTTTATTGTCCTTCTCCGTAACAGGATAGCCAATGGGCCATGATGTATAAACCTATAAGTCAAAATATTATATGGAGTAAAAATAATAAATTTTAGCATTAATATAACATAATTGAAACTAAGAATTAAACTTTTTGATTAAGTGGCGTTCTTATATATTATATTAAGGTCTTAATTAGAGTCTTTCTAAGATATAATATCCCTAACTAGGCTCATACTATTATTGCTTTGGTTATTTTTTTTGTCTCCATAATCTTGTGGCCTCTAATAGTATCCTTTTGTCGTTGTGCTGAGTCTTTTTATTTTTATTTTGCAAGTTACGGTTGATGTTCTTTCTTTGCCCGCACAATACACCAAGCAAGTTTTGAGACTGTTCCTACATGTTCATCGGAGAGACAATTCCTTTCTAGCCCCTAACTAGGGTTTGTTCAATACGATTTCAAGCCTAAGGCGATAATTTAAGTGAGCCTTTTGAAAAAAATTAAATATATATTATATTATATCTATTTAACTTTCTATATTATCATTTTTTTTATTTAAAAATCATCATTTTTCCTTTTTGAGATGAAAAATTATTTATTAATTTTTTGAATTAGGTGCCAATGTTGACAATCTATGGTGTTGGAAATTGGTTTTAAAAAATTAAGCCTTAAATTGTTAAGGGAAATTGATCGTTAATGATGATTTGATACATTTACAATATATATATATATTTTGTGAAACAGGTTAGGGTTTCAATTGGTACACTATTTTGATAGTCTTCTTAAAAGTGAGAAATAAAATGCACACAACTCATTTATGGATTCTTTTTATTTAAAAAACACCAATTATATAAAAATTTGGGGCCTAAGTAGCCTAGGGCTGAAGGCGGCCCTACCCCTCACACGCCACAACTGACTCCCCTTTGCTTACAGTAATCACCAAAATCACTTCTAAATATGTAGATCGGTTGGCCAACCAAAACAAAAGTGAAAATCGAGAGTCCATGCACATTCACCCTCTCTCAAAATATTATAGACGTAGTCCCACCTGCCTCACGCGCCGCCAACACAATCCACACACTTTCATGCTTAAGTGAAAAAAGCCACACACCCAGACAGAATATGCCCTCGTGTCATGACGAGGTTAGGCCACGTAAGCCTATACTAATCACTAAACAACCTGTCTACAATCACAACTTTGTGCATAACTTGTGGTCGTGGCATCTTGTGAGTGACTATGCTCCACCAGTAGTCCTACTGTCATTTTCCACCAACCAGAACACAACACATCAACAAATTGTGTCAAAGGTTGTGTAAAATGTTGTGGTCCCAAACTTTTCCATCACCAAAATCTGACTCTTCTTAATATAATATCCAATTGGGAAATTGAACATTTTGGCTTTGTTGCACTTCCTCTAGCAGCAACAAGCATACCAGCATGGAATCTAAAATTGAAAGAGGCTTTTTAGCAAAAAGGTCTAGAGTACAACAGCAATACCACTAACTGCTAAGCATAATAAATTCATAACAGAGAGCCCTACAGAGGGTTCACATGGAATTAGTATTCCTTAAAGGTCATTTAATCCTTGGAAATAAACCAAAATTTTTATTACATTTCTTGTATAATTTCTATCTTTCTTAAATCTTAATTTTTGATTAAGATACACTGATGCTGATGCATTGCAACTAGCACATGTTACTACAATAGTTGGTATCCTTTTACTGCTTTTATGTTTCTCATCGTAGAATTTGAGTCAGTGAAGCATGTATTTCTTCCAATGTTCGTCCTTTGGTCTCCGGTACTAGTTTTGCAATGAAAACAACACCCAAACCACAAATACTCGCATATATGAAAAATGTTCCTGAAAAGGCATGCACAAGTCAGTCATCGATAAGAACTTTGGATAACACGAAGGAAGTAAGAAGTGATGAGGCATCACCTGCTGAGCTCCACTTGAATAAGAAGTTAAATGTGTATGAAACGATCCAAGAACAAATCCAGCTGACTAAATTGCAAAGGGTTCCAGCTGAGCCCTTCACATTTATGGGAAATATCTGAAAGAAAACCACTATTTGATATGAACTATACTCTTACTATTATTTTAGATTTTGCATTGAAGTGATGAAGAAATCAAGCGCAATACTTTTAACCAACCTCTGAGATTATAATCCATGGTATTCCTTCCATGCCAAATGAGTAAGATGCCAGATATACCTGATTGTAGAATAAAATAGTTTAACTTTATAAAGAAACCAGACGTATCAAATTATCAATCCGTTTGTAGTTCACGAAAGTAGTGGTGGAGGTCATGTGCAATGATGAAATAGCTTTCTCTACCTAGAGAATGTGGAAAACCAAAAGTTTTCCATTGGGATTCACATGGTTTATGGTGAGATGAAAGTATAAAATGTTTGTCAACTAAAATTGCATTACCAAAACGCCTATGAGCGCCAATATGGGACTGACTTCTTTCCACCAGTTATGGTCCTGTTCATGATATATTCAAAATTGTTATAGTAATTGATCATCAATACCGATATGTTTCAATTTTATGTTAGGAACCTGCAAGAGGTACGATAATCCTGTAAGGAAGCAACCTAAGCATTCCCCAATTGCAGAAGCCTGCAAACATTTCAGATTTTAGTAATAAATCTTTGGCCAACTACTTTCTAAACTTGAGAGACATACTTAAAAGTCTAACCATCAAAAGTGTTCGTCTTCCAAATTTATCTATCAATGCTGCTCCCAAAAAAATCGCAGGAATCTGCAGATGAAATCTCATTTTCTGAGAAATTTACTAAACCAAATCACACAATATTTAAACTATAAAGCTTCAAGATTTACCCGGAGAATAGCCACTACTATAAAACCAACAGTACTAGAGATACCTGTCACAAACAAAATATATTTTTATATGCAAATATTGATTTTGTGCTTTATTTCTTTTGTATGAAGTATAGTTATTGTCTACAATTTACCAGCAGAATCAAAAATTTCACTCATATAAAACATAAACCCATAGAGCCCTCCCAGTGCTTGCACTATCATAAGCCCAATTCCAACCTATACAAATTATGAGTCAAATCCATGGATTAAAATAAACAGAAATCATGTAACACAAGAAGGAAAAACATAGGAGAAAATTACACTGCTTACAATGAGTAAATGAACATATTTTCGCTGAAACAAGTTCAGAATTTTGTCATCCGAGTTCTTTTGAAGGTTTTCTGTATAATCCTGAAAAATAATAAAGCCTGCTTCAATTTGGTGTTGATGGCAAAAATATGGTAATAATGGATGCAAAAGAATTTCATCACAATTCACAAGTGAAGATTGAAAAACGAGTACTTCTCTCCAAAGCATTAAGTTACTAGATGTGTTACTATGATATCAGATGCCTCTTGAGAAATATCAGCATTCTGTCCCCTAAGGCGCTGTAGAGCAGCTTCAAATTCCCTTTCCTTGCCAATCTTTGCCTGCAGATATTTGCACTGATCATTTGAGAATGTTGATGCATTCTTGTACTACTTTAACATGGTTTTTACTCTGCATGTATATGAGACTTTTCTACACAACTAGATGATGAATTTAACTAGATTTAACTCACCAACCATCTAGGAGACTCAGGAATGAGAAATACACCAAGGAGCAGTAACAGACATGGAATAGAACCTGAAGATGAAAATGTGCAGAAACCGTTAAGAAGTACCATTGGTTATTAAGTATGAAATGAAACAAACCTACCTATAATGGCCAATGTGCGCCAGCTGATGAAAGAACCAATGATAAGTGTGAGAGAAGCGCCATAACTTGTCATCGACTGTAAAATGAACAATATGATGGGACAAAAGAAAGACTGCATTCTAATACAAAAAGTCATAATGGCATAACTTACCAGAGCGATTGACATAAATCCTCCCCTTAGATTCTTTGGTGTTATTTCTGCAAGGTACACAGGTCCCTGTTGGCAGTGTGAAGATAACACCATTAACCATCACATTCAGAAGTGTATGAATTTCAAAATCTAAAACTTACAACATTTACCACATAACAAGTAAGCCCAAATCCAAATCCTAGTGATAGTCTTCCAAAGTCGAGCAACCACACACCCTTTCAGCAAGAACAGAACATTTAATACAATGAAATAAAAGCACAAACAAGCAAACCAATCCACTAACTAAATTCAAAATGCATGTTTCAATATTGTTTTTCCTATTTTGGCACTCTTATCTGTTTTCTAATTCATTAGAATCAGTATAATCTGAAAAGAAACATGATTTTTCTTTTATGCTATAACATTTATTTCCAATGTCCTATATTAGGAATCTTTAAGAAGCCTTGGAGGTGATGAAAAAGACAAGACATGAAACCTTGGCGAAAATTATTGCCAGCCACCCCATGATGTAAAATATGCCCACAATCCAAAACATCTGCTTCACAATATCAAATAAATATTAAAAAGAATTATAGAATTGCATGAGATTTAGGAGTACACACTCATCACCATTTATAGAGATGTTTATTTGGTCTTGAAAAACATACACATCTACGACCAATGGCATCTGTTGTCCTCCCACTTACTAGTGCCCCTATCAATGCTCCAATTGTGAAAATTGATCCAAAAACTGAGTACTGCACATTTGAGTGGGAGGGGAAGTAGTCAATTATATCAGCAGAAGTATCAGGAAACAAAGAGATTTCACTGAGAATTCTAAAATAATATATTGACGATCGACTTAAACCAGTTTAGTTTTGACCATCATTAAGAAGTTTCTCCCATCTTGTTAAAAGTAAAGTGACATGTTTTCTAGGATCCTTAAGACCATTTTTCTGACTTAGTTGAGATTGACCATGACTATTGATTCCCTTAGTCCTTTTATATACATTAGACTTGCCATCATTATTGCAACATTTTCCTATCACTAATTCCATAATTTCCTTGCTACCATGTTTGAAAAATACATGTAATAAATGAAACATGATATAGTAATTCGTGTACCTTGCATTTAGCAGTTATGAATCAAGTCAGTTGCAAAATTTGTAGCCAAAGTTTTTCGTGTGTGTATGCACAGGTGTGTGTTTTACTTTGTATGTACCTCTGCTACAGTGAGGCCCAAATCAGCAATGATTCCAGACTCAGCAAGTGATGAATATACTGCCTGCAAGGCAACCACAAACCTCAATTTCATTCAGTGTTAGCTCATCATGCAAGGCACAACTATGTCACCAATAGATTCTAGCTCAAATTAACTCCTTTCCCTATAGGAACAGAGACTGAGGTCTTAAGTTCAAGACTCACTAGGTGCATGTTTAACATACCAAGCTCACCAAAAAAAAACAAAAAACAAAAAGTACAAATGTTTCTAATCCTTTATTTCCCAACATCCATTATAAGATCTATAAAGTTAACTTGTCTGCCTCAAGTCATTATCTAAGTACTCAACATTAGCCCCCAAAACTGATTTAAGGTCAATGATTAGGATCAATGATTCAATCCTAAGACCCATCTTTATAGCCCCTTTATCATATTGACAAATCCCTTGCATTTTATTCTAAATGGTAATGGATGTGGTGAAATTAAGTAAGCCTTAACTCAAAATAGCACCAAATAAAGCATAGCCCAAAGACCCAAAATACAAAAAAGGTCATAAAAGCTACTTGTACTCATCCCCGCTATAAGAGAGAAAGAAATAAATTAAAAGCTACTTATAGGAACAACATTCCCCATTTTTCAAATTAAAATTAATCTATGAACTTAATCAACAAATTAGACTTAAGAAATATAGCCTAAACCTTAACTAAGTGTACACTGTATGGCTTCCCCATGACCCAAGAATCTTAATATTATTGATTTGAATAACAATAATTGTACTTACAATACAGCCACCAGTGAAGGTACTACAAGCAGCCACAAAGGTGCTAATAATGAGAATAACAGTGGCTCTGGAATCACTTGGCTTAAAAGTAGCACCAGCACCACCACTACTAGTACTGTCAGTGCCACCGTGGTCTTTGCCAATGATTATGTTATCAGGCTCTTGTTTTACAATTAGGGGCTTTTTCACTAGTTCCTCCTCCATATTTGCTTTCTTGGAATAAAGAAGAGAGAGAATAGTGGAAAGGAAGTTCTGTGTGTATGTGTGTTAGTGCCACAGAAAGATATTCTAACTTCAATAGAAATAATTATTGAGAGAGATCTATGTCATGTACTTTTCTTAAAAGGTTATTATTAATATTTGTTACTCTCATAAAAATAGGAAAAGGATAATAATTCTGCCTCTCACTTCTCACATAACAGTGGCTCTCACGGGTTGTGAAATTCATGAACTTAATCACTTTTTATGTGAAGGGAGAAGTATTGCCTCAGGAAAATTGAATAATATCACTAGAAAACTGATATTTTGTATTCAAGTGATATCTTTATACTAATGTTATCAATGACCGAAATGAATTTGTATCAAAAAAATATATGAATCAGAATTGTGATTGGTACGAGATGATTCCATAAAACATCTTTTTAGCTTTTTTTTTTGGCTAGAAGAAACAACTTTTTATCTTGATCATACTAAATGGTAGCTTTTAAATGATGAATATCTTTTGTGTTTTTTACCCAAAATAAGATAAGGGAAATGTTGTGTCCACATTGATAAATGTGTGTTTATTATTATAAAAATAAAATGTGTGAATTCTAGTAAAATTTATGATATTTGTGATAAAGTTAATTTTATTACAAAATTACACACATTTTACAACACCTGACAGATATTTATTAAAACACACACAATATTTTATCAGAACCCACACAAATATTATAAATTTTGACACATTTGGTGGGACAGTCCCGCAGCGGGACCTAAGAATTTCTCTCTAATTTACCCATGTTTTCAGGTGGTAGTTATGTTAGGTGACCATGCTTTTAAAAGGTGCCTTAGTTAGGTAAGCATGCCATATCAGGCAGGACTCATTTATCCATTGATCTGGGATCCTGTCCAATGTTTGTTTGAATACCTTGACCTCTGAATTCCTTTCCCTCAAACCATGCTTGAACTTTCATATTACATCCTTGGCCTCAATTGTGTCCAAAATTCATTTGAAGTAATCAAATTTAAGAGAAAATCCATACATGTTAACACATTATATAAAAACTAAAAAGCTTGGATCTGTAATATACTGTGGCTAGGTAATTTTTATAATGGTTAATAGATGGTATGTAAAATCATTTTCGTTTAAAGAAATTAAAGAAAGAGGTAAATGATTTGATGAAGATGGATTGGAGTTGATGAGTTCTCAGACCTGTGGACAAAGTCCAATTGGGAGAAGTAATAATGATGGTTTGCTGCTATGGAGTTAGTTATACTTATCTTTCTCTCTCTTTCATAAAATTAATTAGGAAAAGAATCTTTAAAAACTTTTTCTTTTTCTCTTGAAGTTTGACATGGTTCATAAAGACTATAAACTTCTTTATTTACTTTGGCTTTCTACAATCTGTCACTAGGTAAATAATGTATGTTAAGATTAGAAAAGTTATCAGTGTTGTTGGCTTCGAAACCCTTGCTTGAAAACAACTAGAGGTCTGCAAGAAATTATATAGGGATGATCACAGTCAATATCATCCATTATAAGTAACATGTTGAAGACAGCACCTACATTCATAGGTACTATTCAACTTAGTTCAGAATATGATCAAAGTATAAATGTTTTTCTTTGGTCCATTTATTCATGGTCTCAGAATAAAAAGATTCAAATTAACAACCAAGATATCTAAGGATCTAAGTCAATATATATATATAAGGCACACTAGCTGAGAAAGGTGAGGGGAGCCTAAACCCACACCTATGGTTAATGTTTTTTTTTTTTTTCAAAAATATCACTTACAGCCTAGAGTTCAAGTTGTAAGTGATATACATCAAAATTAAAATTGATAGGAAAACAATGTCGTAGATGTAATTTAATTTTAGTTCAATGCTTACAAAGCATATTATGTTAGGAAATTTACTTTCTAAAAGTTATGAAAGTATTTGTCGATGATCAATATGTTGTTATGAAAAATGGAAGTACAACTTTAAAATATTGGATTGTGGAACTTCTCCTAATAAGTACCTTATGTATGTAAGGCAACAATAATGCATGATGTGTGTTTGATAAAATGGCACAAAAAGATTTTGTAATGTGAAATTTGTGTGCTAAATGGTTTACTTATTGTAGTAATGCTCTGGAACTATTTTCGGAAATTAGAATGGTGGAATTACACCGACTTTAGTGACAGTTGAAGTTATTGCCTTATATTTTACTTTAAGACAACCTTGGAATTTATGTTTAGTTAAGTGATGGTTAGTATTTTCTTTCAAGGTTTTAGATCTTATAATCCCACAACTTCTTCCTGTTGTTTAAGTGGGTTGGGTTGCATGTTCTTCCTCAATTTAATTGATTTATTTGTATGCAATGTATTGTTCGTATATGCATTTTTTACTTTGCTTAATCTTGGCAATCTAATTGCTCAGTTTTCTAGATTTTATTTCATTCCACCCTCCCCCCCTCCCCCAAGTTCTCTTAGCATTTCAAGTATTTAGGTGCAGGTTGCTGAAGAGATAGGGACTGAAGCAAGATTTCTGACAGATTTTCTTAATGAGCTAGTAAACCATTAATTATGTGGGTTTTGTGTGTCTGCTACTTTGTTATGTGGGTGTTTTTGGTTTCATTGGTTTTGGGTTAGATTAAAAAGTTTTAGATTATGGGGGGTTATTTTTTGGAGGATAATGCAGTTATTCATCTTCCAAATTAATATTCCTCTTATAATTTGGTTTGTAATATATGTCTTCTGCTATATATGTTGACTGATATCAAAGAAAGCGGAAACAATGTGTGTTACTCATTTTTGCGATTATCTAGGATTTCACAATCCTTTTGAGTTTTCTTGCTTTGCTTCTATGTTCTTTTCATGATTCACTGATTAGCACTCTTTGTTTAAAATGTTGGTATGCAGTCCATTTCAGTGGAAGTTGAGAAACAACAGTGGCTCCAAAGGGAGGTAAGGGTAGATATGTTTAATTGTGTAACTTGCCAATTTAAAAAAAAAAAAAAAAAAAAAAAAAAAAAAAAAAAAAAAAAAAAAAAAAAAAACCTACATTATGTAATTTTTTTGCATTTGATTTGATATAATATTGGCACAAATGAATTATTTTTGCTACAGGCTACTTTAGAAGAGACAATTAAGCAATTACAAAGTGAAAATGATTTGCATGTCAAGAAAGAGGTATTGCAATTTAAATTTGTAATTAAGAAAGATTGGTGAAGACTGCTTTGTTTTTTGGCCTTTCATTATTGAAATTGAATCTATCTTTTTTTTTTTTTTTTTTTTTGCGTGTTCTTTGTTCCCTTGATCTTATGACTGCCACATTTATTTATTCTTCCTTTTAACGCCCAACTTGAAAATTGTGTTTTGCTATTTTTTCCTCTTTATTTGATGTTTTTGTTCTGCTCCATTTTTTTTTCTTAGTCGTCTTTCGTGTTCTTTGATCCTTTTGTTTTATGACTGCCAATCTTGAAATTTTGTGAATCACATGCATAAAATTTTGTGAATCACATGCATCGCACGGGTTCACGACTAGTGGAATCTAAAATTGAAAGAGGCTTGTTAGCAAAAAGGTCTAGAGTACAACAGCAATACCACTGACTGCTAAGCATAATAAATTCATAACAAAGAGCCCTACAGAGGGTTCACATGGAATTAGTATTCCTTAAAGGTCATTTAATCTTTGGAAATAAACCAAAATTTTTATTACATTTCTTGTATAATTTCTATCTTTCTTAAATCATAATTTTTAATTAAGATACACTGATGCTGATGCATTCCAACTTAGCACATGTTACTACAATAGTTGGTATCCATTTTAGTGCTTTTATGTTTCTCATTGTAGAATATGAGTCAGTGATGCATGTATTTCTTCCAATGTTCGTCCTTTAGTCTCCGGTACTAGTTTTGCTATGAAAAGAGCACCCAAACCACAAATACCGGCATATATGAAAAATGTTCCTGAAAATGCATGCACAAGTCAGTCATCAATTAGTACTTTGGATAACATAGAGGAAGTAAGAAGTGATGAGGCGTCACCTGCTGAGCTCCACTCGAATAAGAAGTTAAAAGTGTATGAAAAAATCCAAGAACAAATCCAACTGACCAAATTGCAAAGGGTTCCAATTGAGCCCTTCACATTTATGGGAAATATCTGAAGAAAGAGAACCACTATTGGATATGACCTATACTCTTACTATTATTTTAGATTTTGCATTGAAGTGATGAAGAAATCAAGCCCAATACTTTTAACCAACCTCTGAGATTATAATCCATGGTATTCCTACCATGCCAAATGAGTAAGATGCCAGATATACCTGATTGTAGAATAAAACAGTTTAACTTTATAAAGAAACCAGACGTATCAAATTATCAATCCGTTTGTAGTTCACGAAAGTAGTGGTGGAGGTCATGTGCAACGATGAAATAGCTTTCTCTACCTAGAGAATGTGGAAAACCAAAGTTTTCCATTGGGATTCACTTGGTTTATGGTGAGATAAAAGTATAAAATGTTTGTCAACTAAAATTGCATTACCAAAACGCCTATGAGCGCCAATATGGGACTGACTTCTTTCCACCAGTTATGGTCCTGTTCATGATATATTCAAAATTGTTATAGTAATTGATCATCAATACCAATATGTTTCAATTTTATGTTAAGGAACCTGCAAGAGGTACGATAATCCTGTAAGCAAGCAACCTAAGCATTCCCCAATTGCAGAAGCCTGCAAACATTTCATATTTTAGTAATAAATCTTTGGCAAACTACTTTCTAAACTTGAGAGACATACTTAAAAGTCTAACCATCAAAAGTGTTCGTCTTCCAAATTTATCTATCAATGCTGCTCCCAAAAAAATCGCAGGAATCTGCAGATGAAATCTCATTTTCTGAGAAATTTACTAAACCAAATCACACAATATTTAAACTATAAAGCTTCAAGATTTACCTGGAGAATAGCCACAACTATAAAACCAACAGTACCAGAGATACCTGTCACAAACAAAATATATTTTTATATGCAACTGTAACGTCAAAAAAACTCGGGTAGCTAAGGGATACGTACGGAACCTCTTTAACAGCGAGTTTGGACACGATGGGAGCCCGATTGGGTGGCTCAGTCCGATGAGACGGGTAGCAAAGGGATACATACGGAACCTCTTTAACAGCGAGTTTGGACACGATGGGAGCCCGATTGGGTGGCTCAGTCCGATGAGACGCAAGTTTGAGGGAGAGAAAGCATTATAACAAACACAATATTTGACGTGGTTCGGCCAACAATGCCTACATCCACGGGGAGGGGGTTTCTCACTAATAAATGGGGAGCAAATACATACAAATGGCGTAATACCCATACAAAATCATGAAATAGGGGGCCAGAAGCCCCCACTATCTTCTTCCCCTTCTCTTTTCTCTCTGTGTTTGCCGTGTCCCCTTCTGCAGTCCCCCCCTCCCTGTTCCTTTTCTTTTTCTTTTTCCCCAATGCTCTCTCTTCATGGGCCCTTTTAGGCTTCTTCTGATGGGCTTGTGTGGGCTTGGTGCATTGGGCTTAGCCTATTATTTTTTGTCCTCACAATAGCCCCTCAGTCTTCGCTTTCCCGAATGAGGTGAGGGAAGTGGAGGCTGAAACCATTTAGGAATAAAGTAGACTTAATCCTTCCATCGATAGGTGAGACTATAGTAGTCTGGATAGTTTGTGAGACGTGCTGGTCCAAATTAACGTGATTGGAACTTGGCCTAGATGGCCATGGTGAGATCATAGAGGTCAAGCTTCGGTCGATGAAACCAAGGAAGGGTATGGAGGCTTAGATAGTACCGTTGAAGTCAATAGAAGCCGTGGGGGCCAAGATCAGCTAATTTAGGCCAACAAGGGTCGTGAAAGCTGAACCTAGATCGCTGAGACCTACGGGGGTTATGGAGGTCGAGATAAGGTCATTGAGACCGACGCAATGAGGCCACATGGGCCGAGAATAAGGTCAGTGGAACCGTGGTGATGCCGGGAAGGCCAAGGATGAGGTCGCTGAGACCGTAAGGAGGCCGTGGAGGCCAGTAGGACCGGCGAGATCAAGGCGAGGTCGTGCGGACCGGAGAGAGGTCACGCTAATCGAAGTGTGGCCGTAGAGGCCGGATGAGGTCACAAAGACCAAAGTGAGGCCATTCAGGCCGTATTGAGGCCGTGGAGGCCAAGTGAGGTCACGAAGACCAAAGTGAGGCCGTATAGGCCGGATTGAGACCGTGGAGACCGTAATGTGACCGTAGAGGTCATGGTAAGGCCGTTGAGACCATACGAGGCCACGGGGGCCATGACTGAGAGGAGTATGTGTTAAGCTACCTGTCTCTTATACTCAGAAATAAACATTTAATGCAAGGGATGTAAAACCATCATTTTTCGTTTGCTTCAATTCATGGTGACGGTTTGGACGGAGCCATATGCTCTAGGCCGTTGGAGCCATAATGTGACTGAAGAGGTCAAAGGAGGTCGAAGAGGCCGTTCTAGGTCAAGGAGGCTGGGATAAGGCCGTTAGGGCCACTTGAGGCCATAATGGCCGAGATGGGACGGTTGAGGTTAAATGAGGCCTTGGAGGCCGTGATAAGGCCGTTGAGGCCACTCGAAGCCATGAAGGCCGAGATCAAACCGTTGAGATCAAACAAGGCCCTTGTGGCCGGGCTAAGGCCATAGAGGCCATACGAGGCCATGATGGCCAAGACGAGACTGTTGGGGTCAAACGAGGCCATTGAGGCCGGACGTGGCCGTGGAGGCCGGGATAAGGCCATAGAGGCCACTCGAGGCCATGATGACCGAGATGAGACCGTTGTGGTCAAACAAGGCCCTTGTGGCCGGGCTAAGGCCATAGAGGCCATACGAGGCCATGATGGCCAAGACGAGACCGTTGGGGTCAAACGAGGCCATTGAGGCCGGACGTGGCCGTGGAGGCCGGGATAAGGCCATAGAGGCCACTCGAGGCCATGATGACCGAGATGAGACCGTTGTGGTCAAACGAGGCCCTAGAAGCTGGGATAAGGCCGTAGATGCCACTCGAGGCCATGATGGCCGAGATCAGACCGTTGAGGTCAAATGAGGCCCTAGAGGCCGTGCTAAGGCCATTGAGGCCGTAATGTAACCATTGAGGTCAAATGAGGCCGTGGAAGCCGTGCTAAGGCCATGGAGGCCGTAATGTGACCCTCGAGGTCAAATGAGGCCGTGGAGGCCGTGCTGAGGCCATGGTGGCCGTGTTAAGGCCATTGAGGCCGTAATGTGACCCTTGTGGTCAAATGAGGCCATGAAGGCCGTAATGTGACCCTTGTGGTCAAATGAGGCCATTGAGGCCGTGCTAAGGCCATTGAGGCCGTAATGTGACCCTTGTGGTCAAATGAGGCCATTGAGGCCGTGCTAAGGCCATTGAGGCCGTGGTCAATGTGACCCTTGTGGTCAAATGAGGCCATTGAGGCCGTGCTAAGGCCATTGAGGCCGTAATGTGACCCTTGTGGTCAAATGAGGCCATTGAGGCCGTGCTAAGGCCATTGAGGCCGTAATGTGACCCTTGTGGTCAAATGAGGCCATGGTGGCCGTAATGTGACCCTTGTGGTCAAATGAGGCCATTGAGGCCGTGCTAAGGCCATTGAGGCCGTAATGTGACCCTTGTGGTCAAATGAGGCCATGGTGGCCGTGATGTGACCCTTATGGTCAAATGAGGCCATTGAGGCCGTGCTAAGGCCATTGAGGCCGTAATGTGACCCTTGTGGTCAAATGAGGCCATGGTGGCCGTAATGTGACCCTTGTGGTCAAATGAGGCCATTGAGGCCGTGCTAAGGCCATTGAGGCCGTAATGTGACCCTTGTGGTCAAATGAGGCCATGGTGGCCGTGATGTGACCCTTATGGTCAAATGAGGCCATTGAGGCCGTGCTAAGGCCATTGAGGCCGTAATGTGACCCTTGTGGTCAAATGAGGCCATGGTGGCCGTAATGTGACCCTTGTGGTCAAATGAGGCCATTGAGGCCGTGCCATTGAGGCCGTACTGTGACCTTTGTGGTCAAGGCCATGAGGCCGTACTGTGACCTTTGTGGTCAAATGAGGCCATGATGGCCGTAATGTGACCCTTCTGGTCAAATGAGGCCGTGGAGGCCGTGCTGAGGCCATTAAGGCCGTAATGTGACCCTTGTGGTCAAATGAGGCCATGGTGGCCGTGATGTGACCCTTGTGGTCAAATGAGGCCATGGTGGCCGTAATGTGACCCTTGTGGTCAAATGAGGCCATTGAGGCCGTGCTAAGGCCATTGAGGCCGTAATGTGACCCTTGTGGTCAAATGAGGCCATTGAGGCCGTTGACGATTCACAATCCAAATTAAGTAAATAAACCTAGGCCAGGAATCAGACTCCTTTGCTAGGGTTTTAGTGCCGTTCTACCACACCATTTGAGGTTTTACAGGCAGAACATTTGTTTGGGGTACCTGGCATGGCCAGGGTTTTATTGATGCACTACTGCACCATTAGAGGGTTTACAAGCAAAAAATAAATAAAAATCACGTACCTGTCACGGTCAAAGATGAATGTCGAATGTCGCTGTGCCACGCCATAAAAGGCCCATAGTCAGGAGACTCTGAATACCTGGTATGGCCAGGGTTTTAGTGCCGTCCTGCCACACCATAAAGGGTTTACAGGCAGAACACCTAGCATGGCTAGGGTTTTGATGCCGCTCTACCACACCACTCGAGGATTCACAGGCAGAGCACCTGGACGGGGCCAGGATTTTGATGCCGTTCCGCCACACCACTTGAGGATTCACAGGCGAAACACCTAGCATGGCTAGGGTTTTGATACCACTCTACCAGACCACTTGAGGATTCACAGGCAGAGGACCTGGACGTGGCCAGGATTTTGATGCCGTTCCGCCACACCACTTGAGGATTCACAGGCGAAACACCTAGCATGGCTAGGGTTTTGATACCACTCTACCAGACCACTTGAGGATTCACAGGCAGAGGACCTGGACGTGGCCAGGATTTTGATGCCGTTCCGCCACACCACTTGAGGATTCACAGGCGAAACACCTAGCATGGCTAGGGTTTTGATACCACTCTACCAGACCACTTAAGGATTCACAGGCAGAGGACCTAGCATCGCTAGGCTTTGTGTCTTCAAGCTTTGTTATTATCCATAATAGTCTTGAATGCACTGTCTTCAAACTTTGTTTGCATCCATAATAGTCTTGAATGCACTGTCTTCAAACTTTTTTTGCATCCATAATAGTCTTGAATGCACTGTCTTCAAGCTTTATGGAACTCTGTGAGTGGAAGCCTGAGTTTCTTTGGTCTTTGGTACTTCTGTAATTATTTTAGCATTATGAAGCTGTTTTAGAGAAGATGAGATAGCATCTACGAAGCACAGTTGGATAAACACTGATATTTGCATTTAATAGCGAAACGGCGCACTTCTCGAGACATGAAGGACGCTAAGTCTGTGCATCTCTCATGGTGAAAACCTGTATATGCTTGAAGGCTCATAGAGCCGTATGGCAAGAGTTTTGAAATACTCGTAAGTACGCGGCAATGTTTCAAATAGATGGGAAACTTTAAGTCATGCATTTGCAATATATGATTATTAACCACAATTATAATATAAGTGAGTGAAATGTCATGATATCATAATTTAAGGCGAGATCCTTGTATGTGCCTTTACGATATACAAATCATCTTGATTCGTACTAATAAATCATGTGTACAAAGTTAGCCCCAGGGGGTTTATCATGATGAAGGCACTCGCAGATGAGCGGTACACCACAAATCAAGGCTCAAGAATAAGTAAGGTCCACTGTACACAATCGGTGTATGGATACTTGTGATAAACGTGCACATTGTCTCAAAGACGTGCGACCAAAAAATGTAAGCATATGCCAAAGTGAACGTAAATAAAATGTCTCGAGGAAAACTAATCAGTATTGCCAAGAGCAATCAATAAAGAATTTGAAAAACAAGAACATGTTTAACAGAGGCGCACAGAGACGGGTCTCTCGATTGGACGTGGAAGTAGATTCTAATTGGTCACACCCCTCAAAGATAGAGCGGATGCCCAAAAGCATATAGATGTAATCAAGATCATATAAAGATGACGCGTAGGTTTGTGGTCATATAGAAAAGTCATTCCTAGGAAAGGCTAACATGTCAGCAAAAATGATTGATTTCGAGGACAATCTCGAAACGAATACCGTAGTCATCTGTTATGGTTAAACAAACAGTCTTAACCATCATAAAATGATCAACAATGATCCCATTGGTCATTGGGCATAGCTAGGCTAGCCATTTCTAAACACTAAAAATCATAATTAACAACGTTCTAGAATCAAGCTTAATTCTAGTCATCATGCTTATTATGCAAGTGTCATGACAAAGCATATTCACAAACGACAATATGCATGGGATTGATAAAATAGTGAGCGTAAATATTGCCCAAAAATATTATTGAGAATGTATATGCCACGTTATGTATAAAAGAATGACAAGCTCATTTTAAACGTGCACTTAAAACAAATAATAATCGACAACCAAAATAATATGTAAGCATTAAAAGGTTTTTAAAGTGAAAGGAGGCTTCCCTGGATCCTCCCGGAAATTCTATATTTTTCTGCTATTTTTTTGCATTTTTTTGATTTTTTTTTTTTTTTTTTTTTTTGGCAGCCGGTTCAGGTTCGGTCCGGTTCGGGTTCGGTCCGGTCTGGGTCTGGTCCGGTTCAAGGCTGGTTCGGTTCGGTTGATGCGGTGAGCCAGACGCGTGCCAGGCGTGTGCTGGCGTGTGCCTGACGCGCACTGGCGTGTGTCTGGCATGTGCTGGCACGCGCTGAGCATGTGTTGGCGCGTGGGAGGGACTGCCGGAACTTCCACCGGTGCGTGGCGGCGCGTGGAATCTCCGGTGAGGTTGTTCTTCACGCCATTCTTCAGATCGGAGGACGAGGAACCCTATGGCGGAGTTCGCTGCTCGATTCGATGCTCGGAGGGGCGGGTTTTTGAGACCGTTGATACGGCTGCGCGTGGCGGCGCGTGGGGCTTCCTTGCCGGAGCTTCGACCGGCGCGTGGCGGCGCGTGCAACCCCCGATGATGATGATTTTCTTGGGTTTGATAGATCGGGAGACGATCTACTCGATGGTAGCCCCCACTCAAACCCAAACTCACTGTATCGGTTCCCACAGACGGCGCCAATTGTAACGTCAAAAAAAACTCGGGTAGCTAAGGGATACGTACGAAACCTCTTTAACAGCGAGTTTGGACACGATGGGAGCCCGATTGGGTGGTTCAGTCCGATGAGACGCAAGTTTGAGGGAGAGAAAGCATTATAACAAACACAATATTTGACGTAGTTCGGCCAACAATGCCTACATCCACGGGGAGGGGGTTTCTCACTAATAAATGGGGAGCAAATACATACAAATGGCGTAATAGCCCATACAAAATCATGAAATAGGGGGCCAGAAGCCCCCACTATCTTCTTCCCCTTCTCTTTTCTCTCTGTGTTTGCCGTGTCCCCTTCTGCAGTCCCCCCCTCCCTGTTCCTTTTCTTTTTCTTTTTCCCCAATGCTCTCTCTTCATGGGCCCTTTTAGGCTTCTTCTGATGGGCTTGTGTGGGCTTGGTGCATTGGGCTTAGCCTATTATTTTTTGTCCTCACAGCAACTATTAATTTTGTGCTTTATTTCTTTTGTATGAAGTATAGTTATTGTCTACAATTTACCAGCAGAATAAAAAATTTCACTCATATAAAACATAAACCCATAGAGCCCTCCCAGTCCTTGCACTATCATAAGCCCAACTCCAACCTATACAAATTATGAGTCATATCCATGGATTAAAATAAACAGAAATCATGTAACACAAGAAGGAAAAACATAGGAGAAAATTACACTGCTTACAATGAGTAAATGAATACTTGTTTTAATTACCTTGAGACTAATGTGAATACTATTATTTTATCCACTTCACAAAATGGGCTTAAGGCCTGGATCTTGTTACTTCATGAATTGGGCTCTTGACCCATTTCATGGACAACATCATGGTGAGCTTATGACCCATGTCTTTCTTGCCTTACGGATTGGGCTTGGAGCACATATATTTTCTCATCAAGAAATCAAGGCTCAAGGTATAACTTCATGTTGGATTCCCCAAGTGCATATTTACACAAAATAGGTTTGAAGGAATTTTATCCAATATAAACTAACTGAACCACTTGGGCCACTTAAATCGTGGGGCCCATGCAAATACTTTGAAAGGCTAAGCCTTATCAGGTGAAATGCTCTATTTGGTCTCAAAGGAAGACCGTGTCAAGTCCAACTCACTAAAAGACAAAGAGCACCAAGTGAATTGGCACATAAGTACTTGGGACCCAAGGAAGAGAAAATAAAGTAGTTTTGTAAGGAAACCAGATTTGCCCTAACTCCTAAGCAACACATCTATAAATAAATGCATTCACACCCATAAGAAAATTCATGAGAAATGAAAAGCATCCCACATTTTTTTTTAGCATGAATATGGTTCTCAATTTGGCACTTTATGTGAGGAATTGAAATTTGAAAATGGAGAAGAACATTGAGAATTTGGATGTCTCTATACGTTCTAATAGGATAAACTATTGCTAAGAAAAAGTGAAATGACATTGTTTTCAATGTAATATTTTAGACTCTTTTTTGTGTTTTTTTTTTTTTTTTGCTAAATTAGACTTTTTGTTTTCGATAATACAATTGAGTGTAAGCAGGGGCGGAACCACAGCCAAGGGTGGGGGGGCTGTAGCCCCTGCAAATTTTTTTAAAACCCCTTACTAATGTAGATTATTATTAATAATTTTAAATATTTAGCTTATAAAAATTGGACTTGTCCTCCCAAAATAAAAAATTCTTGCATTTAGCCCCCCCAATCAAAACTTCCTAGTTCCGCCCCTGAGTGTAAGTTTATCTCGATCTCGAAGATAGATCCCTACACAGACAAAAAACAAGGGATATTGGTGTGGTGCCAACCCACATTACTCAGATGCTTAAATCAATAAACTAAGATTTTATTTGAAGGAGAATAGTATTCTTCCACTAATTAACTTCTGCTTACCTTGTTCTTTGGACCCTAATTCCCTTTTAATGTGGTTTTGGATTGTTATTCTTTTACTAATTACTAATTCGAACTGTAAACAATTAACTCGGCATTTTGCTTGCATAAGAAAAAAGTCAAACCACAAATGCCGGAGTAGATGAAAAAAGTTCCTGATGTAGCATGTAAAAAATATTCATGTATGATTATAGAAGAGAGAGCAAGAAACTTATACCACACTTGAAAGTGTTTGTAACAAAAGAATATTTTTTTTTGAAAGTGTCAGTAATAATGCACTCCATAACAAAATTAAAAGTGTAGGAACAATTACCTGCTGTACTCCATTCGCTCATAAAATTGAAAGTGTATGAAACAATCCAAGAAGTTAACCAATTGACTGAAGTCACAAGGCTTCCACTTGTACCCTTGATGTTTATAGGGAATATCTGAAATGGAAATTCATCCTTGAATTAGAGATTTATTCCTGATTGTTTATTAAATTCCTGTTAATAAATTTGTAAACCAATTCAGAATTCAATAATTGATATACCTCTGACATTATAACCCAAGGTAATCCTGTCATGCCTAATGAGTAAGCCAAACTATAACCCTGCATGGATTATTAGCCAGTCAATTTCATGCATCTCAATTTGATATGTAAAACCTCAGTCCAGAATTGAAGTAAAAAAGAACAGTAAACAACACCCTTTGTTTCTTTTTAGGATTTAAAAGGAAAAGAAACACAAGAAATATCATAGCATAAGCATATTAGTAATTGCAGCAATTGCTGAAAAAAAGGCTTATAGAATGTAGTGCAGCCTTTTAAGCTTAAAATACCATAAGCCCTTTAAATCTCCCACATTCTTATTTGTAGAACTTGAATTAGTTGAAGCATAGATTAGATTAAATATGAGAAATTCAAATAAGAAGTTCTTAGTTCTTTTCTTGAGAAGGAGAACTGTTTATTTTGGCAGTTTGTATTAGCAATGTGCTAATTAGGAGTAACATTGAAATGAGCTTTTTCCAAACTAAGCTCAACTTCCAAGTACCACAGGCCCTTCAAACACCCAACATTCTAATTGATCATTGAAGCCTAAATGAGACAGAATGTGAAAAATTAGATTTAGTACCAGGATACCAATTAACACCAAGATGGGAGTGAGCTCCTTCAACCGGTAGAGGTCCTGCTCGTAACAAAAGCTTTTAAACAATGATCATTCATATATGTTTGGAAAACAGAACCACAGACAGAGAAACTTCAAATTTGTTTTCGATAGAAACCTGAAAGCAGAATGCCAAGCCTACAAGGAAGCTACTCAAGCACATTCCAACAGCTGAGACCTGCAAGAGTTGGAAGAATTTACTGCAATCAACTTAACTACACCATTGATCTAAAGTTTATCATTTGTTGTCCTCACCAAAAGAAGTGGCCGCCTTCCTGATTTATCCGTCAAGATAACACTTAAAGCAGTAGCTGGAATCTGTAAAAAAGAACGTTTACATGGTTTGATATATGTATCCACTCAAAGTTGTGCTGCTCAAGTACCTGGATGAGTGCCATTGCTATAGTCCCAATACTGCTAGGAAAACCTACCATTAACCAGAGGTAATAGTCATAATTTCTTCTTTTGTTAATATAATCATTAGTCAAATGAAACAATATTTAAAGCTGTTAATTTACCAGCTTCTGCAAATATAGAGCTTGCATAAAATGCAATTCCGTTGATCCCTCCAAACTGTTGCAGTAACATCAGCCCAAGTCCAACCTAAATGAATTAAATAAAACATATAAAATATTGGAAAAGCCATGAAAAGTAAAGGTGCTACAATATGAGGCTTACAATGAGGGAATGAACATATCACGGTTGGAACAAGTCTAGAATTGTAGATTTCGAGTGCTGTTGAAAGGTTTCTGTATAATCCTATGAAAAGGCAGGAGCACATCTCATTTTTTTGTCATTGTGCCAAAGAAGTTGATAAAAAAAATAACAAATAAGAAATTTTTTCCTCTAGTTAAGGTTATAACACAGATACACTATCTTAAAATCACGTAGTTGGAAGGTTACTATGATATCTGCTGCTTCTTGAGAAATATCAACATTCGTTCCCCTAAGACGCTGTAGAGCAGCTTCAAGCTCTTTTTCTTTACCAATTGTTGCCTGCACAGAACTCGTAATAATCATTTCAGCATTCTAAATCAAAGAAAGGAAGTAAAAGTTTAGTAGTCTTTAGATGTTTTTTCTCCTCAAAGCATCCCAAAAGCTTAAGCTGAAAAGGAAATACTGAATTCAATCACTTAACATTGATCTAACAACTTGAAGAAGCCATGAAAAACATATTAGAGCATGAATTGTATTCGATAACTATTTAATCACACAATCAAAGCACCATACAAATAACGTTTCTCACCAACCATCTAGGAGACTCTGGAACAAAGAATAACCCGACAAGTTGTAGTAGAGATGGAATGGCACCTGGAAATAAAATTTATTTGATTAGAACTTATCTTTCTTTAGAATTTATTTTCTGATTAACATTATGCAGAAAAAGAACTATACCAATTAAAACCAAGGTGCGCCAGGTAACAACATTTCCAACGAAATACATTAGGGAAACTCCTAAACATAAAATAAACTGCACACATAACAAAAGATAAGTATATGAACAATGAATTAGCTGATGTAAATTGTCCCCTAAGATTCTTAGGTGTTATTTCTGCAATGTATATTGGTACCTGTTTGGTTATAAGACTTTAATCATTTTGTTTTTGTCTTTTCAATAGGTAAATAATTTATAAAATGTTTAACTTACAAAACATACCACATAGCAAATAATCCCAATGCCAATACCCACTGACAGTCTTCCAAGATTCAGCGACCAAGCATTCTATGTCAAGCATTGAGCTCTACTAGTATATAGTATTTGAAACCCAGTAGAGAAAAATGTAGGAATAATTTTATCATTGATCTGGTCCTTCATCAACATATAATAAAAAAAAATGGAAGCAACTTCAAAGAATAATCACCATAAATATTACAACAATGATTTCCAATGTCCTGCTTTTGACATTTTTTTTCAAATTTATCTGGGAATGGCCATGTGACTAAAGAAAATTGAGATTAGATTTTAAGGGTGTGTTAGATATATATTGGCCCATGAGACCCAAACCTAGTGTAAGCCCATTACTTGTTGAACAAGCAAACCTAGTCCTCGGTAGCCTAGGTTTCTCTACAATATGAACATGATATTGGGTTCAATGTAACATACATCAAAGCATGCATATTCTGAATATACAAGATGTAGCTTCTAGGGCTTTCCCTTGTGGACATAGGCCGTTAGGCCGAACCACTTAACTGTCTCTCTATTTTCAACATAATATTAGAGCACCAATAATCTCAACATAGTATCAGAGTATTATTGCTCCATAATTAACGGGGAGTTGGAACTCATTCTATGTAAAGTGGCTTCAATAGGATCCTGATGTTCCATTTGGTTTCAAAGAGGAAATGTGAAGACAAATTGAATTGGAAACATTAATTGAACATAATTAAGAGAAAACTGAATTAGATAAAGAAAAAGAAAAAACCTTTGCAAATGCAATGGCAAGCCAACCTGCAAAGATGAATAATTCAGAGAACCACATTATCTGCGTTCCAATGCAACTAAATTGAGAGAATTTTAATTTTTAATATATATATATATATATATATATATATATATATATATATATAGAGTAAAAAAAGAGTTATGATTTTAGTTTTAATAAGTTAGAGTAAGCCTTAAGATTCCTACAAAAGAAACGTACGCCTCTCCGACCAATAAGATCCGCTATCATTCCATTTAGTAATGCACCTATCACTCCTCGAATAGTCAATATTGAACCAAAAACTGAATACTGCACAAGGCAAAAAATATGTAACATAAATAATAGAATTGATGGGCAATGAAACCCACCAAAAAAGAAAAAGGCTTAGTAATATGTACAATTTTTTTTTTTTGTTTCTTACAATATAATTTGGTGAGGGAGGGATTTGAACCGAGATTGTCTCGGTTAGGAGGACTGGATAGTGTCATTGACCCAATAAACCATAAGGCTCTTGGCAGTACAATTCAATAAATGGATAAAATTAAATTAATAAAAAAAATCATTTATAAAAAATTAAAGAAGTAATTATATAAAAAAAATAAAGAAATAATTTAGTACTTACTTCTGACATAGAGAGACCTAAATCTTTCATGATTCCGGATTTAACATGTGATGAATATCCTGACTGCAAACCAATCATAACTCATTTGTTCAGACCAAGTTTATTGATTCTATGCCTCATGCATACGGGGATGTATGGATCGGGTTGGATTGGGTTTGTGTTATTTCAATTCAAATTGACCTCCTTGTTAGTTCTAATAAAAAAGTTGGGTTTTCATTATACTATTTAAGCATATTATTCACTAAATCATTACAATTTACACAATTGATTATAATATTTAACCTCACCAAAATTTAAGCATTAAAATATCAAAATAAATAAATCAAACTAAAATACATAGAATTTTTAAACTACTAATAGCATGTGATGGGTTGGGTTGAAAATTTTGTCAACCCAAACCTAATCCAACTCGGACTTCAAAAAATAAATCTAACCTAACCCACCAACTAACGTAAAACCACCTGAGACGTTAGGTGAGTTCAGGTTTTTCGGGTTAGTGGGGGTGAATGTACACTTCTAATCATACTTTATGAAACATAGATTTTTTTCTTCTTTTTTTAATGAAACCATAGCTTTTTGGTTGTCTAAAATTTCTTATTTGATATTTTAGATATTTATATAAGGATCTACAATATTTCTATACTGACTATACTGTAAAGAGAGTATGATCTGATTGTCTCAATTATTGATTTGCATTATCAAAAGAAAAAAAAAATTATAGATTTGCCCAAAAAAAATAAACATTATTAAATAGTTAAAAATAAAATGACAGAATTTAAAAGAAGGTTATAGTCAAAGTACAAAAAGATAAAGAATTGTTTTTTTAGGAAACTAAGAGGTAAAACAGGATTGGTGGAAAGGTTATTATAAAACTACAAGGATGAGTAGAAGTGTACATATAACTGTCATTTACGTCCCTCTCAGCTTATATAACTTATATAACTGTCTTAAGAGGGACGTAAATGACACTTATATAAGTTATATAAAAGACAGTTAACTAGGTAAAGTAGACTAAAAAAACAAGAAAAAGAAACAGAATCTTTGAAACACGTGTAAAAATGTGTAAGAAGTAACTAGTAAATAGGATACATAAATTGTCTCACTCTCACACTACTCACACCACTCAACTAGTAAATAGGATACATAAATTGTCTCACACTACTCACACCACTCACCACTTAGCTGTGGATAAACATCCACAAATTGTGGAGATCAATATCTACAAAAAATTTACATATTGACACAACTTTGTCCATAACTTTTGACACAACTTGTTAAAGTAGCAAGTTATGTGTAGCTAATAATCAATATCACAAGATCTCAATATTGTAACTATCTTTACTTTCTACTATGTACCACACAATACCTCAACAAGTTGTGCGCAAAGTTATATCCCAAGACTTATTCGTCCACAAATATCTATTATTTATCAATATATATCCATATTTAGATGATGTGTAAAGTGGTGTGAAATAAGATAATGTAAGACAATTATTGTTTGTTGTCATATAAAAACACATGTCATTTGATTATTAATAATGTAACAATAAGTCTCGGTCCAAGACTCTCAGACCACAACTTTTTACATTAACTTTTGACACAACTTATTTATGTGTCTTGTGTTAGTTGGTGAATAATGAAGGTAGGACCAATGGTGGACCCCAATGATACTGATTGTTATCCACAAACACAATTTGTCACTCACAGATTTACCAAAAGTATGCCAATAATTGTGTTAGTAAGGGCGTTAATAATGTAATAGTACTTACAGCGCAACCAATGCACATTGAACCGCAGAGGGCGACCATGGTGCTGAGTAAAAGAACAAACGTGGCTGAGCCTGAGGCACCACTTGGTGGCATGTCTTCAACAGTCACTGTAGACCTTGGCAATAGTTCTTCTTCCATGATTTGACTTCTCCAGCTTTAACTTTCATGCAAGAAGGGAAAATATGAATTACCAAGCTGAAAGTCTAGTATTTATTGTTTGTATGAGAATTAGAGAGAAAGAGAGAGAGAGATGTTAGAGAATGTCTGGTGTGACCAAGCATATGGATCAGTGTGAAGACTTTCAGATAAGCCGCTATTTTTGCACTTAAATTAAGGTTATTAGGACCATTGATGATCACATGCTTGTGGTTTCTATATTATATAAAAATGCTTGTTATGTTCATATGATTATACTCGGCATCAAGAGTCAAGACTATAAGATTTTTGTTTTTTACGGAGACTTGTTTTTTGCAAATGATTCTTGATTTGTTGTTCTGTCAGGTGAGTATGGAAAATTGTGTAATATTCTACAACTGTATGAAGGTGCATCAGGGAAACAATTAAATAGAGCCAAGACTTCACTATTCTTTACCAAGAGTTGGCTGGGTTGAGCATTTTTTTTTTTACAAAAAATAAAAAATAAAAAATTTAGTGCTAACATAATTTTGTATTTTGAACTTAGTCTAGCCCAAATTAAGTTATTAACTCATCCTTTAAGTCGTCTTAACCCAACTCTTTTGCCCAGCCCACCCAAAAATAATTTCCTGACTTCGGCCCTGCCAAGACACGCTAGAAGATATGAGGCCAAAGGCGATGTACTTAAGATTTATTTCAAGTACCAAAGATACAAAGTCATTACAAATATCTTGGCTTACCTTCGTTTGTTGGTAGATCCAAGAAAGCTTGTAGTGAGATCAAGGATAGAGTGTGGAAGGAGAAGCTTCTATCTAATTAAGGTGGAACATGAAGTTCTAATTAAAGCCCGTTGTGTAATTGGTATGAGAATTTAAAATCTATGTGATATGCAAATACATAAACACAAATATTTAAACTTGAGTAATTTAGACCCGAATTAAAATTACAAAAAAGTTAGCTAAATTAACACATGTTAATCAATACATTAGTATAAACACCTCATTTTGTATGATTATAGAGAGCCAGCAAGAAACTACTAAAATTGAAAGTGTTTGTAACCTGGTCTAAAATTGAAGGTGTCAGCAAACCAATAGTAAAACCATATTTTTTCACATTCCAGGGGGATTAAGAGTGCAGGAACAATTTTGACCTGCTATATTGGCTCTAGATATAATCATTCGTTCATAAAATTAAAAGATCACAATGTAGGAAATAATCATAAGCAAGAACATGAATTAGACCAATAGATTGAAAGTTATCGTTGAATCAAGATTCCAACCCTTGACATTTATAGAAACCGACCACACAATAACTGAAATGGAAATTCAACCTTGAATTTTAATTGGTTCCAAGAAATTAATTAATAATGAAAGATGTGTAAAATGCTGGTTGGTTGGAATTCTTGTTTAAAATGCAAAATTCTTGTTAATAAATATGTAAAATCAATTCAGAATTCTATAATCGACATTAAATTCAAAATTGACATTATAACCCAAGGTAGGGAAATCAAATGCCTAATGAGTAAGTAAATCCACACCATTAAGGAATTAAATCCCTGAATGGATTATTAGCCCTAATTAGTGTGGTGGTCAAAGGGGTCACATGGGGGCAAAAATTAAACCCCTATAGTTGTCAATTGCTGAAACGGATAAAACAGGCCCAAAAATCAAGTAACGATGAAAAGAAAAATCTAGTATGGAATCATTCCAGAATGGCCAGCATGAAGTAAAAAAGAACAGTAAACACCCCTTGACCAAGTATGGCTTAGAATACCTTCTTTTGAAGATTGAGTTAGGCTCTTTAAATGGTATCATCAACAATTTATAAGTATGACTCATCTTTCAATGTGTCTTTTGATGAATTAGATTCAAAAGAACAAACTATTAGTAATTGTAGCTCCTGAATAGGTGGTTTTAAGTTATTACCATTGAGATTTTACCTGGAATCTTATTGTCGTGTTAACTGGCGTTGGTGGCTCGTAACAGTCAACGCATGGTTCGAGCATTAACTTACATGTTCTTGCCTTTTATTGGCTCACACATGGGAATCATTCTTTCTATGTGAGTATATTTTGTCTAACCAAGTTCTGCTGCTCTACCAAACATGTATTATTTTCCGATTGGATATTATGGATTGGTCAAGTATAGTAGTTACAATCAAGCTGAACTGGGGAGTGTCCTTTCCTTCTAAGAGCATCAATCAGCTTTGATCTTGCTTAAATTGATTTCTTCAAAAAAATTTCTAATAACATTATTTTTTTAACTCCCATCTAGAGGAAGAAATACTCCAATTATGATCACTTTAATTGACCTTCTTTGCTATTATTACTTCAACTATGTCAAATTAGAGAAAATGGTTAATTGATGCTTGTATTTCTTCCAAAGCTCGCCCCTTGGTCTCTGGTACCACTTTTGCGACGAAAAACAGTAAACCACTAATGCCGGAGTAATGAAAAATGTTCCTGATGAAGCATGGTAAAAATATTCATTTGATTATAGAAGAGAGAGCAAGAAACTCATCAAAAAATTGAAAGTGGCATAATAATCCATTCCATAACATAATTAAAAGTGTAGAAAATTACCTGCTGTACTCCATTCGCTCAAAAATTAAAAGTGTAAGAAATAATCCAAGAACATACCAATTGACAAAGTCAATAAGCTTCCGCCTGTACCCTTGACATTTATAGGGAATATCTAAATGAATTCATCCTTGAATTAGTGCTATATAGTATATATACGATGCAAAATTCCTGTTAAAAGTTTCTAAATCAACTCAGAAAGAATTCAATAATCGAATACCTCTGCATTATAACAAGGTAATCCTACAAGGAAGCCACACTACTCAATTATATGCACATTCCAACATCTCAATTTGATATGTAAAACTGAGAATTGAAGTAAAAAAGAACAGAAAACAAACATGAAAGCTCCTAAGAGTATGGCATGACAAAAAGCTTTACAGCAATTATAGAATGTAGTGCAACTTAAGGTCAAACTACCCTTTACCAACATAAATTGAGTTGAAGCTTAAAAAATCTGAGAAATTAATAAGAAGTTTTTATTCTTTTCTTGAGAAGGGGAACTGCTTTTGGTAGTTTGTATTAGCAATGTGCTTAGCAGTAACATTGGAGTGAGCTTCTTCCATAAGCTCAAAATTCCAAGTACAGGCCATCAAACACCCAACAAACCCCAACATTTTAATTGTAATTGAATCTTGAAACAGAATGTGAGAAATTAGATTTAGAAATGGAAAAGTCTCTTTTAGATTTATCCAGGATCCCAATTAGCACCAAAATGGGAGTGAGCTCCTTGAGATTCCTGCTTGACAAAAGTTTTTAAACAAACATTATTTATGTGGAAAACAGCAGGGACAGAGAAGCTAAATTTGTTATCGATAGAAACGGAATCTGTAAAAAAGAATGTTTACATCAACTTATAAACTACACCACAGACTTAAAAATTGTTCGTTCTCATATGGCCGTCTTCCTGAGTCAAGATTACTATATCTGTAAAAAAGAATGTATACACTCAAAGTTATGGTAAGCCAAGTACCTGGCTAAGTGCCATTGATATAGTCCCAATGCTGCTTGAAAAACCTACCATAAACCAAGTAATAGTCATCATTTCTTCATTTGTTAATGTTAGCCTTTTTTACATGAAACAATTCTTCAATCTATAAATTTACCAGCTTCAACAAATATAGAACTTGCGTAAAATCCAATTGCGCTGACCCCTCCAAATTGCTGCAGGAACATCAGCCCAAGTCCAACCTAAATGAATTTAAATAAAACATATAAGTAGATTGGAAAAGCCATGAAATGTAAAGGTGCCACAATGAATGAGGCTTACAATGAGGGAATGAACATATCGCCACTGGAACAAGTCTAGAATTCTAGATTTTGAGTGCTGTTGAAAGGTTTCTGTATACTCCTATGAAAAGACAGGAGCGCGTCTCATTTTTTGTCATTGTGCCAAAGAAGTTGATGAAACATAACAAATAAGAAATCTCTTCCTCTAGTGAAGGTTATAACAGAGACACTGTCATAAAATCATGAATTTGGAAGGTTACAATGATTTCTGCTGCTTCTTGAGATATATCTGCATCCTTTCCCCTAAGACGCTGTAGAGCAGCTACAAGTTCTTCTTCTTTACCAATTTTTGCCTGCAGAGAAATTGTACTCATCATTTCAGAATTCTAATGGGTGCTCAGTTCTTCTCAGAATAAACCAAAGAAAAGAAGTAAAAGTTCTGTAGTCTTTTGATGTTTTCTCCTGAAAACATCCCAAAAGCTTAAGCTGATAGGAAAGAGTGAATCTAATCACTTAACATTGTTCTAACAACTTGAAGAAACCATGAAAAAACCATATTAAAGCATGCATTGTATTCGATAACTATTTCATGACACAATCAAAACACCATGTAAATAACTTTTCTCACCAACCATCTAGGAGACTCTGGAACAAAGAATAACCCGACAACTTGTAGTAGAGAAGGAATGACACCTGAAAATAAAATCAATTTGAATAGGACTTATTTTTTGAACTTATTTTCTGATTAAATTTATGCAGAGAAGATCAATACCAATTAAAGCCAAGGTGCGCCAGGTAAGAACATTTCCAACGAAATATATTACTGATACGGCAAAACATGACATCAACTGCACACATAACAAAAGATAAGTACATGAACAATGAATTGGAAATTCAATTTAATTATACCTGATTAGCTGATGTAAATTGTCCCCTAAGATTCTTAGGTGCTATTTCTGCAATGTATACCGGTACCTGTTTGGTTATAAGAATTTAATCATTATTTTGTTTTTTTCTTTTAAATAGGCAAATCAATAAATTTTTAAACTTACAAAACTTACCACATAGCAAATAATCCCAATGCCAATACCCACTGACAGTCTTCCAAGATCCAGCCACCAAGCATTCTATGTCAAGCACTGAACTCTATCAGTAGAGAAAAATGGTTCATACTGATTTTGAATAAGTTTTTCACTGATCTGGTCCTTCATCAACATTTAATAAAATAACCAATGGAAGCAACTTCAAACTAAGATGAAAATTTAGATTAGATATTAGTTAAACTAAGAAGAGACTCTGTGTAAAACTTTTTTGGGAGTTGGAACTCATTCTATGTAAAATGGCTTCAATAGGACCCCGATGCTCCATTTGGCTTCAAAGAGGAATTGTGATGACAAAATGAATTGGTAGCATTATTTATTGGGAATGAAAGAATGGAAATAGAAACAAATACCTTTGCAAATGCAATGGCCAGCCAGCCTGCAAAGTTGAATAATTCAGAGAACCACATTGCCTGCATTACAATATCAACAAGAAACGGAAATGAATTAAAAAGAAATAAGTTTAGTAATTAATATTTGCTTTTAAAAAATTACAGTAAGCCTTAAGATATGTAAATGTGACAAAAGAAACTTACACCTTTCCGACCAATGAGGTCTGCTAGTTTTCCACTTATTAAGCCACCTATCACTCCTCCAATAGTCAATATTGAACCAAAAACTGAATACTACACCAGGCAGAAAAAATGTGAGATAAATAAAAAAAAATTGATTGGCAATGTACAATCTTTTTTTTCTTTTCTTACCTTACAAGATTTGAACCAGAGTCAGTGTCATTCACCTAATGAACTCTATAGTATAATTCATCAAATGGGTATAAATAAATAAAAAAAAAAAAAAAAGAAGAAGAAGAAGAAAGAATTTGCTACTTACTGCTGACATAGAAAGACCCAAATCTTCCATGATTCCGTATTCAGAGGGTGATGAATATCCTGACTGCAAACCAAACATAATTCATTTGTTCAGACCAAGTTTATTGACTATATGCCTCATGCAGGGGTGTGCATGGGTTGGGTGGGGTTGGGTTTGTCGCATTTTTCAACCCAATCCGACATCCATGGGTTGGAAAATCATAGACCCAACTCAACCCATGATAGTTCTAAAGAGCAACCCAATTATCGCAATTTACAAAACTTGAACATAATATTGTAACATCATCAAAATTAAGTCTTAAAAAATCAAAATAAATTTAACTAACAAATTTAACTTAAGTCTCAAAATCCAAAATAAATCAAACTATCAATTATAAAATACATATATTTTTAAACTATTAATAGCGTGAGTTGGATCGGGTTACTCGAGTTGAAATTTTGTCAACCCAAACCTGACCCAACTCGAATTTAATAAAAGAAATCTAACCAAACCCATCAACTCATGTAAAACCAACTTGAGATGTCAGGTTTGTCAGGTTAATGGGTTGAATGCACACTCCTATTCATCCTACATGAAACTTAGATTTTCATTTGTTTAATTTTTATAAAAATTTCTTATTTGATATTTTTGATATATTTATAAGGATATATAATATATTTATACAGACTATACTATTATAAAGAGAGTTGATTTGGTTGTCTCAATTATTGATTTGCCCAAAAAAATATTTATTAAATAGTTAAAAATAATATGACAGAATTTAAAAAAGGATAATGTCAAAGTAAAAAAAGATAAAAGATTATTTTGCTAGGTACAAGTTCCTTTTGACCCACTTTTTTGTATAACTTTTAGCTTATTTTGTTTATGTACAACTTTTTAAAGCATTACATTTTTTAGGTAAACGTATATTTTAACCTTTTTAAAGCACTTTTTTAGGTAAACTATTTTAACCCACTTTCAACAACAAAAAAGTCAAATAAATTGATGGCTTATTTTGGTTATATACAACTTTTTAAAGCCTAACTTTTTTTAAGTACAAACATACTTTAACATACTTTCCGCAAAATGCAATTCGCAAAATGCCAAATAAACGGGTACCAACCAGACAAAAAAATAGAAGTGGTGGAAAGTTTGTTATTGTATGACTACAAGAGGGAGGCAAATGACAGCTATAATAAACAGGTAAAAAAGACTTAAAAAAAAAAAAAAAATCAAACAAAGCCTTTGAAACAACTGTAAAAATGAGTAAAAAATCTGTAAGAAACTAGTAAGTATAAGAAAAAGTCTAAAAACACAACTAATTTCACAAATTTTTCAAGACATTGTTGTGACAAGTTATGAGTAATAAAAAATAAAATTGGTATAAAATTATCTTATAAGACCGGTTTATATAAAGTCCTCTCATAACATATGAGTCCCGTAGGTGCGTGGAACCCAATGTGAGAGGGTGCAGCGCATATGAGACTGGTAAATAAAACCATCTCATAAGATAGTTTCTCTTGGAGGTGTGGGTGAGCCAAACTGTTTGTTTATTTGTCTCATTGTTTTTTAACTCTCTCTCTCTCTCTACTCCATGAAGAACTCTAAGACTATATGAGAAATGGTTGTCCCATAATATTACATGCCATTTAATTAATATTAATGCAATGGTACTTACAGCACAGCCAGTGCACATTGAACCGCATAGGGCGACCATGGTGCTGAGTACAAGAACAGACGTGGCTGAGCTTGAGGCACCACTTGGTGGTATGTCTTCAACATCAATCGTAGACCTTGGCAATAGTTCTTCTTCCATGCTTTCACACTGCCCAGTGATCCCTTCCATGCAAGAAGGGAAAATAGAATAGCAAACTGAAAGTAATAGTATTTATTGTTTGTGCATGTGTATGAGTTTGAGAATTGGAGAGACAAAGGGATTGAGATTTGGTGCCAACAATAATTTTCAATGGACGAGAAGAAAAGTTGCAACTTTTGAAAACGTAACTTTTTATCTCTATCAATCATCAATTCATATGTAATTACTTTTAAATGAATGGTTAAGATCAATCTCAGTCCATAATAGAGAATGTCTGGTGTGACCAAACATATGGATTAGTATGAAGACTTTTAGATAAACCGCTATTTTTGCACTTAAAATTAATATTATAAACCATTATGATCGAGTGATTATTCAGTACTCTTCATCGAAATATCATAAATGCAAACTTCACCCTTTCACTGTCTTGCATGAACTGTGAATCCCATTAATTAAATTTATTGTGGAACTCATTATTCATGTTAGACTTGGAAGTAAGCATTTTTTTATATTCCCATAATACTGAATAATTTTTCTCGATGATGAAGTGCTTGTGGTTTCTTAGTTTCTATATCATAGTTGCTTGTTATGTTCATATGATTATACTGACATCAAGACAAAGATTTTTGTTCTTTTATTTTTTTACTGTTCTTAACGTGTATCCCATTATTCAATTTGGTATTTAAAATTAATTTGAAAAAATGAAATTAACTCCTTAGAATTAATAAAAAAAAATAAATGCAATTAAATCCTTTCAAAAAAAGAAGAAGAAGAGCTTTCACACAAAGAAGTACCTAAAGTTTTCTTTTCCCCTCATACCCTTGAAAAGCTTCATCTAAAACAACCAAACAAGAACCCCAACGCTCGAAGCACCCTAAAATTGGTCAATTTGTATGAAAAGGAACAGATAATAAAAATTGTCGTCCTTCTCACAAAATACCCTCATACCCTTGAAATTGCCAGCCTTCATGTTAATACTTTTCATTAAAAATAAAAATGATGAGCGGTCTTGATCATCTAGTTCCTAAAGCTTGATTCTTGCCCTAATATGAAACAGATAATAAAATAAGACTAGTAGAGACAACTTGTCTTCTAAAGGCTTGATTGTTTTTAGCTTTAATTACTTTTGTCCTTGTTTTTATTCTCCATCATTCACTAAAATATCTCCTCGTATACATGTCTCTAGTCTTTTTTTTATTTCAATTTTTTTTTTTTTTCAATTTGATACATATTTCAAATAGAGACAATTTTTTTCCTTCAAACAAAGATGATACCCGAACGCTTCATATATACATTCCTTTTAATTTTTCCTTTCTCTTTGATTTCCTAGCTAGAATGCCCTCTACCTAGTGATATGAGTAATGAAAGAATCCAACTCCATGCGTGAAACTCCACCTTCATCCATGGCCCGCCTGACAGCTTCACCCATATCCACTGCCCTCTTCCTTATCTCATCCCCTTCTTTCGATGCCATCAATGTTTTCACAGCATTTTCTATAGTTGATGATGTCACAAGCTGATCTCTTCGAGACCAATCCTTCACAACAATACCAACATTGAGCAAACTTGTTATCAACACTGTGTTCCTCGGCTGGTCTGAGGCCATTGGCCACGCTGCTATTGGCACTCCCATGGTGATACTCTCCATGCAAGAATTCCATCCACAATGACTCATAAACGCACCGGTTGATGGGTGGCTAAGAATTTCCAATTGAGGTGCCCAATCTCTCACAACAAGTCCTTTGTCTATAACTCTCTCTTCAAACCCTTTGAGAAACTCAACTTTTCTTTGTTCTCCATTGATGAAAACATCTCCTCTATCAGCATCCCTTAAAACCCAGATGAACTTTTGCTCAATTTGTTCCAACCCAATTGCTAGCTCCTCTATTTGCTTGTCTTCCATGGCTGTTGTTGTTCCAAAAGACACATATATGACTGAGTTTGGTGCCTCTTTATCCAACCACTGCAAGCACTTGTGCCTGCTTCCATTTGAACTCTTATTCTCAGCTATATTTCTCACTGGATTGAATGGCCCAATAGCCCAATGCTTCTTGTCATCTTCTAGCTTTTCCATTAAATCCATATAACTACCGTCTAGGATCCTGCAAGTGTTGTAGAGGCACCCAGAGTTGAGATTTTGGAAGTCATATTGTGTAGCAAATGAGTCCAAGAACTCAGTTGTGAAGCAATCTTCAAGAGACGGAAGGTCATTTGGGATTACATTGTCGTTTGTTTCTAAAGTTTTTCCCATTGTTTCCCACGAATACAAGAAACAAGCAAAAGCCGATACACTTTGGAAAGTGAATGACTCGGTGTTTGGAATAGTAACCACGTCTTGCACCACATAAGCCATCATGGAGTCATTGATGACAATGATTCTTCTTGCTTTGGATGAAAGTTCACCTAAAAGTGCGGTGATAGGCTCACGAAGATGAAAGGAAGCATTGATCAAGGGCTGGAGATGTGAAGGGAACTTGTTTTGTCCATTGGGGTTGGGTGGGGGGCAAAGAAAAGGTGGAATTGTGAGTTCATGGAAATGGAGGTTTGAAAAAGAACTTGGGTCCTAACCATGGACTCGAAGCATGGCTTGGCGGATGTGGGTGGCAATGCAGGCGTAGTGAATCGGGATATTGTAGGACATGATAAGACGAGAGAGGTGGAGGAGCTGGTTGAGATGGCCTTGTGCTGGGAAGGGCACCATGACCACCACCACCTAGGTTTTGTTTAGGCCATCTAGGCCAAGGTTTTGATGGTTTTGGTGGTTAGCCATTGATGAAAGATGGAAAATTGTTACTATCTATATTGGGTCTTATGGGGTTTTGGAGATTATTTGGTTATGTTTTTCTTTTTACTGTGATTCTATATAAAATATGATAAATATAACTTGGATACCATATTAAAATATAAAGAAGAAAATAAAGTAATGTAGAGAGACAAAGCGGAAGGAAGAGAAAGAAAGAAATGTAAGGAATTAACCTGGTTCAGCCTGACGGCTTACGTCCACAACAAAATGCTATTGATGACTAGATATTTAGTATTAAGCTCAGTGTTTTATAATAAACCTATTGAAGGGTATTTATAATATCTAGGCTAAATCCTATGCAATACTAACAATACTTGAACTACAAACAAAAATAAAATTACTTTAATTGCTTGTACTCCAAATAAGATTATGATTACTTTGATTGCACTCCAAGTGACGTTAGATACAATAAGCCTAGGTGGGTTCCAGTTAGTTCAACTGGTATAATCTTTTGTCGTCAAGCAAGAGATCTAGGTTTGAATCTCTGCTACACCAAAAACTAGTTGGTGTCTTAATCTGATGGTAAGAGCAATCATCATTAAGCCATCGCCATCAATTCAAATACTATCATAACGATAAAAAAAGAAAATTTTAAACTATTATTTTCTTCACAAAACTTTGCATGAAATTCGTTTTTCATCCTTGAACTTTGAAAAGTTCGTTTTTCATCCTTGAACTTTGAAAAAGTTCATTTTTACACATGAATTTCGTCCCTGGACTTTTTTTATAAAATGACGAAATTCATGTGTAAAAATGAACTTTTTCAAAGTTCAGGGACGAAAAACGAAACTCATGTATAATTTAAGTACGAAAACAATATTTTGGCAAAAAAAAAAAAAAAGATACAATAAGCCTAGACTAGAGTTAAATAGCAAACTTGAGCCTTGACTAAGATTGAGCTAGGATTGATATCTCTAAGTACTTCGAGATAATAATTTTAGATTTTGGGTTAGAATCATCTAGAATTCTTATGGTAACTCCACGGTAGAGTTTTTGAAATTCAATCCACCCACTTCAAAATAAATGGATACAATTTTAGGAACCCTATGTTAGAGTTATGTTAAGAACTTTTGAAGCTTTTAATACAATTTTCTTTATCTTTAACTTTAATGATTATTCACTAATTAGGGTGTCATCTGCTTGATTATGAAAACGCATTCAAAACACCATCGTGACACAGATGGTAATTAACATATGTCATTTACAAAGGAGGCCAAAATGAGTGATCATTTGCATCAAGTGAAATTTGCAAGCATGCATGGGATATCTCAAGTGCTAAAAATAAACAAAAAATAATTATTTTTAATAATTTGATAGTTGGGGAATGTGGACTTGAATCCTAACTCTCATTAGGGAGGAGAAAAGACAATACTAACTTAAGCTACAAGGCTCTTGACAAACCAAAATAAATTTAAATAAACAATTGGTGAGACATTAAATTATTGTTTACCTAATGTAATTTAAATAAGTTTTAAAATTACTGTGATAGTGACGATGTTTTAATGTTCTTTTCCTTTTATTGGTCACACGATTACTTTAATACCTATTTATTATCACAGTTAAGGGTAATATGTCAATTGATATGTCAATTTTTGAATACAAAAAAAAAAAAAAAAAAATTATAATATTTATTTATTATGTTAATGTGGAATGAAAATCTTCTATCCCACTTTTTATGATCCACTTTATACTCCACCAATCACAAATAGCCATGTGTTAGATTATATTTGATTTTTTTTTTTTTTTTTTTTAATTATTTTATAAGGAAAAAAAAAAAAGAAACACATGACAAGTTATGATTGGTGGAGTATAAAGTGGATCACACTTATCATTCATTATTAGGTCTGTTTATAAGTCTTTCTAACAAAGTTGATAACACCTTTAGTATTTTACCTTAAATAAAAAAGTAATGACCTTACTTGATCACCCATGTCTTAAGCTTGATTCTTGCCCTAACATGAAACAAATAATAAAATAAGACAAGTAGTGACAACTTGTCTTACGTTTGATTGTTTTTAGCTTTAATTTCTTTTGTCTCTTTTTGTTTCTTCCTCATTCACTAAAATCTCTCAATAGTCCATATACATGTCTCTAATCTTAGAACACTTTCCTTCACACCAAATCCACCACCATGAAACATCCTAAATAAGAACAACTGATGATATCGAACCAGGGGCGGCTCACGTACAGATTGTGCAATTGCACACCCTGAAGTGTTAAAAACAAAGGGAAAAAAATAATAATAATAATAATATAAGTATTGTAGAGGTGTTGAACACCCTTAAATAAAATCTTGAACACCCTCAAATAAATTTTGAACACCCTTATCCTAATAAACTCAATCCACTTAACTCAGGAAAAAAAAATGCCCAAATAACAACAAAAAATTAACTCAAACAACAACCATAATAACAAAATAAGCCCAAATAACAACAACTGGTGATGGTTTGATATGCGATGGTTTGTTTGTTTCACTTCACAGTTTTACTGTGTGGGTTTGTGCTTTGATTAATTTGTGGTTTATTTATTTGGTTGTTTGTGGTTTTGTCACTTTGTGGCTTGTGGCTTTGTAATTAATATTAAAAACTAAAATAATAGTGTTTAATTGATAATTTAATTAATCATATAACTTAATTAAATTAAATTCTTTTTGTCTATTTATCTGCACATCACGTGTTAAATGCTTTATAGTTTATTTTTTATTTTTTTGCTAATACTATGGAGAAATTTCTGATAAAGAAATCACTTATACCGAAAGATTCATCTTCTACATAAGATAAACATGATGATTATAATAGTAGATCAAATTCTTCTATACCGCAAGATTCATGTATTATGATTTTTTTTTTTTTTGGTGATGTTATATTCAAATTTTGTAATGAACACCTTGAAAAAAATTCCTAAAGCCGCCACTGATTCGAACCATAACTTGTTTTGTCATTTACCAAAAAAAAAAAAAATCAACTTGTTTTGTCCAATTTAAGTTAGGATTTTGTTAACGGATGCCCTTAGAGCAATGGTTAAGGATTATTAAATGCTTGCACTTTACATGAAATAACAAAATTTTAATATTATAATAATGAATGAAAAGACTAAAATACCCTTAAAAGCTATTAACTTTACATAGGTTTTAGTTAGCTCAACAAATAAAATTTCTTATCGCCGAATAAGGAATTTGAGTTCGAATTCGATGTAAAGAAAAATCATTCAAATCCTATAAGAGCCAATTAATGTTATTAATGCAGGCTCTCGTTTTAAAATCGGGATTTACCTGAATCGGAGGGTTTCGCGAATCGACTAAATCGTTGAATGTAAGATTCTTGTAAATAAAAAATATATAAATAATTATAATTCATAACATAGGAAAGAATCATTGAAAAATAAATAAGTTTTGGCATAAAATTTATAAAATGCAATAAGTCATCACTACTAAATACCAAATGACAAATTTCAAACTTTCAAACTTTCAAGTTCCAAGTTTTAATACCCATAACCACAAACATACATAATGTTCCAAATAATAACACTACATAAATCAAAATATTTCCCAACCATTTTCCACAATGGTGATTTTGTGACAAAAGTAATACTACTTATTGTTCAAGGAATAACCAAGATCTAAAAACCAAGTCATCATTGATTGATGAATGTTGTCCTCTAATGGGAGACCTCACCATAAATGTCATGCTTCCATCTAAATCATCTATGGGAAAATCATCAAAATCTCTTACTTCATTTTCAAGTTCACAATCATTAAGATTATGAATTTCTTTATCTTTATCACCTAGCAAAAAAGAACAAAAACAAATTGTATTCAAAATTTTATAAAGATCAATAAGGAAGTCATAAGTCATAACTCACAAGATTTAAAACCTACTTACCATTTTCATCTTCCTCTTGAGCATCCCTATGAAAGACACTTGGCCTTTCTTTTTATTAAATGGGCGGGCTAGTGGGCTGGGCTACTAAGTACTAACATTAACATACTAAAATGGGCGGCTTCTCTTATAAAAAAATCAGCTATTTTTATAAAAAAAAAAATAATAAATGGGCGGGCTACTAACATACTAAAAAGTAAAAATCAGCTCAATACAAGCTAAATTTTCATTAGAGACCCAAAAAATCCGAATAAACCTTGTGCAGTAGAATCGTATAGAATCGGAAGCAAATAGGGATTCTAAAGATTCTAAGATTCAAATCGGGATTTTATTAAGATTCTACCACCTTTAAGATTCAGTTAAGATTCGAATCGTTTTCATAATATTGAATCGTAAAATCGTAAGATTTTAAGATTCGAATCGGGATTTTAATAACCTTGGCAGGCTCTCGTTTTGAGGACTCGACTAAGTTTGGCTTGGGAAAGGGACCAACGATCTTTGTTGCCCGAAGCTCTACAAAGGCTGTCCTATTGGCAGCCTCGTCATGGGTTTATCGCTGTTACCTGATTGGTCATGGAGCCCCCTACCAAAGTCGGTTGAGTTGTTGACTGAATAAATCAATCTATTCTTTATGTTTAGTCTCTGTCCCTCTAGGATAATCATACCATAGACACGCATACATAGGAACATTTTAAAAGATTGATTGAAAGAATAATTCTTATTGGTCCAAATTTAAATAATGGCAGAAATACAAACACAAGGAAATTCCAAGAAGATAATATCCAATTTCTTGAATTATTAAAATAATTATTTTATCCTTGTGGATAATATAATTTCTTGATAATTTAAAGAAAAAATGTTAATTTGAGAAGAATATTGGCTCTTTAAATTTTGAGGAAATGTAGGAATTATAATTTTTTCCTAGAGGGTACATAATCACAACCCATTATTATGTATGCATCCTGAATCAGTGCGTATGCAATTCGAGTCCCTATGTATGCAAGGACGGAACCATAATTTGGACTTGGTGGATACCGATTAAAGCATAAACCATTTTTTTTTTAACAAAATCCAAATTACCATATATTCAATATTAACAAAATACCAATAAGCTAATATCAATTTTTTATTTTTTTTAATGATTTTTTGAAATTGGGATATGATATTAACACTAGAGGTTAGTAATAATGTATCATTAATATTGACTTTTAAATTATTGATAATTTTTTCTTTCGAAAAATTCCAAAATTGCAATTAAATTTCTCGTGATCTACTAATAAAATAAAAGTGATATTAATTATTCTCATGATTTACAAATCAAATAAAAGTTATATTAATTATCTTATTATATACAATAGTCTTTTAACTAAAAATTCACTCATTTTGCTAATTAAAAATAAATAACAAAAATGTATCACAACCCCACAAACCACAACAAAATTATTGTTAATAATTAATTGGCACAATAATACGCAAAAAAATTAATATTAATAACACCACTTACACTCAGTGCAATGCAATAACAAAATTTGTTTTCTTTGAGACGTGATGGGCCAAATTAGCAATTTATTTTTAGTTTTATGAGCTCATTTATAATTTTTTAGGGAAAAAAATTATCAAATATATATATATATATATATATTGCACACAAATTCTATTTAAAAAAAAAAAAAAATGGTGGGTGCCATGGGCCCCACCCGTCCCTCCTTCGTTTTGTATCTGTGCAAATGCACCTAGCTATTCAGAAACCCAAAAACCCTAGTTCGATCATTTTTTTTTTTTTTTTTAACAACTTCCCTTTTAAGTGCATTAACATGTGACGTCCCCACATAAGTCATAACATATGAGTCCTGCACATGCATGGAGCCCATCAAATGCGAGGGCGTATAGCATATAATATAAAGGACAAAGTTTGTAACCAGTTCACTATAACCCACTACGTGTCACCTAATAAGATCATCCACGTATACTTTAAGTCACATGACCTATTTAATGAATCATGTGACTTCTTTAAATAATACATGTGGATGGTCTTATAAGCTGTCACATAGTGAGTTGTAGCAAACGGGCTACAAACCAGTTTGTAGCCAATCCTTGTCCTAATTTAAAACCGTCTCACAAGATAGTTTCTGTGGGAGAAGTGGGTAAGCCAAACTATTTATTTGTCTCATTGTTTTTCAACTCTCTCCCTGATCTTCTTTACTCCTATATGAAGAACTCATAAACTATAAGAGAAATGGTTGTCTCACAAGTCACAATCACATGCGATAATAATGTAATGGAACTTACAGCGCAGCCACTGCACATTGAACCACAGAGGGCAACAATGGGGTGCTGAGTACAAGAACAGACATGGCTGAGCCTGAGGCACCACTTGGTGGTATGTCTTCAACATTAATTTTAGACCTTGGCAATAGTTCTTCTTCCATGCTTTCACTCCCTAGTGATCCCTTTTCATGCAAGAAGGGAAAATATGAATACCAAACTGAAAGTATAGTATTTATTGTTTCTGTGTATGTGTATGAAAATTGGAGAGACAAAGGGATTGAGATCGGGTGCCAGCAATTTTTTCAATAGACGAGAGAAATAGTTTTAAATTTTCAAAAGGTAACTTTTTATCTTGATCGTTGATTCAAATGTATAAAAAATAAGTAGCAAATTAATAAGTTACTTTTTCGTTAGACAGACAAGATGAAAAATTACTTTTGAATGAATGGTTAAGATCAATCTCAATCCATAGTAGAGAATCTCTGGTGTGACCAAACATATGGAATAGTGTGAAGACTTTTAGATAAGCCACTATTTTTGCACTTAAAGTAGTTAATGTCATGGACCATTATGATAGAGTTATTATTCAGTGTTCCCAGAGTACAATAAATGTATACGCTACCCTCTCACATAAACGGCGACTTACTAATGAAATTCATGGTGGAAGCCACTATTCATGTGAGCAGAAAGAGTATGCATTTATTTTTGTTCCGAAAGTACTGAATAATTTCCATGATGATCACATGCTTGTGGTTTCTTACACTCCGTTTGGGAGGGGGAAAACGAGTGGAAATGAATAGAATGAAAAAAATATTTTAAGAATATTTTTTTTTTCACCTGTTTGGAAGTTTAAGTATGAGGGAATGAGAGAGAATGGAAAACCCATACCCTTGTTTGGAAGTTAAGTAGGAGGGAATGGAATGGAATAGAACACTCATTTCTCTCATTTCCCTCAAAAGCTCATTTTTTATTCCTTCGAAAATTGGGAGGAATTGGAGGGAACACTTATTCCATTCTTTTCTATTCTATTCCTTTCTATTATTTATACTTATTCCATTACATTCTATTCTTTTCCATTCCTTCATAATTTACTCATTTCATTCTATTCCATTCTGTTATAAACTCCCAAACGAATCCTTAGTTTCTATATATTATAGTTGCTTTTATGTTCATATGATTATACTGACATCAAGACTAAGATTTTTGTTCTTTAATTTTTTACTATTCTTAAAGTTTATCCCATTATTCAATTTGGTATTTAAAATTAAGGTTAAACTATTGTTTTCATCCCTAAACTTTGCATGAGTTTCGTTTTTTGTCCTTGAACTTTGAAAAGTTCGTTTTTCGTCCCTGAACTTTGAAAAAGTTCATTTTTACACATGAATTTCGTCCTTGGACTTTTTTATAAAATGACGAAATTCATGTGTCAAAATGAACTTTTTCAAAATTCAGGGACGAAAAACGAAACTCATGTATAGTTTAAGGATGAAAACAATATTTTGGCCTAAAATTAATTTCAAAAAATTCTATTAACTCTTTAGAATTAATTAAAAAAATGCAATGAAATCCTTAAAAAGAAGAAGAAGAAGACGAAGAAGAGCTTTCACACAAAGACGTACCTAAAGTTTTCTTTTCCCCTCATACCTTGAAAAGCTTCATCTAAAACAACCAAGCAAGAGTCCCAACTCTGTCCTTTTTTCTTTCTCTTAGATTCGAGTCTTTGCAAATGGAACAATTGTGGGGTCCTAGAAGATTTTTGGGCCGTCCTTGTTTTCGATTGTTATAACTTATAAGCCAATTAAGCATTTCAAATTGTCAATTACGGGGAGATTTGGTGATGGTAATTGGTAAGCCAATATTTCAATTGCAATGAATTTTGGGAAAGTGATGTTGGACTCAGGGTCTGGACCCTAAATACAAACGTTGCAGTGCCAAGTGCGAGCAAGAAAAATAACAATGTGATAATATTGAGCCCCTTGTGTAGTGCTAGGTGGGATAACATCGTGACAATTTTAGTTGGGAGCGATGCTACAAATATTACAAATTTTATTAAAAGTGCATTTGTTTTGACCTAAAACGTTTGCCAATAAAAAATGTTTTCAGTCGAAAATGTTTTCAAAGAAAACTACTTGTTATACTGTGTTTGGAAAATTCTCAAAAGAACATTTTATGACATTTAAGGTTTGGTTAATAAGAAAAATAAATAATTTTCTTAGAAGGTAAAAAAAAATTAATTAAAAAATTTATTTAATTGTAATAAAATTAGTAGTAGGTTTAACATTTTCTTTTTAGCTGAGTAATGTTACAACTTACAAATATAACTTTTTTCATGAGATATGACATGTTATTGATTTTTATATGAACCCACTGCTAACACATTTATATTGGCTATCATTAAAAATTTAACTACCAATTTTTATACCATAATAATAATTTCAACTTGGTCTTAATGTTTAGACTAAAATGTGATCTCAACATCGAGACCAAATTTGGTTTTGAATGTAATTATGAAATTGATACATTTAGAATGGATATAAGTATTTCAAATTGATACATATTTCAAATGGAGACAATAATTTTCCTTCAAATAGAGATATACCCAAACGCTTCATATAACCCATTTCTTTCTTTTTCCATTATGTTTGATCTCCTAGCTAGATTGCTCTCTACCTAGTGATATGTGTAATGAAAGAATCCAACTCCAAGCGTGAAACTCCACCTTTATCCATGGCCCGCCTGACAGCTTCACCCATATCCACTGCCCTCTTCCTTATCTCATCCCCTTCTTTCGATGCCATCAACGTTTTCACAACATTTTCTACAGTCGATGATGTCACTAGCTGATCTCTTCGAGACCAATCCTTCACAACAATACCAACTTTGAGCAAACTTGTTATCAACATTGTGTTCCTCGGTTGGTCTGAGGCCATTGGCCACGCAGCTATTGGCACTCCCATGGTGATACTCTCCATGCAAGAATTCCATCCACAATGACTCATAAAAGCACCGGTTGATGGGTGGCTAAGAATTTCCAATTGAGGTGCCCAATCTCTCATCAGAAGTCCTTTGTCTTTAACTCTCTCTTCAAACCCTTTGAGAAACTAAGCTTTTCTTTGTTCTACATTGATGAAAACATCTCCTCTATCAGCATCCCTAAAAACCCAGATGAACTTTTGCTCACTTTGTTCCAACCCAATTGCAAGCTCCTCTATTTGCTTGTCTTCCATTGCAGTTGTTGTCCCAAAAGACACATATATGACTGATTTTGGTGCCTCTTTGTCCAGCCACTCCAAGCACTTGTGCCTTCCATTTGAATTAGTCTTATTCTCAACTATATTTCTCACTGGATTGAATGGCCCAATAGCCCAATGCTTCTTATCACCATCTAACTTTTCCATTAAATCCATATAAGTAGCCTCTAAGATCCTGCATGTGTTGTAGAGGCACCTAGAGTTGAGATTTTGGAACTCATATTGTGAAGCAATTATGTCCAAGAACTCAATTGTGAAGCAATCTTCAAGAGATGGAAAGTCTTTTGGGATTACATTGGCATTTCTTTCTAAATTTTTTCCCATTGATTCCCACTTATACAAGAAACAAGAAAAAGCCGATACACTGTCAAAAGTGTATGACTCAGCGTTTGGGATTGTAACCACATCTTGCACCACAGAAGCCATCATGGAGTTGTTGATGACAATGATTCTTCTTGCTTCAGATGAAAGTTCATGTAAAAGTGCGGTGATAGGCTCACGAAGATGCAAGGAAGAATTGAATAATGGTTGGAGATGTGAAGGGAACTTGTTTTTTGAATTTGGGTTGGGTTGAGGGCAAAGAAAAGGTGGAATTGTGAGTTCATGGAAATGGAGGTTTGAAAAAGAATTTGGGTCCCAGCCATGGACTCGAAGAATGGCTTGGTGGATGTGGGTGGCAGTGCAGGCATAGTGAATCGGGATATTGTAGGACATGATAAGACGAGAGAGGTGGAGGAGCTGGTTGAGATGGCCTTGTGCTGGGAAGGGCACCATGACCACCACCACCTTTGTTTTGTGTAGGCCATCTAGGCCAAGGTTTTGATGGTTTTGGTGGTTAGCCATTGATGAAAGATGGAAAATGGTTACTATCTATATTGGGTCTTATGGGGGGTTTGGTGATTTTTTGGTTGTGTTTGGATTTCTATAAGCAAAAGACATTGGGATCTCCACCTCCATGGTCCTAAAAAATATGAGGTATTACTGTGATACTATATAAAATAAGATAAAATATAACTCGGATACCATATTAAAATATAGAGAAGAAAATAAAATAATGTAGAGAGACAAAGCGGAAGCAAGAGAAATAAAGAGACGTAAGGAATTAACATGGTTCGGCCTGACGGCTTACGTCCACAATAGAAAGCTATTGATGACTAGATCTTTAGTATTAAGCTTAGTGTTTTATAATAAACCTATTGAAGGGTTTATAATATCTAGGCTAAATCCTATACTAACAATACTTGAACTAAAAACAAAACTAAAATTACTTTAATTGCTTGTACTCCAAATAAGATTATGATTACTTTGATTGTACTCCAAGTGACGTTAGATATAATAAGCCTAGGTGGGTTTCAGTTAGCTCAACTTGTAAAATCTCTTGTCGTCGAGCAAGAGACCTAGGTTTGAATCTCGCCTACACCAAAAACTAATTGGTGTCTTAGCTTGATGGTAAGAGCAATCATTATGAAGCGGACGCCATAGATTCAAATACTATCGTAATGATAAAATATATATATATATATATATATACAATAAGCATAGACTAGAGTTAAATAGCATACTTGAGTCTTGACTAAGATTGAGCTAGCATTGATATCTCTAAGTACTCCGAGATAATAATTTTAGATTTTGGGTTAGAATCATCTAGAATTCTTATGGTAACTCCATGGTAGAGTTTTTGAAATTCAATCCACCCATTTCAAAATAAATGTATGCAATTTTAGAAACTCTATGTTAGAGTTATGTTAAGAACTTTTGAAGCTTTTAATACAATTTTCATTATCTTTAACTTTAAATATTATTCACTAAACTAGACTATAACCCGCGAAATGCGCAGCTCTTTTTCATTATTTTTCTAAAAATATGTTTCTAACAAAGCAACTTAACTAAGAAGAAGGAAAAAAATAACAACAATAATGAAAAGTAAAAAAAAATTAAAAAAAAAAAGTGTAAAATAGAAAATGTAAATAATTTTTCTTTCGCTTAAAAATAGAAATGATCATTTTTATTATATCTCATCAAATGTATTATACTGATTTTTATTATATTTCATCAAATGTATTATACTAAGTCTATAAAGATAACTACCAATAACTTTCTAACCTAGTTGCATCGATTCCTTTCAATGGGGTTTATATCCCGGGGTTGTATTCACTTAGCAAAAAAAAAAAAAAAACTCACTTCACATCGTTTATGAATTTCAATCACTTTGGTAAACCTCAATTGTTCCATATAGGGATTTTAAATGTTCAAATGTGTCTTATTTTTGTTTAACTTACAACACTTTGATAGTACAAATAAATAATACAATTTGTCACATATTTAATTATCCCATCTTTACCTTTTTTGACTTACTTTTGTTTCTTTTTTCATCTTTGTTTGAGCAATTTATCACTTATTAATAATCACATAAACAATATATGTGACCTTAGAAGTCCATCATATAACAAATTGGTCTACGGAGACAAAAATGATAATGTCATCTTAGGTCTAACACGTATTTCTTAGGAAAATTTAACATAGAGAAAAAAAAATATTAAGATGTTATTCCCTCTACCCCTAAAAAATAAATAAATAAATCAACACAATTGTCTCTTTTGGTTATCTCTAAATGATAGTCCATTGATGTCCTAATTCTCAAATAATTTGAATGTTGCCTCATCAATTCTAATATGAGTGTTGGAAAATAATTTATACTTAACACTTACCTCCCAAAAATATATTAAACAGATAGTTGTCAAGTTATTTAGTATATCCAATTGTATAAAAATAAAATGATCAAGTCAAACTATATTTTATATGCAGTTAGATAGTATCAGAAATTGTAAAAAATAAAAAAAAAAATAAAAAAAAGCATTTTTGGTTGCAAAAATAGAGGACTACAACTTAACCAAGCAAAAATACTTTGAATATATCCAATTGTATAAAAATAAAAAGATCAAGTCAAACTAAATTTTATATGCAGTTAAATAGTATCAGAAATTATAAAAAAAAAAAAAACATTTTTGGTTGCAAAAAATAGAGGACTACAACTTAACCAAGCAAAAATACTTCGAATGTAAAATATACATATTGCATATTGCGTAGAAAAACTCATCCTAACTATATCCTCCACTCTCTTCAAGACCAACTCGACTAATGCATCTGCATGCATGAAAAAAAAAAAAAAAAAAATAATCAGAATCAATTGAGATTGCTAATAACAATGAGACACGTTTTACTCCACCCTTTAAGATCAATTCATTAAGGTATCTCATGACAGAAGAACATCCTTTTACATAATTATAGCTAAGTCATATAACTCACGAAAGAATTTCATATAATAATTCAAATGAATATTTTAAAAATATGAGATTCTGCCTCATGCTTCTTTTCAGTTTTCACAAAGGTATATTGTCATACAATGACTATCATCATTGATTTAACTTTTAAAGCAAAAAGGAAACGAAACTTTTATGGCCAAACCACATATATAGTTAAAGTATCATTTTTCGACGTATCTGCAAGTATTAATAGCTATTTAGCATTCAACTTGGAAAAAAACTCAACCTAATTGTAGCAGTTTATAATCTAAACAAATCTTTGCTCTTTAAATAAAGAAAATATAATTTTCAAATATACAATTATCAATATAGCAAACACATAGAAACTTAACTTGAGAAAAAACGAAAATGAAGGTAATACTTATGTAAACTTTATTTTGCCCAAGCTCTTATTTCCACTTAAATATTAAATATTAACTATTAGAAAATAATTATACAATAGTAAGTAAATTAGACGCTTGCCCAAGCTCTTATTTCCACTTAAATATTAGAAAATAATTATACAACAGTAAGTAAATTAGACGCAAATAAAAATAAAATATAATATAAATTGATACAAAGCCAGGGATTGAACCCAAGCACTCACAAAGGGGTAAGACTTTTTGGGGAGAAAAATGACCATTGGGGCAAATGCCCAAGTTGTATAAATGCATATTTGAAATAATATATATTATGTTTAACAGATTTGGCTGGAATATATCTATTTACATCTGAATTAATTAATAAGACTATTTAATTGGAGCACTTAATTGGGTAGTGGGTATTTAATTTATTAATGGTGTAGTTTTTATTATGGGGAAGTGGGTATTTAATTTAGTTTATTTAATTCATGTGCTACTTAAGATGCTACGTGTCAAGCAGAACACATTGCCTTAGATGCCACGTGACAGAAAGATGGCAACGTTTTCTGCTTTAATTTATATATAGATTATGGTGTCATCTCCTTGATTATGAAAACGCATTCAAAGCACCATAGTGACACACATGGTAATTAACATATGTAATTTACAAGGGTGGCCAAAATGAGTCATGTGCATCAAGTGAAATTTGCAAGGATGGGATATCACCAGTGTTAAAAATAAACAAAAATAATTGTTTTTGATAGTTTGATAATTGGGGAATGCGGAATTGAATCCTAGTTCTCCTTAGGGAGGAGAAAAGACAATAAATTTAAATAAACAGTTGGTGAGACATTAAATTATTGTTTACCAAATGTAATTTAAATAAGTTTTAAAATAACTGTGATAGTGACAACATTTTATATTCTTTTCCTTTTATTTTTCACACGGTTACTTTAATATCTGTTTACTATCACAGTTAAGGGTAATACAAATTATATTTCGTAAACCTTATAAATTGTTATGTGAATTTTTAAATATAAAAAAAATTATAATATTTATTTATTGTGTTAATTTGGTAGCAATCACACTCATCATTCATTATTAGGTCAGATTATAAGTCCTTATAATAAAGTTGATAACACCTTTTTTTCCTTAAATAAAAAAGTAATGACCTGTCTTGATCACCCATGTCTAAAGCTTGATTCTTGCCCTAACATGAAACAAATAATAAAATAAGACTAGTAGAGACAACTTGTCTTATACAAAGGTTTGATTGTTTTTAGCTTTAATTTAGTTTATAAGTCTTTATCATAAAGTTGATAACACCTTTTTTTCCTTAAATAAAAAAGTAATGACCTATCTTGATCACCCATGTCTAAAGCTTGATTCTTGCCCTAACATGAAACAAATAATAAAATAAGACTAGTAGAGACAACTTGTCTTATACAAAGGTTTGATTGTTTTTAGCTTTAATTTATTTTGTCTCTTTTTGTTTCTTCCTCATTCACTAAAATCTCTCAATAGTCCATAACTAAGAATAAAAATTTGCTTAGATTTTTATTAAACTAAGAAGAGACTCTGTCTAAAATTTTGTTGGAAGTTGGAGCTCATTCTATGTAAAATGACTTGAATAGGACCCTGATGCTCCATTTGGCTTCAAAGTGGAATTGTGATAACAAATGAATTGGTAGCATTATTTATTGGGAATGAAAGAATGGAAATAGAAAAAATACCTTTGCAAATGCAATGGAAAGCCAGCCTGCAAAGTTGAATAATTCAGAGAACCACATTGCCTGCATTACAATATCAACAAGAAATTGAAAGGAATTAAAAGAAATAAGTTTAGTAATTAGTATTTGCTATTAAAAATTCACAGTAAGCCTTAACATATGTAAATGTGACTAAAGAAACTTACACCTTTCCGACCAATGAGGTCTGCTCATTTTCCACTTATTAATGCACCTATCACTCCTCCAATGAATACTGCACCAGGCAGAAAAAAATGTAAGATAAATAACAAAATTGATTGGCAATGTACAATCTTTTTTTTCTTTTCTTTTTTCCTTACAAGATTTGAACCGAGAGTCTCCATTGGGTGAAGCGGACAGTGTCATTCACCTAATGAACTCTAAGGCTCTTGACAGTATAATTCATTAAATGGGTATAAAAAAATATATATAATAAAAGAAAAAATAATTTGATACTAACCGCTGACACAGAGAGATCCAAATCTTCCATAATTCCAGATTCAGTGGGTGATGAATATCCTAACTGAAAACCAATCATAATTCATTTGTTTAGAAAAAGTTTATTTATTATATTCTTCATGCAGAGGTGTGCATGGGTCAGATTGGGTTGGGTTTGTCGTATTTTTCAACCCACTCTAACCTCCTTAGGTTGGAAAATCATCACCCCAACTCAACCCATGATAGTTCTAAAGAGCAACCCAATTATCGCAATTTACAAAACTTGAACATAATATTGTAACATCATCAAAATTAAGTCTTAAAAAATCAAAATAAATTTAAAATCAAATTTTAAAATACTTATATTTTTTTATTTAAACTATTAATAGCGTGAGTTGGATCGGGTTACTCAAGTTGAAATTTTGTCAACCCAAACCTGACCCAACTCGAATTTAATAAAAGAAATCTAACCAAACCCATCAACTCATGTAAAACCAACTTGAGATGTCAGGTTTGTCAGGTTAATGGGTTGAATGCACACTCCTATTCATCCTACATGAAACTTAGATTTTCATTTGTTTAATTTTTATAAAAATTTCTTATTTGATATTTTTGATATATTTATAAGGATATATAATATATTTATACAGACTATACTATTATAAAGAGAGTTGATTTGGTTGTCTCAATTATTGATTTGCCCAAAAAATTTATTAAATAGTTAAAATAATATAACAGATTTTAAAAAAGGTTGATGTCAAATTAAAAGAAGAAAAAGATTATTTTGCTCGGTTAAAGTTGCTTTTTTTTTTTAACCCACTTTTGTTTAGCTTTTGATTTATTATGTTTATGTACAACGTTATTTTTTATTTTTACAAACATATATTTTAACCCAGTTTCAATAACAAAAAACCAAATAAATTGATATAAGCTTATGTTGTTTATATACAGTTTTTCAAAGTCTCACTTTTTCTAAGTATAAACATACTTTAACCTACTTTCAGCAAAGAGCAATTTGTAAAATGCCAAATAAAAGGGTGCCAACCATACAAAAAAATAGGAGTGGTGGAAAGTTTCTTATTATACAACTACAAGAGGGAGTCAAATGACAGTATAAACATGTAAAATAGACTTTCAAATACAGACAATGTTTTTCCTTCAAATAAAGATTATACCCAAACGCTTCATATATCCATTACTTTTAATTTTTCCTTTCTCTTTGATTTCCTAGCTTGAATGCCTCTACCTAGTGATATGAGTAATGAAAGAATCCAACTCCAAGCGTGAAACTCCACCTTCATCCATGGCCTGCCTGACAGCCTCACCCATATCCGCTGCCCTCTTCCTTATCTCATCCCCTTCTTTCGATGTCATCAACGTTTTCACAACATTTTCTACAGTTGATGATGTCACTAGCTGATCTCTTCGAGACCAGTCCTTCACAATAATACCAACTTTGAGCAAACTTGTTATCAACACTGTGTTCCTCGGCTGGTCCGAGGCCATTGGCCACGCTGCTATTGGCACTCCCATGGTGATACTCTCCATGCAAGAATTCCATCCACAATGACTCATAAAAGCACCGGTTGATGGGTGGCAAAGAATTTCCAATTGAGGTGCCCAGTCTCTCACCACAAGTCCTTTGTCTTTGACTCTCTCTTCAAACCCTTTGAGAAACTCAGCCTTTCTTTGTTCTAGATTGATGAAAACATCTCCTCTATCAGCATCCCTTAAAACCCAGATGAACTTTTGCTCACTTTGTTCCAAACCAACTGCAAGCTCCTCTATTTGCTTGTCTTCCATTGCAGTTGTTGTCCCAAAAGACACATATATGACAGAGTTTGGTGCCTCTTTGTCCAGCCAGTCCAAACACTTGTGCCTCCTTCCATTTGAGTTAGTCTTATTCTCAGCTATATTTCTCATTGGATTGAATGGCCCAATGGCCCAATGCTTCTTGTCATGATCTAGCTTTTCCATTAAATCCATATAAGTAGCCTCTATGATCCTGCATGTATTGTAGAGGCACCCAGAGTTGAGATTTTGGAAATCGTATTGTGAAGCAATTGAGTCCTCGAACTCAGTTGTGAAGCAATCTTCAAGAGATGGAAGGTCTTTTGGGAAACCTTCGGCGTTTGGTTCTAAAGTTTTTCCCATTGATTCCAACAAAAACAAGAAACAAGAAAAAGCCGATACACTGTTGAAAGTGTATGACTCAGCGTTTGGGATTGTAACCACGTCTTGCACCACAGAAGCCATCATGGAGTCGTTGATGACAATGATTCTTCTTGCTTCGAATGAAAGTTCACGTAAAAGTGCGGCGATAGGCTCACGAAGATGCAAGGAAGCATTGAATAATGGTTGGAGATGTGAAGGGAACTTGTTTTGTGAATTGGGGTTGGGTTGAGGGCAAAGAAAAGGTGGGATTGTGAGGTCATGGAAATGGAGGTTTGAAACAGAATTTGGGTCCCAACCATGGACTCGAACCATAGCTTGGCGGATGTGGGTGGCAGTGCAGGCGTAGTGAATCGGGATATTGTAGGACATGATAAGACGAGAGAGGTGGAGGAGCTGGTTGAGATGGCCTTGTGCTGGAAAGGGCACCATGACTACCACTAGCTTGGTTTTGTTTAAGCCATCTAGGCCAAGTTCTTGATAGTTTTGGTGGTTATCCATTGATTAAAGATGGTAAATGTTTACTATCTATATTGGGTGTTATGGGGGGTTTGGAGATTATTTGGTTGTGTTTGGCTTTTTATAAGAAAAATACGTTGGGATCTCCACCTCCATAGTATAAGAAAATACGAGATAAAACATAGTTATGATAACATTTTAAATAAAATAATGTAGAGAGAAAAGTGGAACCAAGAGAAAGAAAGAAAACGCAAGGAATTCATGTAGTTCGGCCAGACGACCTATGTGAATGACTACATCTTTAGCATTAAGCTCTGTGTACTACAATGAATCTATTGAAGATATTTATAGTATCTAGGCCAAATATGCTAATAATAGTAAAATACTTGGACTACAAATAAAATTAAAATTGCTTTGCTTGTAGTCCAAGTAAAATTATGATTACTTTGATCCACTCCAAGTGGCATAAGATTGAGCATTTTTTGTTTTTTGATAATTTGATAGTTGGGGAAACGGAGATAATAACTAATGTCAGATTTTGGATTAGACTCATCTAGAATTATTATGGTACGTAACTCCACAGTAATGTTCCAAAAATATTATCCATGTATTTTGAAATGAATGGATTGGATTTTGTCACGTCATCAACATTTAAATAAACGTTGATTATCACTATTTTGGTATCCATTTAAATTATTGATGACATGAGAAATCTAATTCACTCACTTCAAAATAAATTGATAAAATTTTAGAAACTCTATATTGGAGTTTTACAGCTTCCGTCATTTGCCATAGCCAAACCTAGGAAAGAGATAGCCTCAACTCGATACCTTAAAAACTTTAAAAACTCTTAATTCAATTTGTCATTAACTTTAACTTTAGAGATTATTTACTAATTATAGTATCACATCCTTAATTGTGAAAAAGGCATTCAAAACATCATCATGACACACATAGTAATTAACATATATTATTTACAAGGGACGCCAAAATGAGTCATGTGCATCAAGTGAGATTTGCAAGCATGAGATTCCTCTAGTGCCAAAAATAAACAAAAATAACTGTTTTTTTTTCTTTTCTTTTTTTTTTTTTAAAAAAACACAAAATTTGATATTTGGAAAAGAAGGATTTGAATTTTGTTTTTCTTTAGGAAACAGAATAGACAACTAGCTAAGCTAAAAGTTTCTTGACAAACAAAAATTACTTTAAATACAATTGGTGTGACATTCAATTATTGTTATACCAAATGTAATTTAAATAAGTTTTAAAATGATTGTGACAGTGACAACTATGCATGTGTTTTCTTTTTTAATATTCCTTTCCTATTATTTGTCACTTGATTACTTTAATACCTCTTTGTTATCACAGTTGTCTCAACATAGTTGTAAAGACCAATGAGGGTCATCATCACCTCCAAACAAACAAACAAAAATAAAATAAAATAAAAGAGAGTAATTAAGTAATGTTAAAGGGTAATACAAATTTTTTGTAACTGAAAAAATTGATATGTCAATTTCTAAACACAAAACAAAAAAAATAATTAAAAAATTTATTTATTATGTTAATTGGGTACCAATCACATTCATTCATTAACAATTAGTTCAGTTTATAAGTGTTTTATAATAAAATTGGTAATAGTGTTAATACTTTTCATTAAAAATAAAAATGATGAGCGGTCTTGATCACCTAGTGCCTAAAGTTTGATTCTTGCCCTAATATGAAACAAATAATAAAATAAGACTAGTAGAGACTTGTCTTCTAAAGGCTTGATTGTTTTTAGCTTTAATTACTTTTTTCTCTTTTTTTATTTTCCATCATTCACTGAAATATCTCCCCGTATACATGTCTCTAATCTTGGAGCACTTTCCATCACACCAAACCCACCTCTAGACTTGAGCATTTAGATCTCTGAGTACTCCGAGATAATAATTTTAGATTTTGGGTTAGAATCATCTAGAATTCTTATGGCAACTCCAAGTTAGAGTTTTTGAAACCAATCCACCCACTTCAAAATAAATGGATACAATTTTAGAAACTCTATGTTAGAGTTATGTTAAGAACTTTTGAAGCTTTTAATACAATTTTCATTATCTTTAACTTTAAAGATTATTCACTAATTACGGTGTCATATCCTTGATTGTGAAAATGCATTCAAAACACCATTGTGACACACATGGTAATTAACTTATGTAATTTACAAGGGAGGCCAGAATGAGTCATGTGCATCAAGTAAGATTTGCAAGCATGGGATATCTCCAATGCTAAAAATAAATAAAAATATTTTTTTTTTTGGATAATTTGATAGTTGGAGAATGCGGATTTGAATCCTAACTTTCTTTAGTGAGGAGAATAGACAGCCAAGCTATAACGCTTTTCACAAACCAAAATAAATTTGAATAAACAATCGTGTGACATTAAATTATTGTTTACCAAATGTAAGTTAAATAAGTTTTAAAATGATTGTGATAGTGACAATTTTTAATATTCTTTTCCTTTCATTGGTCACACAATTACTTTATTAATATCATCACAAGTAATACAAATTTTTTTTCGTAAACCTTATATATTGATATGTCAATTTTTAATTAAAAAAATATTATAATATTGATTTATTATGTTAATGTGATATCAATCACACTCATTTAATAACACCTTTAATATTTTCCTTAAAAAAAGAAAAGAAATTGATTATCTATTTTGATCACCCATGTCTAAAGCTTGATTCTTGCCCTAACATGAAACAACTAATAAAATACGACTAGTAGAGACAACTATCTTACAAAGGCTTGATTGGTTTTAGATTGAATTTCTTTTGTCACTTTTTGTTTCTTCCTCGTTCACTAAAATCTCTCAATAGTCCATACACATGTCTCTAATATATTAGAACACTTTCCTACACTCCAAACCCACCACCATGAAACATCCTAAATAAGATAAACCATCTACTTGTTTTATCATTTACCCAAAAAAAAAAAAAAAAACATCAACTTGTTTTGTCCAATTTAAGTTAATCTTATGTGGGTTCTAGTTGGTTTAACAGATAAAATTTCTTGTCGTCAAATAAGGAATTTGAGTTCGAATTTGATACATTCATATCCTATAAGGGCCAATTAATGTTAATGTGGGCTGTCCTTTTAAGGACTCGACTAAGTTCAGCTTGGGATAGGGATCGACAATCTTTGCCCGAAGCTCTACAAAGGTTGTCCTATTTGCAGCCTCATCGTGGTCGGCCTTGGTTGTCCCAATAGCTCGAAAAGGGTTTGTGCTCTAAACTGCAGATTGGTCATGGAGCCCCCTGCCAATGTCGTTGACTCAATAAATCTAGGCTCGGGATTTGCTCCACTTGCTATATTCCTTATGTTTAGTCCCAGTCCCTCTAGGATAGTCATACCACAGACATGCATACATTGGAACATTTTAAAAGATTAATTAAAAAAATAAATCTTATTGGTCCAAATTGAAATAATGGTAGACATACAAACACAAGGAAATTCCAAAACGATAATATCCAATTTCTTGAATTATTAAAATAATTATTTTATCCTATTTGATAATGTAATATCTTGATAATTTAAAGAAAAAATTTTAATTTGGGAAGAATATAGCCTCTTTAAATTTTGAGAAATGCAAGAGTTAGAATTTTTTTTCCTAGAGGGTACATACTACATACTCACAACCCATTATTATGTACGCATCGTGAATACATTTAGCTATTTAGAAATCCAAAAACCCTAGTTCAATCGATATTTTTATTTTTTTTCAGCTTCTCTCCCTCCTTCTGTTTCTGTTTCGGAGGTGTGGTTGAAAGATGTTTTTGTTCTTTCCGTTTAATGAGATCAGTTATTTAGTAAAAAAAAAAAATGCATGAGATATATATATATATATATTTGAAACTTTCAAGTTAATAATTTGTGTAATTACGTGCCAATAAACTAAAAGGGTATGAATGCATATCAAGAAAACGACTTGATTTGAACCTCAACATTTGGCACCCATGCACGTACCTATTACCAACTATTTAATAGTATTTTAGTAATTATTTTATGTAATAATTTGAGGTATAATTTTTTATATTGTCCCACATCAATGACCAACCATGATGCATATAAAAACTCCATATAGGTTTGGATTCTTCTCTATGAATAGCTGCAGGCAGCCTGCAGCAATTGCATCAACAGTCGGCGACATGTTTTTGTCTACATTAACCAACTTATGGTGACATATTTTGTATACTCGTGAGTGTCGTGATCGAAGATTAAATTGACAAACTAAATTCCCATTAATATTTAATACTAGCTAGTAATTTTTATTGTTTTCTTTTCTGAAACGTAACAAAGAGTGAGTAGGGAAGAAGGCACGCATGCATGGGCTTTGTTATTTTATCAAATAAAAAAATCCCATGTGTTTTAATTTATTGAATCAAATCTTAATCACTCCACTGCTCCTACGCACGCCAATCGGCCTATGACATCATGCTCAACATTCTTGAGTTCCTCCAAGTGTACACGTATTTTTATCTTTTCATCTTAAGTAATGTTACAGACATAATAGTTGTCATAAACATTTTGTACAACAGTGGAGTTGGCAGCTTTTTATTAATTCTCATCTAGACCCATCACTACCATCAATTTATTATCTATTTGTGAGGGGTGTTTTTTTTTGCTAGGCCACATGTCGCAACGAGATCGGTTGGAACGTGGGCTGAACTTGCAAGGGTATGAGAGTTGAACCCAAAATTCAACCGAGGGCCCAAAAGGCGACCCAAGGGCTAATGGGGCAGCTTCCTTGAAAGGTTTTGAATTGAATATGCCAGGCCCATATTAGCATGAATAGTAGCATTCCCTTGAGAATTGATATCCGCCGCCGGGTTGTAGAAGATAATCTGCCATGCCTGAGTCGAGAGGAGCAGTAGCAGATACAGTAGGAAAATGGTCCAACATGGGAGTTTTGTTAATAAGAGCCTAAAGCAACAATGGAACGAGACTTCCACTGTTTTACATGGGATCCAGACTTTAAGTATAGCAACTTTAACTGGAATGGACATAGAATCATTAATGTCTTGATTCACCACTGATATCTGTTGTAACAAGTAGGACTCTTAATAGTGAACTTGTAGAGACTAAAAGAGTTTGACTAAGCGGGAGAGAGTCAATCCTATGAAGCATGCATGGGGTTAAAATGGAAGTGTTTAGGCTTTTATGGTATGAGTCTCAAGGTTGAAGGAGACCTAGAGCTCAATATAATGCTTATTGCTGTTACTCGAATATCTGCCAAGTGACACTTTTGGAGATATGAACTCAGATCATGGTGTCTTAGGCTTAGGTTAGTATTTAGGGTTGAGGATCAGAGTTTTAAGGTTGAAGATGACCTTAGAACTCTACTCTTGAGGAAATGTACTTGAGAGTGCTCTAGATAGGAATAGTCTGATTACTGCTGTAACGAGTTTCAGGCTATCCTTGCAATCTCAGTGATATTGTGGTTTGATCTGGTCGTGGATAAGTGTTTGGGATCAAGAAATGGTTAAGGTTATTGTGTCTAGGCTTGGCTTAAGCTAGCTGTGTTGTGGTTAGGTTAAGTTATGGATAGCTTGAGTTAGGCTTAGCTAAGTTGCCCTTAAGGTGGTGTTCAAGGGTCCTATTTATAGAAGGTTTTTGGTGGGAAAACTAAGGGGTCAGATCCCCTTCATCATGGGTTGGTTATGCATGCTCCTTGGCTTTGGTTTCTAGGAAAATAACAGCTCTGCCCCCCAGTAGGCCTTGAGTTATTATTTTGGTGGAAGCCTAGCCTATAAGATTAATTCCCCACCTCTAAACCAAACTTCCTAAGTCCTACAAAAATGGAGAAGTGAACCTAGCACAGAGCTGGGCTGTAATGGTCACTCCCTCAGCCTTGATTGGCTGGTTGCATCATGATGGTGAAGATAAAATAAGATTATCTGCACTGACACGGATTACTGCCGCGTCTGGTGGCCAATGGTGACCAGAATCCTTGTCATGATTACTGTTCTGGTGGCCAATGCATGGGTTGCAGAACCTGTTGGCTTGGAGAAGATAAGCCATTAATGATAACCTGCTTGCTTCAGTGAGCCTTTATAGATATGGGTTGAGTTGACTCATGAATGTGTGCTGTCAGGTTACTGCTGCAGAACATGCAGCCAATAGTTGTGATTCCCAACTGCCTTTCTAGACCAATCGGTGGGTTTTCTTGTGTTTCCCATGCCTGAAGTAAATTGAATGAAGGAGACAAGCCCTTTCCCCAATTTCTGAAAAGGGAGGAGAGAGAAACGTGGGTCCCAAGAGGGAGCAACCACTTGTTCAGCTTTTATTTGAAGCTGTTCTGACTTTGTGGGGCCCTATGGACAGCTGTCCCAGCTGGGTAAAGGCCTTGGGCTTGCTCTTGTGCCTTAGTTGCTTATTAAACATTCTCTTTAGGCCCGAAATAACACACTAAGATTGACAGCAGGAGTTTTTCGGGTTAGGCCTTTAATTGGACATAACCAAGTCTAAATAATCCATTTAATTCCCAATATTTGAGACCCATTTAAGCTGGTCAGTGGGTAGGAATGGGAATGGGCCAATACTCTAGGCTGAACTTGCTGGGCTTCCGCAGTAGATTGTATTATTTGGGCCCAATGACTTAATGAGAGTTAATATGTATTTGGGCTTTAAAAATCAGCCCTTTACACTATTATTCATAACTTGACACCTCTGTAGTTGTGATATATTTTGTGAAATATGTTGTGCCTCAAGACTTATTATTTTACTATTCGCAATGGCATGATGCAGATCTAACTTAATAAATAAATAAATATGGTTTTTTAGTGGTGTGATTAAGATTTGACTTAATAATTTTTTTTAAATGTATTTTTTATTGAGTGGGGGAGCCACTACACTATATGAATGTAGCTCTCCTCGTGCACTTGAATAATTTCTCTTTATATACACAATCACAATTGATCTCAACTCTTAAGGTTCAAGAAATTTAAATTTTATATTATTCTCCCACTTTTTCTCAGAAAAAGAAAAAAAGAAAAAAGAAATACATGACAATTAAAAAAAAAACTTAAACTATTGGAGAGAGGCAGAATGGAGGAAGAGTGGTCTTGATGAGCATAATATTATCTAAAAAATTCATAATCAATTTTATAATTGTTGAGATGACATAGTATGATTGGTGTTAATAAAAATGATATGAGTAATGAACCCATGTAAAATTGTTGTTACTTTAATTACAACTTATTATATCAACAATTGTGAAAAAATAATGTGCAAAATTTTGTGGGGAGTGATATTTCCACACTAATATTTTATATTTCCACACCAACATAGGAAATTGTACTTTTAAAAGACTAAATAGCTCTTATGTATGAAAGTATGCAAATGATCAATGTTAAGTACATAAGGGCAATTTGGACTTTTAAAAGTACAATTTCCTATGTTAGTGTGAAAATATAAAGACTAAAGTCAATTTTTGGCTCCTTAACTTGAAGGGGTGTTTTCATTTTAGGCCTCCTAACTTCAAAAGATTTTCATTTTGGTCCCCTTAACTTTTTTTAGTTATCAAATTGCATATTTGGTTTATCTCTGTTAGAAAGCCATCCGTTAAGTGTCTAAAGGGTTGGACTTGAGATATAGAAAAGGGAGATAGATTGAGGAAGAAGTTCAGATACTGAAATGGAATGTGTCGGCATGTCGATGATTGAAGAGGAAGAGAAGTGGAAACAAGTGTCAAATGCCACAATAGTAAAAGACAAAAGCGGAGAAAAAGTTTGTGAGGAAAAAAGTGGTAAGTCTCGTTCCAAAGGTGAAATTGGTGAGCTGGATAAAGGAATGAAACCGTGCGATTAATCTTTTTTTTATTTTGTGAAATGGGATCAGTCTGCTTTATCACATTCTGTCGGAAACATCAATCATGTTTCACCACACCACATTCTTTCTTTGTATTGCACAATATTGCAGGTATCACATGGTCCCGAGCTTACCATAAGGAAAAAGAGGATGATGAACAACGCAAACGGGATGATGTCAATGAAGTCGTCTTCATCTGCCACCGCACAGTCACGGGGCTCAAGACCTATTTCAAAACCCCAGAAGGACGTTATAAGCTACACTACGAAAAGACTCATTCTTTGGGCCTCCTTCATTACGCTCATGGCAAAACCGTCACTCAGGTGTTTCTTTCTTTTTCATTCCCAATTCATATTTGAAAGCACTTTTCTTTTTAGGGTTTTGATTAATGATCAATCAATACCTGTTTGTAGAATTATCTTTTGAATATGGTTTTGGTTAATGTTGATATTTATAGGATCAAAATTTGATACCCAATTTTAAAAAATTAAGTTTTTTTTTTACTATTTTGTTTCAATTTTTAAATTCACATTTCTTCACATGAATTTACGGAAGGTGTTTGGTTGATTAATGATGGAGGAGAAATAATCTGATAGTGACCAGACCAAAACTAGGATTTGGAAACTTAACTAAATCATGTCCACTCACTGTTCGACCATAACCGAGGTGCTCCATCTGGTTCGGTCATATCCGAACTATATGCCTTCTCGGTCCCATAGGTCGGAATGTGATTCGGCATGATACTGAATCCTTTCATCCCCTCTATGTTTTCGTCTAGTCCACGTTTAACTATCATTTTATCGATAATGTCGGGTCCGATTCGGAAATAATAATCCTTTTCTCATTCTCGGAGCTCGGTCAATACTTAATCATTTCGTCTGCATTATTCGGACGAGCACAGCGTTTTGTTAGGTTACTATTCGGATCGTTCTAAAACGAGTTAGGGATAATCTGAAACCCAGCATTTAATGCCTGGAATACCTGTGTCAGACATCATTGAATATATCATCTGAATTAAGACTCTGGATATTTAGTATTGAGTTGACACCCACTTGGTCTTCAATAAATGCCCCAAAATATCTAAACAAAGAGTGTTGACCACGTTAGGCTAAAAACCCAGAATTAGCTGTAATGAGGAATGATGATCCTGCATTAATGAACTAACAGAACCCACATTTGGAGGGAAAATATACTGCATCAGGGAGTCAGAATATCTCTGATCTCTGACGAAATCAAGATTATTGGGGAGGAGAATTGGTAAATATCTTGGAATAACTCCAGAATTGAGGCGGGTATAAATAGAAGAAGGGTCAGTGTTTTAAGGTACGTGCTCTCATATACTGAATTAAGATAGCTCTGTTGGTTATGCATCTTAATCATCTTTTACACCAAAACTGACTTTAGCATCGGAGAGCTATAGGCCAACCCCCACTGGGTTGACCAAGGTTTTAACGATTTGCTCTTGCTGCATTGTTATTACCTATTGTAGGACACAGGAAATCTGTTCGGATCAACCTCAATAGCGTTCTGATTCAATCTTCTGGTCAGCTTTTCCATTTGTCCCATTTTAAGTTCCTCCAAATGATTATCATTTTCGGGAATTGTCTCAAAGTCCGTGTTCTAGAATCCATTATTTGTCACACTTTTTTAATTTGTTTAAGTTTCAGAATCTATTTTTCTAAAAGAATTGTTGGTTAAATTTCATTATAGTATGTTGGTGGTGATGTGGTGATCCGCGGTAGGTATTAAAGTGAAAAAAATGAAAAGGGAGGCAGCAATACAATCCTATTTAATATCTACTTTCTTCTTCTTCTTCTTCTCTTTTTTTTTTTTTTTTTTTTTTTTTATGACGTGTCAAATTTGGTCACATCAGATGACACATCAGCTGTCTAACTAGGCACTTAACGGGAGTTTCTAACAGAGATGAACGGAATGTGCAATTTAATAGCTAAAAAGAGTTAGAGGGTTAAAATGAAAATTTTTGAAGTTAGGGGGTTAAAATGAAAACACCCTCTAAATTAGGAAGCCAAAAGTTGACTTTAGTCTTAAAAATATTAGTGTGGAAATATCATTTTCCAATTTTGTATAGATTACTCATATTTATAATTGTCTGACACTTTATATTTATATATATATATATATATGATAGAATTTGAACCAAGCTCTTTATGTGACGACCGGCCCAATCATTTTGGGGGCCTAAAGCAAAAAATATAAACGAGGCTTTTTTCTTTTCTTTTTTTTACTAAAAAAATTGACCATTTACAAAAATGCTTTGAATAGACTACATCTCTTTTATAGAAATTAGTTTAACAAAAAGGAAAGTCTTGAATATGCTCTATTATAGAAATTATAGACTTTCTTATAATATTGTGTATAAAGATGTTCTATTTACACATGAATGGAGGAGAAAAAACCATGGTTTTAAAAACCGGACCGGACCGGCCGGTTCGACCGGTTCAACCGTGAACCGGTGTTTAGTCTGGTCCAATTCTCTTTAAAAACCGGAAAATAAGAAAAAATCAATAAAAACCGGAAATCGTTGGTTCAACCGGTAAAACCGGGAGCCGGACTGGTTCGACCGGTTTAGGAACGCTTCATTAGGATTCAAAGCACGGTCGTTTTGGGCAAAACGTGGATCTTGACCATGGTTTCTCGCACCTCTGGCAACCCACGTCCGCATCCACCGCCACCGTGTACAGGTTCCGGTGGATCTCATTCAATCGTTTGTCCTCTGTCTTGCTTCTTTCTCTTTCTTGGTCGATTCTTCAAAACCCAAGAATGTTCTTGCTTTGATTAAATTTTGCAAGCAATTCAAACAATCCTTTCAGTTTCAGATCGATCGACAGCTTCAAAAACAACGGGATGAACTGATGAAGAGAGCGTGAAGGAGCTGGTCGCTGGGTCTTGGGGGTTGGGTAGTTTTGAGGGAAGGGGAGGACTTTAATTGATGAAGAAAAAAGAGCTTCGGGCAAAACAAAACAAAAATTAAAGGGAGGTGACTGAATAATGCACGTGTAATGCATAAGTGTGATTTGGGAAATAGTGTGTAGGTGAGCTGTTAATGTTACTTGGGATTGGAACCTGAACTGGTACCTGGTGGTGAGGTGAATAGTAAATTGCTTTATTTTTACAAATTTTATAATTTTTATTAGCTGAATGTTTATTTATTTTTTCTTTTTTTAAAAAGCTTTTCTTTGAATTTTGTTAAGTCGTGTCCCAAAGGTTAAGTTAAGATTTAATATTATATTATTTGATTTTTTAGTTGAATGGTTTAAATATTAATAAGTTTGTAAGGTTGATATGTGTGGCTATATTTTGTTATTTTGTTTTCTTAATATAAGATTTAAGATATGAAAAAGTTGAAAACCCACTTAAAAATAATTAAAATTTTGAGATATTATTTTTAAAATTTATTATATATTTGTTAACCCTATATTATTAGTTACAAATTTTTTGTATTTATTTAATTATTTATATAATTTTAAAATTATTAATTAAATTATTTATGACGTCACCGGTTCGACCACCGGTCCGACCCCGGTCGGACCACTAGTACGGGAACCACTTCCTTTTTCGGTTCTCTCCCCGGTCCGGTTTTTAAAACCATAGAAAAAACTCCAATTCTAAGTAATGAAGACTCTAACATTAGCTTTTATTTATACAAAATAGTAGAACAACTTCTTCATCTAAGTAATGTGGGATTTGTGGGGCCTTTTATTTAATTTTTATTTTAAATGTGGGGCCTTTTTTATATGGGATTTTTTTTTTCTTGCTTGAGGCCTCAAGACATTTGCTTGTTTGGCTTAATGAATGGGTCGACTGTGGCGACAACAAAAGACTTTATCAATTAAACTAATTGGAACCCACAATTGTCCGACACTTATTTTAATTTGACTGTGTGAGGCATAAATAATGGAAAAAAAACAAATGGATGCTGTCTTCAAGATAAAGCAAAGTGACGCTGTTTTGAATGTCATATTAAGCTTTTGCTTAGAGCATCATCCGGTTAATGTGGCTCTTATGTACGTGACCCAAATTTATGTGGAGGTAATACATAGAATAATTTCACAATACTTTGTAATTTGTATGAGATTTTTATTTTTGTTTTAAAATATATCTGTTCAATCTAAAAAATACATAAATTAATAACGTAGTTTATGTAACAGTCATCAAATAAATGGTATTTCTCCCATGGAATCTAAAAGATGTTTTTTAGTTTTGGTGTTTGCACACGAAAAATGAGTAACCATTTTTAAATTGAATTTTTTAAAAAACACCTAACCAAACAAGTTTTCAAAGTTGGACGCACCACACTGTTTTTAAATCAAGAAAGCATTTTTTAAAACGAGAAACCAAACAAGCTCTAAAAGTGTTTGTATTTTGTAATCATTATTGAGTATAATAGATTTGTTCTCCCTCTCCTCTATAGATGTAAGCATATTGTCGAATTACGTATATGCTAGTATTCTCTCGTCTTTATGTGTGTGCTTGTTGTTTATTCATCTTTACTATTCTCTTTATAGAATCTGTGTGATTGCACAGTAGTAAGAATCCTACTTTGGAGACTTTCTTTGGTAGTGAAGGAGTTAATTTGGAAGGGAAAAAGTTCAAGAAAAGAGCACTTGTAAGTTGTAACGACTCTTTCAAAATGGTTAGGAAAGAAATATTGAAAAAATGCTTTATGAAATATCCTTTCTTATCTTATATTTTATATAATATATAAAAGTTAAAGCTTAGAGGAAGTTCATTTTTTTTTAAAAAACCCTAGAACTCTATATTTTAATGCTTTATGAACTCTTGAACTCTAACTGTCCACCATCGAGAATTATAAATGAATTTTTTTTTTTTTTGATAATTCGATAGTTGAGGGAAGATCTCTTTATTGGAGAACACCAAGAAGTGTCAATCAATTGAATTACAAGACTCTTGACAGAACTCTATATTTTCTGTTACACATATTTAGGATTTTTGTACAAGATAAATATACATTTCCAAGTAATGAAAATACCCTTAAAAGTTATATGCATATCAAAGGGGAAGCCCATATAGGCCCAACACACCTACAAGTATATAATCGAAGCCCATCAATCCTCTAAGTGAATAAAAACATACAAGACACCTTATAACACATACTTTATTTATGGTAAATATACATGTTTCCTTGATATATAGAATGGAAAGCCCATCTTATTGGTGCAAATGGGTAATCGATGCTTGTATTTCTTCTAGCACACGCCCCTTTGTTTCTGGTACTAGCTTTGCAACAGATAAAACAGCTGAACCACATATGCCCATGTATATGAAAAATGTTCCTGAAAGTGGTATAGCCCAAAAATTCTTTTTAAGTATAATCAAGAAGATGAGAATATTGGGGTACAAAGACCATGTCTAAGAGAGTTACCTGCTGAGCTCCATTCCATCATAAAATTGAAACTGTATGTTACAATCCAAGAACAGGACCAGTTTACTAAAGAGACTAGGCTTCCAGTTGAACCCTTTACGTTCATCGGAAATACCTGTAACACAAATCAATTGGATCCTTCAATCTACGTTAAAAAGTAAAAAACCTTCTTGTTATGCAAACTGGTATGAAAATTTTATAAAAAAGACTCTTTCTTATTGTTGCTTACAAGAAAAGTTACATTCCTCTGACACTATGACCCATGGTAAGCTACACAATATCCCTATCGAGTAGTAAAAATATTAGTCACGTAATTTGATTTACTACTTCCTAACATCTTGGCAAAAAATTAATGGAATATTTAATGATCGGCAGGGGTTAATGTCCTTTCTCCTTTTAAGAATCAAGTTATGGTACCATGAAAATGAAGCACAAGAAATTGCATACTTTGCCATGCCAATGATTACAGTTATGTACACTAAAAAAAAAAAACCAATTGAAAATATTTGCTATGCCAGTGATTTTGGCCACAGGCAAAGTCAATAAAAGGGCTTCAAGTCATAGAATATTGCAGGATGTTACACAAATCTCTTTAGATTGACATATTTTAAAAGGGATTTTAAGCATATAAGGAAATGATACAGAATCTGAGACATAGAGAAGAAGGGGAGTAATTGTGTATACCATTATGCCAATATAGTGAATATACACCAAAATGGGAGTGAGCTCCTTCCACTTCTGGAGGTCCTGCTCATAATAAACTTACCTTTGTCAAGGATGATTCTTTTACTAATAACAATAAAGATAGTAGAAAAATGAGGATAATCTAAATTTGGACTTGGGAGAAACTTGAAACCAAAATGACAAGCCTACAAGGAAGGAACCTGTACTTGACATGGGGTGGTGCCTTGTCTACTCTATTCTGTTTTCCTTGCTCCAAAACCATAAATTTGGATGCCTTTTATTTTGTGGTTATCTTTGTCTTGGAATTAATGAGAGCTCTTTAACAAAAGCACATTCCAGCAGCAGATACCTACAAGAAATTTTGACTTCATTATCAACTAATTGATGAAGTAAATTATTACCTTAAAAATGTATCATTTGCCATCCTTACCATTAAAAGTGGTCGTCTTCCTAATTCATTTGTTAAGAGTACACTTGCAATATTAGCTGGAATCTACAAATGAACATTTGCACTTCTTATGAAATGCATCAACCAAAAGCCTTCATTCATTCTTCAGTTATAAGTGTCCAGTAGCTGGATGATAGCCATTGATATAGTCCCAATTTTACATGAAAAACCTGTCATAAGCCAGTGATCCATATCATCCTCTCAGCATGTCTTTTATGTTATCATCAACGATTGAAGCAATTCTAAAATCCCTTAATTTAATTACCAGCTTCGTCCAATATAGAGCTTGAATAACCAGTAATGACATTGCTCCCTCCAAACTGTACCAACAACATCAGCCCAACTCCAACCTTAACCATTTTAATTGGTATAGTAGACAGATTAGACAAGTTTTGAAAGGAAAAGGTGCAATAACTAAAATATTTGTTTGTTTTTCATTTCTAGTTGGGCTCACAATAAGTGAATGAGCATATCTTCTCTGGAACAAGTCCAGCAATCTAGAATTTGAATGTTGTTTGAGTGCTTCTGTGTAATCCTGCAAAAGCGAAGGATCCAATCTCATTTCTTATTGTGTACCTAAATATATTAAAACATAAGATACTGGAGATTTATGTTCTGCTTAAGGTTGTAAAATAGCATTTCTTTCAGAAGAATATGAAGTTAGAATTTACTCTGATGTCAGTAGCTTCTTGAGAAATATCAGCATTCCTTCCCCTAATGCGTTGTAGAGAAGTTTCAAACTCTTTCTCTTTACCAATTTTAGCCTGCAAGCAATTGTATCATCATTTGAACATTTGAATGGATGCTCACTTTTCCTTTACTATGTATGCTATAATATAGAGGAGAAAAAGCTTTCTATATGTGTTACAAACTTACAATAAGCTATGAAAGTTTTAAGATGTTCTCTTTAGAAGCATCCTTTTTAAAAGCCATGAAAGTAGAAATAGAACAATTAATCTTTATCATTTATAGAATAGGTGCATCGCAAACATAACATTTTAACTAGAAGCTTTGAATTAGACTCACCAGCCATCTAGGAGATTCTGGAATGCAGATTAGGCCTAGAAGTTCTAGTATAAATGGAATAGCACCTGAAAATTTCAGATCAAAACAAATAGATTGACACAGAAATTTTATTCATATAAATGACGAAGATAATGAAAAGATTAAAACAAGTTACCAATTAAGGCCGACATGTGCCAAGGAATGACATTTCCAATGAAATACATCAGCGAAAAGCCACAACATATCATCAGCTGTGCACAGAAGTAAATCCTACCCGAAAGTTCTTAGGGGTTATTTCTGCAATGTATATGGGAACATGTCTTGGAAACAAAAATTTGAGTACTATAACTATCACTATTATGTGTTTCACAGATAGCTAAATTAATTGTGAACTAAGAACTTATTACAATTACCACGTAGGCAATAAGCCCATTGGCAAATCCCAATGACAGTCTTCCAAGGTCCAGCCATGAGCCACCAAGCATTCTATAGGAAGCATTCAACTGATTTACTATTTATGTGTGAAAAGAAAAGATCCAACTGACTTTCTTCAGAATGATTTTCAAAAAGATTTCATTGATATACAACCATTTTGATTTAAATGTTGGCGGCGACTTCAAAATAAGGTTATTATCAATGTCATTGTTACCACAGTGATTTCCAATTCCATTACTTAAATTATATTTTGAGTACAAGTTAGACAGTAGCCATGTAACTCAAAAAAATTGTGGGGAATGAAAGGAGGAGAAGATAAACCTTTGCAAATGCTATAGCAAGCCACCCTGTTATACAGAATATCTCATAGAACCACAATGTCTGCATTACAATACGATGATAACATTCATGAGAATTTGAGAAAAGTAATAAATGCCACTTTTCACTACCGATAACATCTGTTATTTTTCCATTAACAAGTGCAACTAATTGGATCAAGACCCGAATGGATTTATATAATAATTGGACCTGTCCATGTTTTTGGATTAGATGCTTGAAAAGGGTGAGCAGCCGCAAGCAAGAGGAATTCCCTTTATTTTTATAATCTTTTTCACCATTGTTGTTGTGGTAAATTGTGATTAAAACATTACTTTCATATGGCCCCATCATTGATATAACTTTTATTAACACCAAGCACAACATGTCACCTCACTTTCATTTTCCAACTCTATATTGATATGGTTTTAGAGACATCATAAAGCAAGAGAATACATCACCTCCTTAACAATATGTTGCATCATCAGGTTGTAGCTACCAACTTCATATCTGCTTGAATATCTGATCCAAAGGTTTCCTAAAATGCCTGACATAAAAGGCAAGCATGAAACATGTTCTATGTTATATAGAATCAGTCATCTATAAAGAAGCAAAAAGTGGATAAAGTTATTTAATTAGTATCCACCTCACATTTATTTGCCATTCATTTGTAGAAAAACACAAGCCCTTCTCCATCAGTTGCAATTTCACAGCTCTTTGAGATGATATTGGTGGCTTTAGTCATCTGATATGAGAAAGTTCGAAACTCAAAAATACTTGTTCAAACTTAATTATGACTCTTATCACTGGATCTGAGATGATATTAGATGTTCCCACTGGTTTCCACATAGAGAATTAAATAACTGAGTAACTCAATATTTCTGAAAAACTGAGTTAATTAAAACTGATTTAATTACAGATAAAGAATGGTTGTGAGAACCTATAGAAACAGTGGAGTGTAAAATCCATTTCAGCCCTTGGGATGTAAGCAGTCTTTGGCCATTCTGGACCATTTCCACCTGGCATCATTCTGTCAATCAAAAGTTAGTTAAGATTTTATAATTCGGTTATTCCCAAATTTCCTCATTCTTCAGCATAAAATGAATACAATGCCGGAAATAGTCAAAAGTTGCAAACTATTCTGTCAATCAATAGTTATCAATGGGTGAAGTATAAACTGCAAACCTCATTTACTAAAATACACAAAAGCATCAATTAAACCACTAAGTTCTTAGATTGTGGGCGCACCTTTTGCGGAAGGATTCACAAGGCTACTTTGCATTTGCTGAAGAATCATACTTTTATTCCAATGAAATTTTCCATTAGAAACACTACCAAAGAGCACTTTACACCTTGGATCTTCATTCACTCTGTTGTAGCTGAAATGAGAACTGATTTTATTACACAAGAACATAGCGATAACATACATGGAATTACCTTCAATCTGATTGTCAAGTAGGGTCTTGACAGGTGAAGGAAGAAACATATAAAATTGAGAAAATGGACTCTTGGTGATGGAGATATAGGATATTGTATGTTAAAGTAAAGCAGAGAAAGCAAAAATTATTAGAAGACGAATTATTAAAGAAAGCTGATCACTGATCATGAATTCATGATCAAAGCCTAAAGCACACAGATAAAAATGAGGCATCAGGTTCCACTGCGAATGGCAATAGAAAGAATCGCTTCACAAAATAATGGTGTTCGCTATAAAAAAATGAGTCTAAATTTATAAAAATAGTAATAAACAAACTTGAAAACCACCACATCAACTCAGTTTATGATATGAGGATATAATTTCATGAAATCCATGTCAATGATGATAATCATTCATTTTCTCTGCATTTCAAGTTGTCAAGCCAAAATAAACACATGTTTTATCTTCAGAGGTTTTTGCATTGAACACTCATGTTAACTCATATTTTTACTTTTTAGTAGGAGTTGATGTCTTTACTGAATAGATTATATGTGTCCATATCCATCTTAATTAAGATTTTATATTTCGGTTCTTCCAATATTTCCTCATTAATCATGACTCCATGAGCATAAAACGAATACAATGCCTGAAATAGTCAAAAGTTACAAACTATTCTGTCAATCAATAGTTACCAATGGGTGAAGTATGAACTGCAAACCTTATTTACTAAAAAAAATGTATTATGCACAATTCTTGGAGATTCTTGTTAACTCAGTTTGTAGACTTAAAAACTCATATGCTACAATCACATTGACAGTGTATGTCCACTCAAGTTGCTGCAAAAGAATTTGTCGAATGTGGAAAAAGCTTACCTTTTAGAAGGGTAAAGGCCAGTCTCAAGATTTGCACAATTAGATGCTGCAACCACACTCTCAAGAGCATTAGCTTTTGCTGCCAATCTTAGCTATCCAATACCATAGATCCTTTAGGTTTAACTTCAACTATCCTCCCACTTCAGATTGTTGTTGATGAAAACTATAAAATCATGCAAAGATTTAAACAAACTCTACAATGTTATAAAGAACTTCAGGACATTATATGGGATTGCAGCAACAGAATACCTGCATGGAAGCTTAATTTGTTATTAGTTTCTAGAAAAGAACAGAAAAGAACCCCAACCAGAACTGCAAGCTAAAAGCATGATTTCACTCTGTTTGATACCCATAGAATTTCTCACCACCCAGAGTGCCAAATACTTCCCTGATAATTGATTAAAGCAACCAAATAAACCACGGTGTCAAATTAGTCAAAAAGAAAATGACATTCAATTCTGGGTATGAAATCTAAACTGAAAAAGAGAAGAAATAAGATGATTACCATTGTTGCTGCAAAAATTTGAATAAGCCAAACTCTCAAAAGCACTTGTTATGTGAGCAATGTGGCTGTCTATGAAAAATGAGGATAATAGCTCAAGGCATTGACGCAAGAGATTCTTAATCTGTAAATAAACAAATAAATAAAGAAAAAAAGGTAAGGATAATTTTTTTTAGAATGAAGAAGTCATGCAAGGAATGAAAAATCTATGAGGAGATAAAAACAAAACAAGAAACTACTCCAATATACTTACCATTGAGTTGTTGACTAGCTGAACAATTGCAGTGCCCAAAAATCTTAGTTAAGCGCCAAGTCTTTTTGCTGTCAGGTTCCTCCTGTGTTTCATCTGATTCTGCATGATGAAATTCAATAACCAGGAAAAGTTTAGCAAGAACAGTAAAGAAGGTGAAGAAAAAGAAGAAATTTGGTGGTTGATATTCTATCAAGGACTAAGATAAATTTGTGATCTACATACCTGAATACACTTCCAAGTTTGGGATGTGAGCAATCTTAGACCAATCCTCACCTGTTTCCCTCTTGCATCTTTGCAATAAGATGGGACATATTGGAATTCTTAGTGTTTGCAGAGAGGTAAGGGCACGAAACCCTTCAGGTAATGATGTCAAATTGGGGCAATTCCATATGTCAAGTCGTTGAAGAAATTTGAGGTTGCAGATCCACTCCGGTATCGTCATCAAACTTAGACAATTTTCAATTTCGAGTGATTTTAGAGAGGTGACATGTTGAAGCCCCACTGGAAGAGACACCTTTGAAAAGTTATGGAACCCTAGAGTGCTGAGGCAATTAGGCTCTTGCCATTCCATCTCATTCCTATCAAAATCACTAATGAACAGTGACTTAAGCGCAGTGAGATGTCGCAAAACTCGAGTGAGAGGACAACAACTGTTATGTATATCAAGATGATTGATAGAAGTGAAGTTCCGCAGCAATTCCTCTGGCAAAGGTTCCACCATTCCGCTCAAAGTGAGTGACTTTAGTTTTGAAAGAGGGGCGAAGGAGGAGGTGGCAACTGAAGAAGAAGAAGAGGTTGATGCTATTTCTGTTGTTGATGTTACGATCTCTGGAGGTGTCGTATTCGTCATCCTCATCACTGTCTGCTGCAATGGCTTCAAGCTAGAGTTTTTTAGGTATAGAGTTTCGAGATTTGGGAGTAAAGGCATGGAAGTCAGCTGAGGACAATCCAAAATAGTTAAATCAGAAAGAGATGGAAATGAAGGAACTAAATCATTCTTTGCCATCGATGTTCCGGTTGCAGTAATTCCAACATAGTTGCCATCCTCAATAGAATCCTCCCTCCTCCACCACCCTTTTAAGTTAGGGCAACCTTGGATAACGAGTGCCTTTAGGGATTGGAGGATTGGAGAATCAGACAACTTCTCACTGTTAACATACTCAACGGAATCCAAGTAGTGCAAATGCATCCCTTTTAGAGAAGGAAAACAATCAATCGGTGGTAGATGTTGAAATTTCCTACATTTGGACAACTCAAAAGATTTAAGATTTGTGAGAGAAAAGGAGATACACCTCAAAACGTGCTGCTAATAGTTACGTAATTCTAGTACCATCTAAGAATGAGTAATGGTAACTCCTTAAGTTTGTCTGTTGAAGTAATTACATGCTTATCTGTTCTATATACCGAGTCAAAACAATTTTCTGGATTGACTAAACTTGAAAACTTTTTATTTTTGACTAAACTTGAAAACAATTAAACAAAGCCATGAAGAAGCAACAATAAATATAGGTTTTGTTTAATTTATGATGGATTGAGATTGAAGGGATGTGCATGAGCCTGTTGATGCAATGAGGTGTAAGATCCTTCAAAAATTAGTTACAGTTGCTTGAATGTGACTTGTGAGTATCCATAGGCCAATCTTATCCTGTGTCTCAGACATTTTAATTTTGTTAAGTTTACACAAATGAAGTTTACAATTTATGTTTCAAGTTGCTTTTTTTCACAACAAAAAGGAAAATCACAGCATTAATTGTGCCAAAAAAAAATAAATGTATTATGCACAGTTCTTTTTAACTCAGATTGTAGACTTAAAACTCATGCTACAATCACATTGACAGCGTGTGTCCACTTCAAGTTGCTGCAAAAGAATTTATTGAATGTGGAAAAAATTACCTTTTAGATGGGTAAAGCCAATGTCAATCGTGCCACGACATTTGCACAATTAGATGTTGCTACCACACTCTCAAGAGTATTAGCTTTAGCTGCCAATCTTAGCTATCCAATACCATAGATCCTTTAGGTTCAACTTCTATTATCCTCCAACTTCAGATTGTTGGTGATGAAAACTATAAAATTATGCAAAGGTTTAAACAAACTCTACTATGTTATAAAGAACTTCAGGACATTATAGGAAAGCTCAAACATAATAAGAATTGCACCAACAGAATACCTGCATGGAAGGCTAATTCCTTATTGTAATCGCCACATAAGAACCCCAACCAAAACTAGATGCCAAAATCTTTGAAAGTGTGATTTCACTCTATTTAATACCCGTAGAATTTCACACCAACCAGAGTGCCAATTTTTTCTCTGATAATTTGTTAAAGCAATCAAATAAATCATCATGTTAACTTAGCCAAAGAGAAAATGACATTCAATTCTGGATATGAAATCAAAATTAAAAAAGAGAAGAAATAAGAAGGTTACCATGTCAAACTCTCAAAAGCACTTGTTATGTGACCAATGTGACTGTCTTTAAAAAATGGGGATAATCGCTCAAGGCATTGATGCCAAAGATTCTTAATCTGCAAAAAAATATATATATGAGAAGGATATAATTTATGAGAATGAAGAAACAGATGAAGGAATTCCCATATTCTTTTTCCTAATATGTGAAGATATCATGTCAGGAATGAAAAATCTTTGAGGAGATAAAAACAAAGCAAGAACTACTCCGAGATAATTACCATTAAGTTGTTGACTTGTTGAACAATTGCAATGCCCAAAAATTTTTGTCAAGTGCCAAGTCTTCTTGAGGTCAGGTTTCTCTGGTTCTGCATGATGAAATTCAATAACCAGAAAAATTTTAGAAAGAACAAAAAGAAGGTAACGAAGAAGGAGAAGAAATAACTTGGTGGTTGATATTCTATGAAGGACAGAGATAAAATGGTGATCTACATACCTGAATCTCCTTCATACATATCCAAGTTTGGGATGTGAGCAATCTTAGACCAATCCTCATCTGTTTCTCTTTTGCATCTTTTCAATAAGACGGGACATTCTTTAATTGTTAGTTTTTGTAGAGAGGTAAGGGCACGAATCCCTTCTGGCAATGATGTCAAATTAGGGCAATTCCGTATGTCAAGTTGTTGAAGAGATGTGAGGTTGCAGATCCACTCTGGTATCGTCACCAAACTTGGACAATCCTGAATTTTGAGTGATTTTAGAGAGGTGACATGTTGAAGCCCCACTGGAAGAGACACCTTTGAAAAGTTAAGGAACCCTAGAGTGCTGAGGCTATTTAGCTCTTGCCATTCCATCTCATCCCCATCAAAATCACTAATGTATAGTGACTGAAGTGCAGTGAGATGCCGCAAAACTCGAGTGAGAGGACAACTGTTATGTATATCAAGATGATTGATAGAAGTGAAGTTCCGCAGCAATTCCTCTGTCAAAGGTTCCACCATTCCTCTCAAAGCGAGTCTCTTTAGTTTTGAGAGAGAGGCGAAGGAGGAGGTGGCAACTGAAGAAAAAGAAGAAGAGGTTGATGCTATTTCTGTTGTTGATGTTATGATCTCTGGAGTTGTCATACTCGTCATCCCCATCATCATTGTCTGCTGCAATGGCTTCATGCTAGAGTGTTCCAGATGTAGGTTTTCGAGATAAGGGAACAAAGGCATGGAATTCAGCTGAGGACAATTCGTAATAATTAAACTAGAAAGACATGGAAATGAAGGAACTAAATTATCCTTTGCCATAAATGTTTCCGTTGCAGTAATTCCAACATAATTTCCATCCTCAACAGAATCCATCCTCCTCCACCACCCTTTTAAGTTAGGGCAACCGATGATAATGAGTCTCTTTAGGGATGGGAGGATTGGAGAATCTGACAACTTCTCACTATTAATGTGCTCAAGGGAATCCAAGTAAATCAAACGCATCACTTTTAGAAAAGGAAAAAAATCCAACAGTGGTAGATGTTGACATTTCCCACAACTATGTAACTGCAAATATTGAAGATTTGTGAGAGACGAAAGCCAACTTGGAAATCTCACTCCTTGAAAGCTCAAGAAACACAACACTTTAAGATTTGGATGTGGCTGCAAGCATTCGAGTGACTGTTCATCATAAACGACATCTGTATCATTGACTTCTTCTTTTTTCCATTCTAAAGAAAAGGATTTAAGATATTGTTTCGCTTTCAAATTTGCATCCTTTAATTCTAATGCAGCATCCTTTCCATGCCTCAGATTTCTAATCTGCAGGTCTCCTCTGAGGTCGTTTAATCTGGAAAGTTCCTTCAATTTCCCATGAAGTCGAGAGACAGAATCAGAATCATGGCTCATCACAAACTGTGATAATTCCCGAAGATTAGTTAATTTCCCCAAACCACATGGCATATGAGTCAAACCAGAACAACTATCAAGTTGAAGATACCTGAGGTTGACTAATTTGGTAATATCATTGGGCAATTCCTTAATTCCATCACAATATGTGAGTTTAAGTGTTTGTAAATTTTGCAACATGCAGATGGAATTAGGAAGCATCTTGATTTTCATATTACGGGAGAGATCAAGATACCTTAAATGCTTCAACCTGCTGATTGAACTTGGAACTATTTCAATACCCATGTTATGCAAATCCAATAGGCGTAGGAACTTCAAACATGAAAAAATTGCATCACATGTCGACTCATTCAGTCTACTTCCATTGTACCTATAAATTGGTTGACTTGGCAATAGAAATGTTCTTGTCCTTCTTGCTTTAAAAAACGGTGTTGGATCTTGGAACGACGAATCTAGAGTAAAGCCAAATGATATGTGATGAGTATTTTGATTTCCATTAATGTCTCTTGCTTTTAAATATAGGGTGTTCTCGTTTCCTGCTACTGATGTTACAAGATCATGCATGAGATCATGCATTTTATATTTTTTGTCAAAGTACAGCTCATGCAACTCATCTTGTACATCTTTTTGGAAAAATGATCTCCAAAGTAATTCCATAAAATATTCATGCCCAATATCTTCTAGGCTTTGGTCTGGACTTGATCTAATAAATCCTTGTGCCATCCATAGATTGATCAATGATTTTTCAAAAATCTTATAATCCTTTGGAAATAAACTGCAGTAAGCCAAGCATTGCTTCAAATGTGATGGAAGATGATCATAACTTAACTTAAGTGTTGGTATTATATCTGTTTCTTTTGTGACTTTGGCCCATTCATTATTCTTAAAGGACAACCAATCCTTTTCTGAATTTCTAAAATACAGTAGCCCTCCTATACTATTTATGACAAGAGGGATTCCTTTACACTTCTCAACAATTTCCTTTCCAATCAAGCTGAAACTTGGATTCTGTGGCTCTTGTCCTTTTTCAAATGCCATTTGCTTAAATAAAGACCAAGATTTGTGTTCATTTAAACACCTTAAAAAGTATGGTTCAATAGTATGTACAATCTTAGCAACTTTCTCTTCACGTGTAGTCACTAATATTGTACTACCTCTTGCACCATTCATTAGAAGTTTTTTTATCCGAAGCCATTTTGCATGATTATCATTCCATACATCATCCAACACAAGTAAGTATCTCTTTCCTTCAATTTCTTTATGAAGATCCTTTATTAAGTTATTCATATCAAGATTTTCTGGTTTCTTATTTTTTGAGAATTCTAGGATTTTCTCAACAATTAATTTTTCATCAAAGTCATCAGAGACAGAAACCCACAATTTTACCTCAAAATGATTTTTGATCTCCTCATCATTGAACACAAGCTGAGCTAATGTGGTCTTTCCCATCCCTCCGATTCCAACAATTGGAAGGACCGAAACATTTTCTTCATTGTCGGAATTCAATATAAGTTTTATAATCTCCTCCTTTTCATTCTCTCTCCCTATTATAGCTTTAGCATGCTCAAAAAAATGGGCCTCTTGCCTTGGCCTAGTCTTAACTTGTGTCTCATTAAGACGTTCAACTAAGCCGAATTGCTTGTTATCAGCTTCAATGGCATCTAGCTTCTCCCTTATCGCCTTAATCTTACGACCCATTTTATAATCATACGCAAGCTGGTTGGAATTGGAAAAGAAGATGTGCACCTGTTTTGCCTTCTTATTCTGAGTCATTGCTTCCCGTCGTAAAGCTTCAGTGGACAAGTCATCCAGCAAGTCGTCTGCTTCAAAAACTACATCTTTCAGCCTTCCCAACCAAGTCTTGATGGCATTGTTCAGAGCTTGCTTCTCCTCTGCATCCAGAAGCACAGCTTGGATTGCGGTAACAGTGTTTTTGAGCTTTTCAAGCTCGTTGTTGACACCCCAGAGAAGTCCAATCTCTTGCAGAGCTGTGTTACCCAATTGGCCAATGATTCCCTCAGCAATTTTAAACAGAACTCCTTCCGCCATTTTTCACTGCTAATTAAGGGAATGAACACTAAATGATCAATATATATTATTGCCATATTGGTGACTTTGATTTCTGATTGAGTAATTGGAATATTAGAAGATTTATATTCGAAAAGCATCACATGGGTTGTCTTGTCGTATGTGTTGGCTCTTATATAATTGAATTTATTTGTATTAATTAATTAATATTATTTTTGGGCGGTGTTGGCACTTGGCACTCATATAATTGAATTTGTTTGTACAATCAATTAATATTATTTCTTGGCTAAGGCTTTTTAAGATAGTATTTTTTTTTTTTTTTCATGTTTAGGGTTGGATTTTATCGTGGAATAGAAGATTTGTATTCAGTTTTAATATATATACTAGTCGCAAACCTGTGCGATGCACAGGAAAATTATTGAAAATAAAATCTAAATTATTTTATTATTATTATTTTTTTTTTTTTTTGTAGTTCAAAATGTTGTAGGCAAGATCGATAAAGAAACTTTACGAATCAGATTTAGGATAGATCCTACTTTTTAGTTTAAAAAAATAACTAAGAAAGTATTTATCATAGGATAATTAAAATTTAATATAATGTAATTTTTCTTTTGGCATAAGTTAAATATAGTCCAATTTTTATAAAACACAATTCATGTTTATATTTACTATATGGATTATGTTTCCATCCAAAAATAAAATAAATGATACTTAAAATAAGAAGAAAGACAAATAAATACATGGACACATGATTATATGATCAAACCTAAATAATTTTCATAACTCATTTCAAGCTCACATGGTTTCATTATAACAAATTCATCCATCTTTCTCCATTGCCAGCAACAAAATTAAATGAAATACATAAGAAAAAAAAAAAAACTCTAAAAATTTTGATGAAAATTGATAATTATGATTATTATTAAAAGATATTTATATTGTGTTTATATATGGAATATATTTTAGTATTAGACATTAATTATGATTGTGTTTTATATATGGAATAATATATTCTTATATTAAAGAAAATATGATGTGTCAAAATTCTAATGGAAGGTTTAATAATAGAATAAAATTTAAATTCAATTAGGAAATATATATTAAAACAATGAGGTGTAAAATTGTGAGATTTCAAAAACTTATGTGGCGCAACATGATGAGGTCAACCAAAAGTCAAAAAACTTTGGTTTTACATTATATTAAAACATATTAGTCGTATTTTTAATGGTTGCCAATATGATAACAATAAAGTTACAGACAAAATATTTTCACAACAATTTCATAACAATGTTGAGCTGTCAAGTAATAAATGGTAAATAATAAAGTGTAATAAGGTAGGTTCAGATAAGAACTAATAAAAACCTGTCAACTCAGTATTGTTGTGAAAATATTGTGTTCATAGCATTGCTTATATGATAATCTATTACGGTTCAATATAATTTGGGGAAATTATGTAGTGGTCCGGACTCTGAATTAACAAAATGAATAAAAAACCATTTTGAAACAAAAGACTTAAGTTAGATACCAAAAGTGTAATTAAATCTTATTTTAATAAAATATTGTAATGAACAAAGGGAAATTGATGTTTCATTTTCATTGTTTTTCTTATTCAATATGTTTATCAGATGAAGAAATTATGAGATTAAAAGAGAATTCAAAGGCTTGTTGACAACATCGGGATTATAAGATTTAGAGCTAAAGCATGAAGCAAATAAACAAGGTTTAAAATGTTTGAATCGTAACGTTTGTTTGGTGTGGCAAAAAAAGTTAGTCAATATGAAATCATTTTCCGTTGATAAGGAAAAACACCATCTTTGGGCCTGAAATTGTTTTACGCACATTAAGAAGAGAATATAACCCCAACATTCTCTCTCTCTCTCTCTCTCTCTCTCTCTCCAAAATGATTAAAATATCACATAAACTTTCAATGTAATAAGAATACCCCTAAAATTTCCACACACAAAAACGCTCAAAACTGCTAAATTTACCAAACTACTCATTAAACCTTTAAAATGACCAAAATACCCAATAAAACCTCATAAATAACTAAACAAAACAGCAAAAAATCTCTAAAATAATCAAAATAACCTCAAAACCTCCAAAATGTCCCTTAAAACCTTTAAAATGACCAAAATATCATTGAAACCTCTATAATGACAAAAATACCTTAAAAATCTCTAAAATAACCAACATACTTTCAAAACCTCTAAAATGATATAAATACTCTTAAAATATCCAAAATGACCCAAATATTCTCAAATCCTCCATAATCTCCCTAAACTTCAAAATGACCAGAACATCTTCAAAAAGTTTAAATTGATAGAAATACCCCTAAAATACCCAAAGTGACCAAAATATAGTCCTAACCTCTAAAAATATCAAAATATCAAATTATCCTCAAAACCTAAAAAAATGACTAAAATAACATTGAAACCTACAAAATCACAAAAATACCTTTAAAACCACCAATATGACTGAATAACTCCTAAAAACACCAAAATGAGAAAATTACCCATAAAAACCATCAAAATGCTTTATGAAACCTCCAAAATAACCAAAATATACCTAAAATTTTTTAGAATTGCCCCTTAAATATTAAATACCATAAAAACAAGATACAATAGGATTTAAACCTATGACGTTCGTTCCATAATGATTGCTACAAAAAACTTTACCAGTATAGCTAACTGGAACCCACCATATGAAAAAAAAAAAAAAAAAAAAAACTTTGAAATGTCCTTTTGGAGAATTCACGTATTTATATTTATGCATGTGAATGCTTATTTAATTAAATTGACGGGTTTGGTCTTGCCTAGAAGATATGTGTTGGTTAGGTAATGGGTATTATTGTCTAGTTGATAGTTTTTAGATTTAAAATAAAATTAAATGAGGAACAGTGATTACAACCAAACCAAAGTACCAAATTAGGAACCGTGATTTCAATGATAATATAAAGCAAGAACTTCTTTTTATCTTTTGATAATAAAGCAAGAACTTAGTCAAAGCACATATGAGAAATGAGAAAAATAAAATAAAATAAAATAAAAAATACCTCTCTTTAGGATATCAATCCAGAGCAGGTTGTTTTCCACTTGGATAGTCACTATGCTGAGTATTAGTAGACGATATCTTCTCCTTTCTTCTTCTTTTTTTCCTTCTTCTTTTGTATCAGTAGACGATATCTTCTCCTTTCTTCTTCTTTTCCCTTTGTTTCCTATCTTGATAAGTAGAGCAAACAAAAATTAGAGTAGCAGCTTGCAACAAAAATCAACTTAAGAAATGAAAGGAATCAAATAGCACAGTTGGTTGAGGATTATGCTTTATGAAGCAAAGGTTTTATTTCTCTCCCCTTTCACTACTCACTTCACTTATTAAAAAAGAAAACAAACAAACAAACAAATCAAGAAAAAATTAAAATTAATTAACTAAAAGGAAGTACCTCTCGATCTCTCCTTCGCACAACAATTTAGTGTTGGTTATGTGGAGCACTAGTGCAATACATAAATGGTGCATAACATGGGATTATTTCCCTTAGTCAACAATTGTGGCTTATGAAGAAAGAAGAAATTGCTTCTCACCGTAGAAGATACAAATGGTGCATAACATGGGATTATTTCCCTTAGTCAACAATTGTGGCTTATGAAGAAAGAAGCAAACATGCAAGTAGGTGGAGGCATATGGGATTGCAACTCATATGTTCTTACATGTCGGCTACTTCAACAAATGGTTCTCACCTTAGTCAAAGGTGTGGGGGGACAAATTGATGAGTCATTACGGCTGCAACATGTGCAAGAGAAGAGAGAAATTGTCACGGCAACTTCTCTATAAAATGAATGAAGAAAACACCAAATAGTCAAGCCTATGTGTGTGAATCACATGGGATGATAACCCATGAATCTCCAAAGGTCATACAAGTTGGCTACTTGTAGATTTGGCCAAAGATTGTGCTGACAATGTTGAAATTGTGTGTGCACTATCGGCTGGCTTTTATTGAAGTTGATATCAAGCCTATTATAAATATAAGCTTTGTACGTGAGAAGAAATAAGGAGCAGCAGTAGGAACAAAGAAGATATTTTTAGTGTTGTCCTTCTGTAAGTGCTGCGTGAGAGAAAGAATAGAGAGAATATTTCTCTGTTATTATTCTTTAGTACAAAGAGCTTATTGGGTGTATTTGGGGTTTGGGTTAGTGAGAGTGTTTTCATGCCACCTTTGTAATCTCCCTATTTTATAGTGAAAGATCGCTGCAACTCTGTGGACGTAGCCCAAGTGGTGAACCACGTAAATTTTGTGTCGTGTGAATTTTTCTTTTGTGTGTTCTTCTCCATTTTGCATCTCACAAGTTCTAGGAATATTGTTTTTATTCCTAACAACTGGTATCAGAGCATAGGTTCGAGTGGGAGCAATGACCGGAGAAGAAGGAAAGGTATCCGGAATCGAGAAGTTTGACGGCACAGATTTTGGGTATTGGAGAATGCAGATAGAAGATTACCTCTATGGGAAGAAATTACATCTACCTCTTTTGGGGGAGAAACCAGAAGATATGGAAGATGCAGAATGGACTCTTCTTGATAGACAGGTGCTCGGAGTTATTCGATTAACTTTGTCAAGAACAGTTGCACATAACGTTGTAAAGGAAAAGACTACAGCGGAACTGATGACGGCTTTGTGTGGCATGTATGAAAAACCATCGGCCAACAATAAGGTGCACCTGATGAAGAAGTTGTTCAATCTAAAAATGGCGGAAGGTACTGCTGTGGCGCAACATCTAAATGAGTTCAATACGATCACTAATCAATTGTCCTCAGTGGAGATTGAATTTGATGATGAGATCCGCGCATTAATTGTTTTGGCTTCTTTGCCAAACAGTTGGGAGGCTATGAGAATGGCAGTGAGCAATTCTGCTGGGAAAGGCAAACTCAAATATAATGATATTCGAGACCTTGATTCTAGGCGAGGAGGTTCGTAGGAGAGATGCAGGTGAAACCTCAAGTTCTGGCTCTGCCTTAAACCTTGAGGCAAGAGGTAGAGGAAAAGACAGAAACTATAATCGAGGGCAGATCAAAATCCAGAAAAGGTAGAAGTAAATCCAAACCAGGGCGACAATTGGAATGTTGGAACTGTGGCAAGACCGGCCACATTAGGAAGAATTGCTGGGAACTGAAAAAGAAGAATGAGAACGACTCTGCAAATGTCGTGACAGAAGAAGTGCATGATGCACTACTTCTCTCTGTTGACAGTCCCATTGAATCCTGGGTCTTGGACTCAGGAGCCTCGTTTCATACCACTGCACACCGAGAAATCATCCAGAATTATGTTGCAGGTGATTTTGGCAAGGTGTATTTGGCTGATGACGAAGCCTTGGACGTTGTGGGTATGGGAGACGTACGCATTACACTGCCTAATGGGTCTGTGTGGTTGTTGCAAAAGGTTCGACATGTTCCTGAGTTGAAAAGAAATCTAATTTCTGTTGGACAACTTGATACTGAAGGACACGCAATACTCTTTGTGGGTGGTACATGGAAGATCACAAAGGGAGCTATGGTTGTAGCTCGAGGAAAGAAAACTGGTACTTTGTATATGACTACAAGTCCAAGAGACACGATTGCAGTTGCTGAAGCAGGTGCTGATACAAACCTGTGGCACCGTAGGCTTGGTCACATGAGCGAAAAAGGGATGAAAGTTCTTTTGTCAAAAGGTAAACTACCAAATTTAAAGTCTGTTGAATTTGACATGTGTGAAAGTTGCATTCTTGGGAAGCAGAAAAAGGTTAGTTTCTTAAAAGGCGGCAGAACACCAAAATCTAAAAAATTGGAGCTGGTACATACAGACTTGTGGGGGCCTTCCCCAATTGCATCCCTCGGAGGTTCACGGTATTATGTTACATTCATTGATGACTCGAGTAGAAAGGTATGGGTTTATTTTTTGAAAAATAAATCTGAGGTATTTGAGACCTTTAAGAAATGGAGGGCCATGGTTGAGACTGAAACAGATTTAAAGCTGAAATGTCTGAGGTCAGATAATGGAGGAGAGTACATAAATGGAGGGTTCAAGGAGTTTTGTGCTGCAAATGGAATTAGAATGGAGAAGACTATTCCTAGGACACCACAACAGAATGGTGTGGCTGAGCGCATGAATCGGACCCTCAATGAGCGTGCCAGAAGTATGAGGTTGCATGCTGGGTTACCTGAAACTTTCTGGGCTGATGCAGTTAACACTGCAGCTTATTTGATAAACCGGGGACCATCAGTCCCCTTGGAGTTCAGAATACCTGAAGAGGTTTGGAGCGGAAAGGAGGTAAATCTTTCCTATTTGAAAGTTTTTGGGTGTGTCTCTTATGTTCACATTGATTCTGATGCACGTAGCAAACTAGATGCTAAGTCTAGAAAATGTTTTTTTATTGGCTACGGAGATGAGACCTTTGGCTACCGATTTTGGGATGATCAAAATCGAAAGGTTATCAGAAGTAGAAATGTAATATTTAATGAACAGGTTATGTACAAGGACAGGTCAAGTACAAAACTAGATGACGTGAAGGTAGAACAAAAGAAGTCTGAGTTTGTCAACTTAGATGAATTTTCTAATAACACCATGCAGAACAGTGGTCAAGAAGAGAAGGAGAATGCAGACCCACAAGTAGAACAGTGTACACCTGCAATTACTGTTCGCAGGTCTTCCAGGAACATTAGACCTCCACAACGATTTTCACCCTCTTTGTTTTATATTTTGCTAACTGATGGTGGTGAACCTGAGAGCTATGATGAAGCTTTGCAGATTGAAGACTCAATCAAGTGGGAGCTTGCCATGAAGGACGAGATGAACTCACTTATGACAAGTCAGACTTGGGAGCTAACTGAGTTACCACAAAGGAAGAAGGCCCTACACAACAAGTGGGTGTACAGGGTGAAAGAAGAGCATGATGGAAGCAAGCGTTACAAGGCCAGATTAGTAGTCAAGGGGTTTCAACAGAAGGAAGGTGTTGACTACACTGATATCTTCTCTCCAGTTGTGAAGCTGACTACAATCAGATTAGGTACTGGGAATTGTGGCTACAGAGAATTTACATCTTGAACAATTAGATGTGAAGACTGCTTTCCTCCATGGTGATTTGGAGGAAGATATTTATATGAGTCAGCCACAGGGATTCATAGTGCAAGGAAAGGAGAACCTAGTATGCAAATTGAGAAAGAGCTTGTATGGTTTGAAACAAGCCCCAAGACAATGGTACAAGAAATTTGACAGCTTTATGTATAGTACTGGGTTCACAAGGTGTCAAGCAGACCATTGTTGTTATGTTAAGAGTTTTGACAACTCTTATATCATCTTATTATTGTATGTAGATGATATGCTCATTGCAGGGTCCAGTATTGAGGAGATTAACAACTTGAAGAAACAACTGTCTAAGCAGTTTGCAATGAAGGATTTGGGACCTGCAAAACAAATCCTTGGTATGAGAATCATCAGAGACAGGGCCAATGGTACATTGAAGCTTTCACAGACAGAGTATGTAAAAAAGATCCTCAGCAGATTTAGCATGGATGAAGCTAAATCCAGTAAGCACACCCTTGGGTAGTCATTTCAGACTAACTAAGGATCAGTCACCAAAGACGGAGCAGGAACAGGCTTACATGAGCAAGGTGCCTTACGCCTCAGCTATTGGTAGTCTTATGTACGCTATGGTTTGTACAAGACCAGACATTGCACATGCAGTGGGAGTTGTGAGTAGGTACATGAGTAACCCAGGAAAGCAGCATTGGGAGGCAGTCAAGTGGATTCTGAGGTATCTAAAAGGTACTTTAGGCACATCTCTTTGCTTCACAGGAGCTGATATGAAATTAACAGGTTATGTTGATTCCGATTTAGCTGGTGATGTTGACACTAGGAAGAGTACCACTGGTTATGTGTATACTTTGGGTGGTACTGCAGTAAGTTGGGTTTCAAGGTTGCAAAAGATAGTTGCTCTCTCTACCACAGAAGCAGAATATGTGGCTGTAACTGAGGCAGGAAAAGAGATGGTCTGGTTACAAAGGTTTCTTGGAAGAGTTGGGTCAAAGGCAGAAGAAAGGTATTCTACACAGTGATAGTCAGAGTGCTATTTTTCTAGCAAAGAATCCGGCATTTCATTCCAGAACAAAGCACATACAATTGAGATATCATTTTATTCGTTCTCTGCTTGATGGTGGGCAATTAACACTTGAGAAGATTCTTGGAGCTAAGAATCCAGCAGACATGTTAACTAAAGGAGTTACCATTGAGAAACTGAAGTTGTGTTCAACTTCAGTTGGTCTTCTAACTTGAGGACAGGTGAATGAGTTGTAGCGATGGCGATTATGCTTGGAGGCATGCAGTTGGTATTGGTAATTGGACCAGTGCTCCAAGTGGGAGATTGTTAGGTTATGTGGAGCACTAGTGCAATACATAAATGGTGCATAACATGGGATTATTTCCCTTAGTCAACAATTGTGGCTTATGAAGAAAGAAGAAATTGCTTCTCACCGTAGAAGATACAAATGGTGCATAACATGGGATTATTTCCCTTAGTCAACAATTGTGGCTTATGAAGAAAGAAGCAAAACATGCAAGTAGGTGGAGGCATATGGGATTGCAACTCATATGTCTTACATGTCGGCTACTTCAACAAATGGTTCTCACCTTAGTCAAAGGTGTGGGGGGACAAATTGATGAGTCATTACGGCTGCAACATGTGCAAGAGAAGAGAGAAATTGTCACGGCAACTTCTCTATAAAATGAATGAAGAAAACACCAAATAGTCAAGCCTATGTGTGTGAATCACATGGGATGATAACCCATGAATCTCCAAAGGTCATACAAGTTGGCTACTTGTAGATTTGGCCAAAGATTGTGCTGACAATGTTGAAATTGTGTGTGCACTATCGGCTGGCTTTTATTGAAGTTGATATCAAGCCTATTATAAATATAAGCTTTGTACGTGAGAAGAAATAAGGAGCAGCAGAAGGAACAAAGAAGATATTTTTAGTGTTGTCCTTCTGTAAGTGCTGCGTGAGAGAAAGAATAGAGAGAATATTTCTCTGTTATTATTCTTTAGTACAAAGAGCTTATTGGGTGTATTTGGGGTTTGGGTTTGTGAGAGTGTTTTCATGCCACCTTTGTAATCTCCCTATTTTATAGTGAAAGATCGCTGCAACTCTGTGGACGTAGCCCAAGTGGTGAACCACGTAAATTTTTTGTGTCGTGTGAATTTTTTCTTTTGTGTGTTCTTCTCCATTTTGCATCTCACAAGTTCTAGGAATATTGTTTTTATTCCTAACATTTAGCAGGTTGCTCTTCTACTCTCTTGGCTTGGCAGATCAAGTATAAACTGTATAGTCGTTGTTTACTTTCATTCCCTCTCTAGGAAAGCCGAATGCCATAAAATAAAAATCTTACCAGCACAAGTAGAAATTTATTAAATAAACTCGTACAACATTATACTAAATTTATTATTTTTGGGCCTTTCTTGGGACCCACTTCACTCCGAAGGAACTTTCCCAAACTTCATTTCTTGACCCATTTATAATTGCACAATTTTCGAAACAACTCAATTTATATAAGTAGGTGTTGATTAGTGGAAAAATAAGTGTTGGAGTGATAAACCTCTCTAAATTAATTGTTAACCACTTATAAATTACCACGATAACAAATTATGACAAAAGATTGTGCAATAGCCAGAATATATATATATATATATATATATATATATATATATATATATATATATATTGGATTTTGTTAACGGATGCCCTTAGGGTAATGGTTAAGGATTATTAAATGTTTACACTTTACGAGAAATAATAAAATTTTAACATTATAATAATAAATGAAAAGACTAAAATATCCTTAAAAATTGTTTTTGTATTATTTTAATATTAAAATTTCACTACTTCCTATAAAGTAAAGTATTAAATGCTTTTTTAACTATTGTTCTAAAGACACTCGTTAATAAAACCCTATATATATATATATATATACTGAAACTTTTACCTTAAAAATTTGTTTCATCGTGCCAATAAACTAAAAGGGTATGAATCATATCAAGAAAACGACTTGATTTGCACCTCAACATCTGGCACCCACCTCTTACCAATTATTTAATAGTATATTAGTAATTATTTTATGCAATTATTTGAGGTATAATATTTTATGTTATCCCATGTCAATGACCGTAACCATAATGCATATAAAAACTCCATATTATTATAGGTTGGATTCTGCTTTAGGCATTTGCCAGCAGCAATAGCATCAACAGTGGGCGACATATTTTTGTCTTCATCAACCAACTTATGGTGACATATTTTGTATACTCATGACCAAACATTAAATTGAAAAACTCCCATTAATATTTAAGGGTAAAACTTAGATACAATTCTTTAGATCAAGTACATTAGGTTCTTAGTTGAATTCAAATATATTGAATTTAAATATTCTTGGAAAAGATAACATTATTTGTGTTTCATTGGTTAATACAACCATGTGTTTGAATTCAATTGGAGAACTTAATGTACCTAACTTAAGGAACTGTACTTAAGTTTTACCCAATATTTAATACTAGTTTGCAATAATTATTGTTTTCTTTTCTTAAACGTAACAAAGAGTGACTAGGAAAGAGGCAAGGGCTTTGTTTTTTCCTATGACAGCATCGATAACAAACCCAAAGCAAGTTCTTTTTTTATTTTTCTTAATTGAGGTAGTCGAGCTATGAAGAATGATGAGCAGCATAAGTATTTCTTCTATTTCACTAGTAATTTATTAGGAATAATGCATCCAAATATAAGCCATTGTGTACTGAGAAATTATTCGGTAGAGAATCCTCAACAGTATCTATTAATATTATTAACCAAAAAAAAATCAGTATCCATTAGTCATTTTATCCAATAAAACATACCATGTGTTTTAATTTATTGAATCAAATCCTAATGAGTAATGACACACCAATCAGCCAATGACATCATGATTAGCAAAAAAAAAAAAAAAGCATTCTTGAGCTCCTCCAAGTATACACGTATTTTCGTCTTTCCACCTTGAGTAATACTACAGGCACATTAATTTTCATAATATTCTTCATAACAACGTAGTTGACAGTTCTTTTATTAATTCTCATCTTGACCTGCCATTAATGTCACTTTATTTTCTACCACTCATAATTTGACACTTATGTAGTTGTGAAATATTTTGTGAAATTTGTTGTGCCTCAAAAATTATTATTTTCACCTTTGACAGTAGTGTGATTACAATCTGACTTAATAAATTAAAAAATATGGTTTTTTTAGTGGTGTGATTAGGATCTGACTTAAAAAATTAAAAAAGAAAAAAACATGGTATCTTTTTTTATTGAGTGGGTGAACCACTACACATCGCGACCTCATGCACCGAATAATTTCTCTTTGATTGCCAAATCACAATTCTCAACTCTCAAGGTTTAAAAAATTTTATAATATTTTCGCACACTTTCTCATAAAGAGAAAGAAAGGTGACAACTAAAAAAAAAAAACCCATAAACTATTGGAGAGAGATAGAATAGAGGAAGAGTGGGCTTGTTGAGCATAATATTTAATCACTAAGTCTAAAAAAAATCATAATTAATTTTACAATTGTTGAAATGACATAGTATATATGATTGGCATTAATAAAAATGATATGAGTAATGAACCCATGTAAAATTCTTGTTACTTCAATTATAACTTATTATATCGACAATAATGAAGAAGAAAAAAAAGCTGTAAAATTTTGTATAGATTACTCATATTTAATTGTCTACAGGCACTTGTTTTGGCCGTGTGAAGCATAAATAATGGAGAAAAACAAAGTGACACTATCAAGATAAAGCAAAGTGACGCTGTTTTGAATGTCATATTAGGCTTTTGCTTAGATCATCAGACGTCTATTGTGGCTCATATGTATGGCACCCACATGTGTAAGTGTGACCCGTATGACATTTTTATATATATATTTTAAAATATATCTTTTCAATTTAACAAAATACATAAATTAATAACATAGTTTATGTAACAGTCATCAAATAAATGGTATTTCTCCCATGGAGTCTAAAAGATGTTTTTCAGTTTTGGTGTTTGCACAATAAAAATGATTAACCATTTTTAAATTGAATTTTTTAAAAAACACCTAACCAAACAAGTTTGCAAAGTTGGACGCACCACATTTTGTTTTTAAATCAAGAAAGCAGTTTTTAAAACGAGCAACCAAACAAGTTCTAAGTGTTTGTATTTTGTAATCATTAATGAGTATAATGGATTTGTTCTCCCTCTCCTCTATAGACTTAAGCATATTGTCGAATTACGTATATCCTAATATTCTCTCATCTTTATGTGTGTGCTTGTTGTATTATTCATCTTTACTATTCTCTTATTAGAATTTGTTTGATTGCATCATTGCACAATGGTAAGAATCCTACTTTGGAGACTTTCTTTGGTAGTGAGGAAGGAGTTAATTTGGAGGGATAAAGTTGAAGAAAAGAGCACTTGTAAGTTGTAACGACTCTTTCAAAATGGTTAGGAAAGAAATACTAAAAAAGTGCTTTATGAAATATCCTATCTTATCTTATATTTTATATAATATATGTTAGAATATAAGTCCAATGGGTCTTGGGCCCAATATATTGTCTTGTATAGCACTCCTTTTACTTGTGCATTACTCTTACCTCTGCCTATATAAAGGCTCTCTCTTGTACTACATTTGATATAATACAATATATAGACTTTCAGTCTTTAACATGGTATCAGAGCTAAGGCTCTAATATTGTGCAGTTCTAGTCCTTCCAGGCGTTCTTCCGCTGCCTCAGCTGTCTCTGGCACTGCCCAGCCGCCACCGTCAGAAATCCGGTTGCCTGCGCTGCCAAGAAGCTGATTCATCGCCGAACAGACTTGCTGCCACCCTCGGTTCTCCCGCTACAGAACTCCGATCACGACACCTCTGCATCCGTTTGAAAGATCTAGAGAAGCTAGACCCAACCGCGCAAGAATCAACCCCATACGACGTCGGACGCGCCGCCACGCGCCGCCCAAAGTTCCGGCGCCGTTATCCTCGGTTCTTCAGCTACCGGACTCCGATCACGACACCTCCACCGCCGTTGGAAAGATCTCGAGGAGCTGGACCCAACCGCGCAAGATTCGTCCTCATCGGAGCTTGGACGCGCCGCCACGCGCCGGTCAAAGTTCCGGCGCCGTCAAGGTCTTCTTCACGCGCCACGTCAGCCCTAGCCCTTCACTGCCACGTCAGCCCTAGTGCCACGTCAGCCCTAGTTGACCAGCATTGACCGTTGACCGTTGACTTTGACCGTTGACCAGCGTTGACTTTGACCGTTGACCAGCAGAGTTGACTTTTTCCAGAGTTGACTTTTTGCAACCCAGGTGCTCCCTACCCAGTTTTTCGTGCTGATTTCATTTTTGTGGTCTGTTTTTGCAGTTGAGATTTCATTATGACTCAAAGTGAAATTTCTAAGCCTATTCATAGGCGAACCAATCAGAAGAATTATCATCTTATTTGTGCCTTTTGCAAGCATCGCGGTCACACTATTGATCGATGTAACATGCGTGCCGGCATTCTTCAGCGCTCTGCAGCCTTGACTGCCTCTGAGTCTGTACCATCATCCGATGCTGCATCTTTTGATCCTGTCTCATTGACTACACCTACTTACAGCATAGCAGATCTACAAGCCCTCTTCAGTCAGGTTCAAGCTTTGTCTTCCAGTGCATCCAATTCTGCTCTTTCTGTGACACCAGGTATCTCTTCTGAATGGTTCTTAGATTCTGCCTGCTGCAATCACATGACGGACAATCCTCATCCTCACAAGTGCCCACACTCCTCCTGTCTTACCTACTATTACCACTGCTGATGGCTCCGCCATGACTGTTAGTCATGTTGGCTCCATCTCTACCCCTAACTTATCTATCTCTGATGTCTTTTGTGTTCCTAAACTGCATCTTAATCTTTTATCTGTTGGCCAACTAACCGAACTTGGTTTAAACCTGTTCTTTTCTTCTCGTGGTTGTCTTGTGCAGGATTCTCGGACGGGGCAGATCGTTGGGTCCGCGCGTAAGGTTGGACGGTTGTTTGAGCTCACTTCCCTTCACTTTCCGTCTTCATCAGTCTCCGCCCCTGTTATTGCTGCTTCTGCCTCCATCGAGTTGTGGCACTCTCGTCTAGGTCATGTTTCTCTTCCTCGTATTCAAACCTTAGTATCTAGGGGTCTATTAGGTTCAGTTTCTTCCAGTCCATTTGATTGCATGCCATGTCAGCTCGGCAAACAACCTGCCTTACCTTTTAATAATAGTGAGTCTATTGCTTCTGCAACTTTTGATCTTATACATTCAGATGTATGGGGGCCCTCTCCTGTTCCCACAGTGGGGGGGTCAAGATATTTTGTTATTTTTGTCGATGATTTTTCTCGTTACACTTGGATTTATTTAATGAAAAATCGTTCTGAAGTTCTCACAATATATCGTGATTTTGCTAAAATGGTTCAGACTCAGTATTCTAAAGCTATTAAGGTATTTCGCTCTGACAATGCACGAGAATATAGACAAACAGATTTTTCTACTATTCTTAAACACTATGGAACTGTTTTTCATACCTCTTGTGCTGGCACCTCACAACAAAATGGACGAGCTGAACGTAAACTCCGTCACATCCTAGATACTGTTAGGGCTCTCACCAATGCAGCCTCCACTCCTGCCTCATTCTGGGGTGAAGCTGCTCTCACTGCAGTATACACCATCAACCGATGCCCCTCACCTGTCATTCAAAACACAACACCATATGAACGGTTGTTTGGCACAGCTCCAAACTACAGTCTACTCAAGGCTTTTGGTTGTGTCTGTTTTGTTCTTCTTCAACCACATGAGCGCACTAAACTTCAACCCCGCTCCCAGCTCTGTTGTTTTCTTGGCTATGGCCTTGAAGAAAAGGGGTACCGATGTTATGATCCAGTCGCCAAGCGTCTTCGAGTCTCTCGACATGTGGTATTCTGGGAACACAAGATGTTCTATTCCTTACCTTTATTTTCTGCAGGTAATTCTGATTCTCAGGCTGATCCTCTACCAAATCTCTTCCCTGAGATTCCTTCCCCTTCTGCTGAGTCAGTTAATCCCATCTCCGATGAGTCTCCCCCTGCTGATCCCTCTTCTGATGAGTCTCCTACAGCCGATCCTACCTTCGACGAGTCTCCTCTCTCTGCCCCTGCTGCGAATCCTGTCAACACTACTGCTCCTGAGCCTCGTCGCTCTCATCGGGTAAGAACTCTTCCCTCTCATCTTCGTGATTTTCACTGCTTTTCTGCCTTTGCCACCTTACATGAACCTCACACCTTTCGTGAGGCCTCCTCTGACCCTTTATGGCAGCAAGCTATGAAAGAAGAATTGGATGCATTGTTAAAGACAGGTACTTGGGATCTGGTTGATTTGCCAGCTGGTAAATCTGCTATTGGTTGCAAGTGGGTGTACAAGATCAAGACTCGATCAGATGGTACTGTTGATCGCTACAAAGCTCGTCTCGTTGCCAAGGGATTCACTCAAGAGTATGGCATTGACTATGAGGAGACATTTGCACCAGTGGCTCGCCTCTCCTCTGTTCGTACTCTTATCGCAGTTTCTGCTTCCCGACATTGGCCACTTTTTCAGATGGATGTGAAGAATGCCTTCCTTAATGGAGAACTAACTGAGGAAGTCTACATGCAGCTCCCTCCTGGTTTCTCCCAACCTCCAGGCTTTTCTCCCAAAGTGTGTCGCTTACGTCGGGCACTATATGGTCTTAAGCAAGCTCCACGCGCTTGGTTTGCCAAGTTCAGCTCCACCATTTCTCAGCATGGTTTTTCAGCTAGTTCATATGATTCAGCTCTGTTCTTCCGACGCTCAGATCATGGTATTACCCTTCTCTTGTTGTATGTAGATGACATGATTATTACTGGTGATGATGTGCAGGGCATCCAGGATCTTAAGCGCTTTCTTGGTCAGCATTTTGAGATGAAGGATCTGGGTCCTCTCAGTTATTTTCTTGGCCTTGAAGTCTCTTCCTCCTCCGATGGTTACTATCTCACTCAAGCCAAGTACACATCTGATCTTATCTCTCGAGCTGGAATCACGGACAGCAAGATCGTTGACACACCCATTGAATACAACAATCGCCTGAATACTCATGATGGAGAACCACTTCCTGATTCTACCCTCTACAGACAATTAGTTGGGAGTCTTGTTTACCTCACTGTCACTCGACCAGACATCTCCTATGCTGTTCACATTGTTAGCCAGTTCATGGCTGCACCGCGGTCTCTCCATTATGCAGCTGTACTTCGGATTCTTCGGTATTTGAAAGGCACCTTGTTTCATGGACTTCACTTCTCATCTCAGTCGTCGCTCACTCTTCAGGCTTATTCTGATGCCGACTGGGCAGGGGACCCTACTGACCGTCGTTCCACTACAGGGTATTGCTTTCTTCTTGGTGACTCCCTCATCTCTTGGCGCAGCAAGAAACAATCTGTTGTTGCTCGTTCTAGTACTGAGGCAGAATATCGAGCACTTGCTGACACCACTGCTGAGCTCCTTTGGTTACGTTGGCTTCTCCAGGACTTAGGCATTGATTGTTCTACTGCAGTTCCGATCCATTGTGACAATCGAAGTGCCATCCAAATTGCCCACAATGACGTCTTCCATGAGCGTACTAAGCATATTGAGATCGACTGTCACTTTGTTCGTCATCACTTACTACAGGGTACTTTGCAGCTCCGTTCAGTATCTTCTCAGGACCAGTTAGCTGACATATTTACCAAACCTATGCCTCCAGGCCGTTTCCGTGATCTTATTTCCAAACTCAAGTTGGTGTCTGTTCACCCAACATGAGTTTGAGGGGGGATGTTAGAATATAAGTCCAATGGGTCTTAGGCCCAATATATTGTCTTGTATAGCACTCCTTTTACTTGTGCATTACTCTTACCTCTGCCTATATAAAGGCTCTCTCTTGTACTACATTTGATATAATACAATATATAGACTTTCAGTCTTTAACAATATATAAAAGTTAAAGCTTAGAAGAAGTTCAGTTTTTAAAAAACCCTAGAAATTTATATTTTAATGCTTTATGATCTCTCGACTGAACTGCCCACCACTGAGAATTATAAATGATCTTTTTTTTTTTTTGATAATTCGATAGTTGAGGGAATATATCTTCCTTGGAGAAACACGAAGAAGTGTCAATCAGTTGAATTACAAGGCTCTTGGCAGAACTCTATATTTTCTGTTACATATATTTAGGATTTTTGTACAAGAGAAATATACATGTCCAAGTAATGAAAATATCCTTAACAGTTGTATGGATGTCAAAGGGGAACTCTGTTCCGCTTAAGGCATAACTAAGCCCATACAAGCCCCAACACACCTACAAGTATATGATCGAAGCCCATCAATCCTCTGAGTGAATAAAAAATACAAGACACCTTATAACACATACTTTATTTATGCTAAATATACATGTTCCCTTTTTTTCTTTTTCTTTTTTGATAATAACATGTTCCCTTAATATATAGAATGGAAAGTCCATCTTATTGGTGCAAATGGGTAATCGATTCTTGTATTTCTTCTAGCACACGCCCCTTTGTTTCTGGTACTAGCTTTGCAACAAATAAAATAGCTGAACCACATATGCCCATGTATATGAAAAATGTTCCTGAAGTGGTATATCCCAAAAATTCTTTTTAAGTATAATCAAGAAGATGAGAATATTGGGGTACAAAGACTATGTCTGAGAGAGTTACCTGTTGAGACCCATTCCATCATAAAATTGAAACTGTATGTTACAATCCAAAAACAGGACCAGTTTACTAAGGAAACTAGGCTTCCAGCTGAACCCTTTACGTTCATCGAAAATACCTGTAACACAAATCAATCGGATCCTACAATCTAAGTTAAAAAGTAAAAAACCTTCTTGTTATGCAAACTGGTACGAAAATTTTAGGGGAAATTACACTTTACCACCCTCAACTATCACTCATTTTTCACTTCACCCCCTAAACTTTAAAAAGTAACAATTGCCCCCCTAAACTAATCGAATTGCACGACTGTTGCCCCCTAAGGCCAAAATCGAGTTAAAATAGACATAATAGAGTAGGCCGTTACCCACTGGAAGGAGCCACACTTGAAGAAGAGTCAAAAGAAAACTCAGAGATACAAGTTGGCCTATTCCGTGTTGCTCTATTCTGTCTATTTTAACTCGATTTTGGCCTCAAGGGGTAACGGCCGTGCAATTCGATTAGTTTAGGGGGGCAATTGTTACTTTTTAAAGTTTAGGGGGTGAAGTGAAAAATAGGTGATAGTTGAGGGTGGGAAAATGTAATTTCCCCAAAATTTTATAAAAAAGACTCTTTCTTATTGTTGCTAACAAGAAAAGTTACATACCTCTTACACTATGGCCCATGGTAAGCTACACTTTTGGTAAGCTACACAATATCCCTATCAAGTAGTAAAAATATTTAATGAGCGGCACGCGTTAATGTCCTTTCTCATTTTAAGAATCAAGTTATGGTACCATTTTTTTTTTTTTTTTTAGAATTGATAGAAGTTTTATTGATTGGACAAATCACTTTGCAAAACAGAAATAACATCATGTGGCATATTGGACAACCACAAAACATAAGAGTCAAAAGAGAAAGACTTTTGTGCCAAAACATGGGCAACATTATTCGCTGAATGGCGGGTGTGTTGGAAAGAGCACCTTTGAAGGAGCTTGGACTTGTCTTGGGTCTCTTCAATGATGTGGCCATAGGAAGTGAAATTGGCTTCAGTGCTTTGCAGGGCCTTGATGATGATCTCTGAATCACCCTCGAAAGAGACTTGGTCAAGCTTGAGCTCCAAAGCCAGATGAACTGCTGCTCTTGCTGCCAGAGCTTCAATAATAGCTGGAGTCTGAGGAAGGTGGAATCGTTCTGTGTATGCTGCAACCGCATGCCCCTGGTGATTCTGAACCACCACTCCCACTCCAGCTGCCCCGATATCCTTACGCATGGCTCCGTCAAAATTAATCTTCCAAGTGCCTCGGTCAGGTGGCTGCCAATGTGTGATAGGGGAAGGGAGAGTAGTGGTCTCGCTTTTTGAATGATGCATTAGGTGGTCTTGGATGATGATAGAAGCTCGAATTCCCAAACGGCCAAGATCATCCCATTGGTTTTCTACCCGACCCTTATTATGACGGAACCAGACTAACCACACCTGGACTGCAAAGATCAGCTGGTGGTGCTCATCTAGCTTATTTAGAACTTCTTTGAGCAGTTCACCAAAAGAGGAAAACTGAAGGGCTTGTAAAGCATGAAAGTGACCCGATTTTGCCCAAAGGGGAGTCAACACTTGGCAGCCCCATATCGAATGAATGGCATCTTCATCTGCGATTAAACACTCAGAGGAGCGGGGGTCCACTGGGATATGCCGAGATTGTAGGTTTTTCTTTGTCGGTAGTGATTCTCTGTAAGTACGCCAGAGGAAGTGTCGAATTTTTGGTGGGAGGTTAAGGCTCCAGATCTGTTGCCACACCCCATTCTCCGGCATGAATGTGGTAGATGGGGGAGATAGTCTCTGATCTGGGTTCATTAGTAGGTGATAGGCACTGCGAACACTGAATTTACCGGTGGGAGTAAAAGGCCAGTAGAGGGTGTCCTTTGATGCATTTGAGCCAAGTGGTAAGCCCAGAATTTGGTGAGCTTCTGAGGGCGAGAATATGTGTTCTATCACTGTTTGTTTCCACCTTCGAGTGGTTGGATTAATGAGGTTTGCTACCTTAGCATTTTCGGGGAAACAATGGTGATCTGAAGTTATGCTACATGTTGGTAATCCAGGAACCCAGCGATCCCCCCATATTTTTGCATTGTCCCCTGAACTGATTCACCACACTGCACCATCTCGTATGACTTTCCTAGCCTGAGTTATGCTTCTCCAAGCATAGGACCCATTAGTTTTAACCCCCTCATCTAGAATTGAGCATTGTGGGAAGTACTTGGCTTTGAAAACTCTGTAGAACAGAGAATTATCATTTTGTTGAAGCCTCCATACTTGTTTGGCCAAAAGAGCGTCATTGAATTTTCGCATGTCTCTGAACCCTATTCCTCCTTGTTTCTTTGAAGTGCACAATGTCTCCCAATTAACCCAGTGGATTTTTTTCTGAGATCCTCCATGACCCCACCAAAATTTTCGGATTAAAACTTCAATGTCTTGACAAAGAATCATTGGGAGTTTGAAGCAACTCATGGAAAAGGCCGGGATGGCTTGCACCACGGCTTTGATAAGAGTTTCACGCCTAGCTTGAGATAGCAGTTTCTGTTTCCAGCCCTGCAGTCGTTGCCATATTCTCTCCTTTATCTGAGTAAAACTCTCTCTTCTTGATTGACCCATAAAGGAGGGAAGGCCAAGGTATTTTTCATACTCTTTGATTGCTGGAACACCCAATAGCTGAATTAATTCGGATTGTTTTGATGCTGGAGTGGATTTACTGAAAAATAGAGTAGTTTTTTCTCTATTAATCTGCTGACCCGAAACTGCTTCATATTGGGAAAGGATATTAAGGAGAGTCTCACATTCATCTCTTCTAGCACGACAAAATAACAAGCTGTCATCTGCAAAAAATAAGTGTGTGAGCTGAGGACCACCACGACTCAAAGAGATACCCCGAATCAACTTATTGTTTGCAGCCTGGCGCAGTAAACCATGTAAGCCTTCAGCACAAAGAAGGAAGAGGTAGGGGGATAATGGGTCACCTTGACGGAGACCCCTAGTGGGCTTCAGGAGCCCTTAGGGAGAGCCATTGATCAGAATAGAGTAAGAAACTGAGCTGATGCATTCCATCATCAAGGACACCCATTTGTTGTTAAAACCCATTTTCAACATTACTTGTTTTAGGAAAGCCCATTCTACTCGATCATAGGCTTTGCTCATGTCTAACTTGAGGGCCATGAACCCTTCCTTCCCCGTGTGTCTGGTTTTCATGTGATGGAGAGTCTCAAAAGCTACCAGGATGTTGTCAGTGATCAGGCGGCCTGGGACAAAGGCACTTTGAGTCTCAGATATAATATGGGGAAGTATTGGTTTCAGTCTGTTGGTGAGAACTTTAGACAAGATTTTATATATCACATTGCACAGACTTATAGGACGAAAATCAGTGACTTTTATTGGGTTTTGCTTTTTTGGGATTAAAGTAATATAGGTGTGGTTGATGGACTTCAAGATGCTGCCCGAATTAAGACAAGAAAGAATTGCAGAGCTGACATCATTACCAACAAAATCCCAAAAGTTCTGATAGAAGATAGGAGACATACCATCTGGGCTCGGGGCTTTAAGGGGAGCCATCTGTTTGAGTGCATAGTCCACTTCTTGCCTCTGAAAAGGTTTGGTAAGTCTATTATTCATTTCCACAGTAACCACTGGATCAATACCTTCAAGAGCTGATTCAAATTCATTCGGATTGGATGTTTTAAATAGAGAGTCAAAATATTCTTCAAAAAGACGACCAACAGCTTCATCTCCAGTATGTGTGACCCCCTGACCATCGTGAATTTCTGTGATAAGATTACGCCGGCGCCGTTGGGTTGCTTTTTGGTGGAAATAGCGGGTATTGCGATCACCACCTTTAAGCCACCCCGTACGAGCACGCTACCTCCACAGGCGTTCTTCCTGGGACAAGAGAGATTGCACTTCTTTTTTCAGTTCTAAAACAATAGAGTGGTTCATACATCGCACGGAGTTTTCCTTGGCAGCTTGGAGTTGGGCCGTTTTTATTTTGAGTTGCTGTGAAATATTTCCAAACTGCCTGCTGCTCCATTTTCTTAATTCTTTCCTGCAATTTCTGATCTTGTCCTGCACTCGGTACATATGAGACCCGGTTCTCTGGGTTCTCCAAGCCGCATCAACCGTCTCTCTACAACCTGGGTTAGATAACCACACCTCTTCGAATCTGAATAACCGATGCTTAACTCTGGTTGGGGAGTGATCTGGTGTGGGGACCAGACATATTGGGTAGTGGTCAGAGTTGGAAGCATGAAGGTGAATAATCCGAGCTCCTGGGAATATGTTCATCCATGGAATGGTTGCAAGTCCACGGTCTAAATGTTCCCATACAGTCCCCGAATCCACCCGGTTATTACACGAAGTGAAAGGAGATCCTTGATAGCCGAGGTCAACAAAGCCACACTCATCAATGGCATCTCTGAAGTCTTGCATTTGTCTGCTAGATCTCACTTGGCCACCAAGCTTTTCATTCATACTAAGCAGTTCATTAAAATCTCCCATACAAAGCCATGGAAGAGAGAGTTGTTGGTGAAGGGATTGGAGAAGAGTCCAGGATAAGTGTCGCATGTGGGTTTCTGGGGCCCCATAAAAACCAGTAAATCTCCAAGCATCGTCCCTTCCTTCATTGATGACAGTGTCGATGTGATGCAATGAGTAACTTTTAATGGTAAGATTGGCTTCTTGCTTCCAAAACAGAGTCAAACCACCGCCTTGCTCTCGTCTAGAAACTACTAATTTACTGGAAAAATGTAATTTGCATCTAAGTACTTCAAGTCTAGCTTCGTCAAGTCCTATTTCGACCACAAATAGCACTAGGGGATCTTGTTCCCGTACCAAACGGAAAAGCTCTTGAACTGTGCATGGGTTCCCAAGTTATGGTACCATGAAAATGAAGCACAAGAAATTGCATACTTTGTCGTGCCAATGATTACAGCCATAAGTACACTTAAAAAAAAAAAAAATTGAAAATATTTGCTATGCCAGTGATTTTGGCCACAGGCAAAGTCAATAAAAGGGCTTCAAGTCATAGAATACTGCAGGATGTTACACAATCTTACAAATGTTGAAAATATGAACTTGACAAAAATAAATCTCTTTAGATTGACATATTTTAAATGGGATTTTAAGCATATAAGGAAATGATACAGAATCTGAGACATAGAGAAGAAAGGGAGTAATTTTGTATACCATTATGCCGATATACACCAAAATGGGAGTGAACTCCTTCCACTTGTGGAGGTCTTGCTCATAACAAACTTACCTTTGTCAAGGATGATTCTTTAACTAATCTATAATATAAATTAAAAGCTGAAGCAGAGAGAAATTTTGTTACCTTCTCCAGAGAGTGCTACATCGGAATCCCTGCTTCCATAGGATGCCACCTCATCATTGTCCCTCAGCCCTCTCTCTCCTCTTTCACTCCATGTTTATCCTTTATTTTATTTTTCTCTCTCTCACAGACTGCTCATCTCCCCTAAACGTTTATTTTTTATTTTTTTATTTGCCTTTACCTCTTCTCTTCTCACCGTTACTTCAGCTTTTTTTTTTTTTCACCATTGCCGTTTAGGATTCCCACCTTCTACCGTTATGCATCGTATCCAATTCACTCATAGTTATTGGATTGGATATGATTGTTGGTGTTTTTGCTGTTACATTTTAGTGAATTGTGTAGGTAGTAGTTTAGTGTAATTATATTTCATCATTAACAATTTTCACATTATCTTTATAGTGTGTTTGGCTAATTCTACTGTTGCCCATAGAAGTTCTGACCATGCTTTAATAAAAGGTTTCTGTTACTTAATGCCTTTAAAGCAAATCCTTATTTTAGCGGGCATCCTCTTCACATCTCTTCCTTCTTTTATATAGTCAGTGAGAAACAAAATTACTGCTTTTATAGATGTCTTACATTGTATCAGTGTTTTTTGGTTTTCCAATTTTCATCAAATTGAAATATTCTTCTTAGATTGTTTTCAAGAAGGAAAAGAGAAAGACACATGAGAGAATGTGTACAAACCCTTTTCAAAGAAAACTAATTACAAAGAAAGAGTCAATAAAATCAATAAAAGACATTGTAGGAAGGGGAAAAGACGTATGTATAAAGACCCAATATTGCTCATCACCATTGATTGGCAAGAAAATATGTTACCAAACATCATAAATAAAAATAATGCTATTAATTAATATTAAACCAAATAATTATTACTTAGACAAAACAGTTTCAAAACATTTCAATAAAAAAATTATTAACTTCATACATTTTCTCCGTATTTTGTAAATTAAATAAAATACTTAATGGTCAAATGCTGAAAAAAATTTGGAATTTTTAAAATCATTGTTAGCCTCAAGGTTTCAATAATTATTAATTGGCTAATTAATCCAAGGACATTCATGTAGTTTTGATGATAACCATGATTTTAAGTTGTTCATTAATGATATTTTCATATGAACTAATGATTTATGTTTTAAAGCTTAATTTTGACTATTGATTTAATTGGACCAAGATGGCCAATTCAAATATCAAGCAAATGCAAAGTTGATAAGTTGCAAATTCATTGAAGATCAAAGTCATCAAGACTCAAGACAAAGAAATCAAGCTCAAAGACAATGATCCGAGACATATGAGAAGTAAGAGTTAGGTTTTGTAAAGTTTATTAAGATTTGATCTTTAAGGCTCAACTTTAAAACCAACTTCAATTGAAAAATCTCTTAAAGTTTTCAAAGACAAACTTGATTGGTTGAAATTCAAATATAAGACAACCATATCAATTGAAAAATCTCTTAAAGTCTTCAAAGACAACTTGATTGGTTGAAATTCAAATATAAGACAACAATATCAATTGAAAAATCTCTTAAAGTCTTCAAAGACAAACTTAATTGATTGAAATTCACATGCAAGACAACCATATCAATTATGGTTGAAAAATCTTAAGAAGAAAAGTTTTCAAAGAAAACAAATTGATTGATTGAAAATCAAGAAGAATGCAAGACAACATGATGGCTATAAATACTACCCTTTCTTCATTTCTAAACATCAAGCATACAAGAGAAATCAAAGATAGAAAAGATAACATCTTATACATCAATCCATCCTTCTCAAGCTTATATTTTCATATCATTCAAAATCCTTGATTGAAAATTTCTCTAAACACTTTTTGAGCCATATTGATCAAATCCTTGATATACTATTAGAGTGAGCATATTGTGTACAATTACTCTTTGAGAGAGCCTTATCTTGTACAACAAATACTTTGTTGAAACCATTGAGTGTTTTTGTTAGGGTTTTGGTATAAATCCTAAGTAGTGAAAAGGATTTTTCACTGGGTGGTTACTCTTCACCTTGTAAGGAAGATTTGTGGGTCTTGGTATAAATCCTAAGAGTGAAAAGGATTTTTCACTCGGTGGTTACTCTTCACCGTGTAAAGGAAGATTTGTAACGGTTTTGATCTTCACCCGAAAGAAGATTGTCAAATTAGTGAATTTGGGAATCCTCGAAGAAGTGATTCTTGAGGCGGGGACGTAGGCACGGGAAGCCGAACCTCGATAACAATCATCGTGTTTGATTTTCTCTCTCTCTATCTCTTACATTATTTAATTGCTTATATATGCTTGTGTTTGATTTTCTATCATATCTTATTGCAATTGAATTGTGTTCTTAAATTTGTTTTTGCTAATTGAAAATAGTTTTTAATTCCGCATTTAAATCGAAAAAGTTTGCCTCAACCTAAATCACCCCCCCTCTTAGGTTGATATTTGGGTAACAATTGGTATCAGAGCCAAGGCTCTACATATAGATTTAACAATCTTAGAGTTAAGATCATGGCAAACACATTTAGACCTCAAATGGTTGAAGGTCAATCTACAAATAGACCACCCTTGTTCAATAGTAGTGATTATAGTTATTGGAAAACTAGAATGACTACGTACATTAAAGGTCAAGATTATCTCATATGGAAAATCATTGTAAATGGTCCTCATGTTCCTACTAAAATAGTAGAAGAACAAGAAATACCCAAACAAGAAACTGAATGGGATGAAAATGATGTCAAACTCATTGAATTAAATTATAAAGCTATGAATTGTTTATATTGTGCGTTTGACTCAAAGGAATTTGATGAAATTTCAAGTTGTAATTCAGCTAAAGAAATTTGGGAAAGACTTGAAGCTACATATGAAGAAGCAAGTCAAGAATCAAAGATGAACATGCTTGTTCATGATCACAAATTGCCTCAAATAGAGAAAGATGAATGTACAAGCATTAGCCCTCAAACATCCAACGATGAAGAAGATTCTACCGAAGCTTTTTGCTTAATGGCATATGAAGATGAGGTAACTTCTAAACTTAATTCTTTAGAAGATGAATCTTATAGCTATGATGAATTACAAAATGCTTTTGAAGAATTGGTTGAAGAATTTGAGAAGAATGTTTTGAAAAATAAAGTTTTTAAAAAGAAAGTCACATCTCTTTCAAACGAATTAGATGATTTCAAAAGCAAAAATGAAATTTTAGAAAAACAAATTATTTCTTTAAATGATAAAAATCTATCTTTAGAAAAAGAAATAATTAAGTTGAAAATTGAATCACAAAGCTTCATTGAGAAAATGAAAGCAAAAGATGTGGAAACATCATCACAAATAGCTTCATGATTCAAATCTCTTAGTAAATGAAAATAAAGAATTAAAACTCAAAGTTGAAAACTTAAACAAAATTTTGACTAACTTTACAAATGGAAAGAAAAATTTGGATAATTTGTTAGGGTAGTCAAAGATGTGTTTTTGACAAAGCGGGTATTGGATATAACCCGAAAATAAAAGAAAAACACTATCAAAAATTTTTCATTAATGAAAACTTCTTGAAATCTCCCATATGTAAACATTGTGGAAAATTAGGGCATAATATTCATACATGTCCCATGAAAAATATGATTTGGGTTAGTCAAAGGAACTACTCCTCCAAAAGCTAACCCTAAGTGGACCCAAGAAAATTTGGGTACCAAAGAAGGTTATTTGAAGTTGTTTTGTAGGTATGCTTGATATCCAAATCTACCAAGGATAAGTGGTTTCTTGACAGTGGATGTTCAAGGCATATGACAGGTGACAAAAACAAGTTCACTTCTCTTACTCTAAAAGATGGAGGAAATGTCAAATTCGGTGATAACTCAAAAGGAAAGATCATCGGTATAGGTAATATTGGTAAAACACATTCTCTTGTTATTGAAGATGTTCTCTTGGTTGATGGTTTGAAACATAACTTGCTAAGTATTAGCCAATTGTGTGATAAAGGCTATAATGTAATATTTAAATCAATCATGTGCATTATAGTAAATGAAATTGATAATCAAGTTTTATTTGTGGCATTTAGAAATGAAAATGTCTACACTATTGATTTTGATAATATGACTTCAAAAGAATCAATTTGCCTTGCTGCCATAAATGAAAATAGTTGGTTGTGGCATAGAAGATTAGGACATGCCAATATGGAATTACTCTCAAAATTGTCTAAACTTGATTTAGTAAAAGGCTTGCCGGTTACTAAATTTGTTAAAGATAAAATATGTGATGCATGTCAACTAGGTAAACAAACTAAATCATCTTTTAAGAAAAAGAAAGTTATTTCTACTTCAAGACCTCTAGAACTTATTGCATATGGATTTATTTGGTCCTATTAGAACCGCTAGCTTAAGTGGCAAATTGTATGCATTTGTAATTGTTGATGATTACTCTCGCTATACATGGGTATTATTTCTTGCTCATAAAAATGAAGCTCATAAAGCATTTGTTAAACATTGTAGAAGAATTCAAAATGAAAAAGGTTATACAATTAACAATGTTAGAAGTGATAGAGGTAGAGAATTTGATAATCAAGATATTGAACTATATTGTGATCAAAATGGTTTTGGACACAATTTCTCGGCACCTCGTACTCCTCAACAAAATGGAGTAGTAGAACGTAAAAATAGATCACTTCAAGAAATGTCTAGAACTATGCTTAATGAACATAATTTACCTCAATACTTTTGGGCTGAAGCTGTTAACACCGCTTGCTATGTTATAAATAGAACCATCATTAGAAACACTTTAAATAAAACTCCTTATGAACTATGGAATAATCGAAAACCTAACATTGGATATTTCAAAGTTTTTGGATGTAAGTGCTTTGTATTGAATGATAGAGATAATCTTGGTAAATTCGATGCTAAATCCGATGAAGGTATATTCCTTGGTTATTCTACAAATAGTAAAGCATATAGAGTGTTCAATAAACGAACTATGGTTGTTGATGAATCTATGCATGTTGTTTTTGATGAAACTAATCCATTTCCATATCAAAAATAATTGTGATGATGAGCCAATTTCTCTTGAAAATAAAGCTAGTTCATCTAATCCAAGTTGATTTAAGTGAAAAAGTCAAAGATCAAGTAGATGAACCAAAAGATGAAGAAAAAGCGCTTCCTCCAACCAAAAATGAAGAATTACCAAAAAGTTGGAACGTAGTCCATAGTCATCCTAAAGAATTGAATCATTGGTGAAGTTGAACGTGGAGTAAGCACAAGATCAAAGCTCAAGAACATCTGCAACAACATGGCGTTTCTCTCACAAATTGAACCAAAGAACATAAATGAAGCTATTGAAGATGAATCATGGATCTTGGCAATGCAAGAAGAGCTAAACCAATTTGAAAGAAACAAGGTATGGACTCTTGCACCTAGACCCAAGGACCACTCCGTCATTGGTACAAAATGGGTATTCCGAAACAAAAAGGATGAAGAAGGTATAATAGTAAGGAACAAAGCAAGGTTAGTCGCTCAAGGTTATAATCAAGAGGAAGGTATTGATTATGGAGAGACTTATGCTCCAGTTGCTAGATTAGAAGCTATACGCATGTTACTTGCTTTTGCATGTTTTAAAAATTTTAAATTATTTCAAATGGATGTCAAAAGTGCCTTTTTAAATGGTTTTATTGCCGAAGAAGTTTATGTAGAACAACCTCCTGGATTTGAAAATCATGAATTTCCAAACCACGTTTTTAAATTATCAAAAGCTTTATATGGTTTAAAACAAGCTCCAAGAGCTTGGTATGAACGACTAAGTGGTTTCCTTATTGAAAAGGGTTTTACACGTGGAAAACTTGACACAACATTATTTCTAATGTTTGATGGAAAAGACATGCTTATTGTGCAAATCTATGTTGATGATATTATATTTGGTTCTACTAATGAAAACTTGTGCAAAGAATTCTCTAAGACTATGCAGGATGAATTCGAAATGAGTATGATGGGTGAGCTAAAATTCTTTCTCGGACTTCAAATAAAGCAAACCGAAGATGGGATATTCTTAAATCAATCCAAATATGTCATAGACTTACTAAAAAGATTTGGATTGACAAATGCTAAAGCATATGGAACTCCCATGAGTCCTTCAACAAAGCTTGACAAAGATGAGAAAGGTAAACCGGTGGACGTTAAGCTATATCGAGGTATGATTGGTAGTTTACTTTATTTAACCGCAAGTAGACCCGATATAATGTTTAGTGTATGTCTTTGCGCCCGATTTCAATCTTGTCCTAAAGAATCACACTTAATTGCAGTCAAACGAATATTTCGATATTTGCTTGGAACCATTGATTTAGGATTATGGTACCCTAAGTCAAATTCATTTGACTTAATAAGCTACACGGATGCGGATTTTGCTGGTTGCAAAATTGATCGCAAAAGCACTAGTGGTACTTGTCACTTTCTAGGACACTCACTAGTATCATGGTTTAGTAAAAAGCAAAATTCTGTGGCCTTATCAACGGCGGAAGCCGAATATGTAGCGGCCGGTAGTTGTTGTGCTCAATCTCTCTACATAAAACAACAACTAGAGGATTTTAAAATTCTTTTTGATCATATTCCCATAAGGTGTGATAACACAAGTGCCATAAGTTTAAGTAAAAATCCTATCCAACACTCTCGCACAAAGCACATTGAAATTAGATACCATTTTATAAGAGATCATGTGCAAAAAGGGGACATTGAACTTGAATTTGTGAAGCACCGATAGTCAATGGGCGGATATTCTCACGAAACCTCTCATTGAAGAACGATTTTGCACAATTCGACGTGAAATAGGTATGGCTAGATACGTTGATATCAAATGAAGTTTAAACTTTGATTCAACTATGTTAAATCTATATATACCTTAAGAATTGAATATAAAATGATTTTATGCATATCATGTTCATAAAATTGTTCATTTTATATCTTCCTAGTTATATTGTTTGAACATTAAATTATATGCCCAGTTCTATGTATATTTGCGTATATGTTCATGCATAAAATAAGAAATAAAACTCATCATTTAAACAAACTTGAGTTTATTAAAAAGAAAGCCATAAAGGAGAAGTCACCACAAAAGGAAAAACCACTACACTTCCCACTACATTTATTTGGGGATAGAGCGAGAAGTCAATTCCTTCACCTCAGCTAGTAGCTTCTCGTACTGCTTCTGCAGCTTATTAGTGGTCTTGCTCTGCTCTGTGGACCGGATTACCAAATCATCGGCATAAGAATCCACGAGCGCCTTCAGCCTTTTGTTCTCCTCCTTGACCTCCCCTACTTTCTTCTTACTCTCCTTCAGCAACCTTTGTAAAATGGTGACTTGAGAACGCAGCGCTTTCACTTCCATATTCCTAACATGAAGACGACGTCCCATGTTAGAAACAGTGGCAGTACACTGAATCGTGAGTGCCAATGATTCATTTATTATTTGTGGGTCAGTCCTCCCAGCTAAAACCTTTGCATCCTCCGGAGTACAAAGACCGGCAGCTACTGCGGTGGCAGTCTCACCATTCAATATCACTGAATCAGTTACTGATACAGGGCCATTAATTGAAAGGAAGTAAGGACGCCAGACTTCTGGCATCACACTAGGCGTATCATTTAGATTAATTGTTTCTGGTTTGTTTTGAGAAGAAGAGGAAGCCATTCTAGAAAATCTAATAAGAGATTAAGCTAAGAGTTTGAAAATGATGAAGTTCATCGAAAATTAGTGTGTGTTAAATAAACCTCAGATTTTTGAACACCAGCCTGTACCTATCACCCGACTCCCGAGATTTTTCTTCAAAATTCAACGTTCAAATCTCGAGATTTAACGTATACGGAAATATCACTGACTCAGAACTCGATGCGTCGACAAGATCTGTTTTTCTGAAAAAGCAGAAATTTTTTTTCAAACTTCCTGATTTATCGGTGTCTATGGCGTGCGTAATTGGATAAGTCTGACACATAGCAAAATCTGAACCCTTCATTCACACTTACGACACGTAGCAAAATCTGAACCATTCATTCACACTTATGACACATAGCAAAATCTGAACCATTCATTCACACTTATGACACGTAGCAAAATCTGAACCATTCTTTCAAACAGCGCGTCTGTCCTATAAATTCGCTTCACCTCTCCACTACATACTCACACCTCTCCGATAATATTTTCTCTCATTCTTTAGATAACACTCTAAGAGGATGCAGCATCATTTAGAGATTCATAAAATCAAATACTTGATCTTCTCAGATAGAAGCAAAATTATTATTGATCAAGTTTCCACGAAGCAAGATTATTATTGATCATGCTTCTCGGTTGAAGTACCTCTCTCATACACCAGGTTGATGGGAAGATCTTTAGCATACACTCCAAATATATCTTCCTCATCCGAATCATCCCGTTCATACAACTGTTGATACACCTGAAGCTTTGTATGACAGAAGAGAGAGAGTACGTAATATATGGGCATTCATCCCATGTCCTTTCCAGATTGCTTAAATCATCAGCATTTTAGGCATATGGCAAGGGACATCATATCCTTTCCTGAAGCATCTTCAACCGAACCCCCAATCCAACCGAACCACTAGGATGAAGAATCTTACAAATATGAATGTATTTGTTTTATTTCTTTGTACCAAATAGGAGAAATATGTTATATTAGTTAGTTGTTCTATGTTTGAACTAAATCAAAGGAGAAATAAATTTTTTTTTTTGGTTGTTTAAAATGTTGAATGATGCTTTGGAGATATTGAATATAATATTTATTTTTGATGATGCCAAGGGGGAGAAAGATATGACATTTTTTTTATCTATTAATGAATTATCATATCTATTGGTGAATTATCATATCTTGCAATAATTGGCAAAAATACGCATATATATTGATTGCTTGATAATACTTAAATGACAAATTGATCTATGCATAAAGATAGGGGGAGATTTAAAAATCTCTAATATAAAGATATGCATTATTTTAGGGGGAGCTTTTCAAGAAAAGCTTCAAAATCATAAATCGTATAAAAATATCATATCATATGTGTCATCATCAAAAAGGGGGAGATTGTTAGCCTCAAGGTTTCAATAATTATTAATTGGCTAATTAATCCAAGGACATTCATGTAGTTTTGATGATAACCATGATTTTAAGTTGTTCATTAATGATATTTTCATATGAACTAATGATTTATGTTTTAAAGCTTAATTTTGACTATTGATTTAATTGGACCAAGATGGCCAATTCAAATATCAAGCAAATGCAAAGTTGATAAGTTGCAAATTCATTGAAGATCAAAGTCATCAAGACTCAAGACAAAGAAATCAAGCTCAAAGACAATGATCCGAGACATATGAGAAGTAAGAGTTAGGTTTTGTAAAGTTTATTAAGATTTGATCTTTAAGGCTCAACTTTAAAACCAACTTCAATTGAAAAATCTCTTAAAGTTTTCAAAGACAAACTTGATTGGTTGAAATTCAAATATAAGACAACCATATCAATTGAAAAATCTCTTAAAGTTTTCAAAGACAACTTGATTGGTTGAAATTCAAATATAAGACAACCATATCAATTGAAAAATCTCTTAAAGTTTTCAAAGACAAACTTGATTGGTTGAAATTCAAATATAAGACAACCATATCAATTGAAAAATCTCTTAAAGTCTTTCAAAGACAAACTTGATTGGTTGAAATTCAAATATAAGACAACCATATCAATTGAAAAATCTCTTAAAGTCTTCAAAGACAACTTGATTGGTTGAAATTCAAATATAAGACAACCATATCAATTGAAAAATCTCTTAAAGTCTTCAAAGACAAACTTAATTGATTGAAATTCACATGCAAGACAACCATATCAATTATGGTTGAAAAATCTTAAGAAGAAAAGTTTTCAAAGAAAACAAATTGATTGATTGAAAATCAAGAAGAATGCAAGACAACATGATGGCTATAAATACTACCCTTTCTTCATTTCTAAACATCAAGCATACAAGAGAAATCAAAGATAGAAAAGATAACATCTTATACATCAATCCATCCTTCTCAAGCTTATATTTTCATATCATTCAAAATCCTTGATTGAAAATTTCTCTAAACACTTTTTGAGCCATATTGATCAAATCCTTGATATACTATTAGAGTGAGCATATTGTGTACAATTACTCTTTGAGAGAGCCTTATCTTGTACAACAAATACTTTGTTGAAACCATTGAGTGTTTTTGTTAGGGTTTTGGTATAAATCCTAAGTAGTGAAAAGGATTTTTCACTGGGTGGTTACTCTTCACCTTGTAAGGAAGATTTGTGGGTCTTGGTATAAATCCTAAGAGTGAAAAGGATTTTTCACTCGGTGGTTACTCTTCACCGTGTAAAGAAGATTTGTAACGGTTTTGATCTTCACCCGAAAGAAGATTGTCAAATTAGTGAATTTGGGAATCCTCGAGAAGTGATTCTTGAGGCGGGGACGTAGGCACGGGAAGCCGAACCTCGATAACAATCATCGTGTTTGATTTTCTCTATCTCTATCTCTTACATTATTCAATTGCTTATATATGCTTGTGTTTGATTTTCTATCATATCTTATTGCAATTGAATTGTGTTCTTAAATTTGTTTTTGCTAATTGAAAATAGTTTTTAATTCCGCATTTAAATCGAAAAAGTTTGCCTCAACCTAAATCACCCCCCCTCTTAGGTTGATATTTGGGTAACAATTGTTCCTAATAAAAAAAAAATTCCTTTGATTGCTCATTTTTTGCATGTTTGTTTTTATTTTTCACATCTAAATCTTTGTTCTTTTCTCAAAAATAAATTTTCCTAGCATTCTTTTTGTTTTGTCAAGATTTTTTCCTTTTATAACAAAAGGCATCAACTTTTATTCTTACCTCAACTCTTCTATCCTATGCATCATAATTTCTTTTTTTTATTAATTAGAAAATCTTAAGATTATTATGCCGCTTTATAACAGCTTCTGTTCAATCTATAATTTATATTATATGGGTTACCTAATTCTTTATATTACTTCTTTACAATTTTTTTTCTTTACACATTGATTATTTACTTTACAATTCAAAACAATTGCAAATAACACACTACTATAACTACTACAAGAAGGATTGTTTGCTGAAACTTACTATAACTACAACAATTGCGGCTATGACAATGAAATGTCTATTTTATAGGTTGACCCAATGATCCAATGCTGAAACTTTGAAGAACTTCAATCCTTATATACCAGGTACGTATGTTCTCTAATATTCAAATACAAAAGTTCTTCCTTTGATCTGCTGGCCATTGTGGATTACAAGAAACATGTTTGTTTTTGTATGTTACTATCATCATCAATAAAGTCTTTGTATCTTTTTCTCAAAAATAAAGTTTTCCTTTGTTTCATTTGCTTGGCTTCCTCGCTATTTGTCTATATGTATTGCTTTCCTTTGTATAACAAAAGGCATCAACTTTTATTCTTACCTCAACTCTTCTATCCTATGCATCATATATTTCTTTTTTTTCTTTTTTTAATTAGAAAATCTTAAGATTATTATAACGCCGCTTTATATTACAAATTGCTTCTGTTCAATCTATAATTTATATTATATTTGGGTTACCTCAATTTTACTTTATATTATGCTTCTGCTTACTTGGAATGAATTTTTTTCTTTACACATTGATTATTTACTTTACAATGATTGCTATAGATTATTTGCACGTATATGTTGGAGCAAATTTAGTGAATGGATTTTTCTTTTTTCTTTGTTAGTATAGTCAAGCAACTAAAAAAAATATATTACATACATATGCTATTGCCTAATAACAATATACAATGTAGATATTGATGTACATTTGTTATTTCCATTATAAAAACAGGTCTACCAAAATACGTATACTATTCATAATTATATCCGTTATGAAAATGGGCTACAATCTTATCAACCAACTTTCTGATGACAAAGACAATTGGAAATTAAGAGTCAGGCTCTCTAGAATGTGGAATGCTGTCAACAGGAAAACTTCAGAACTAATCAGTGTGGATATGGTTCTTATAGATGAAAAGGTTAGATTTGAATATATAATCTAATTTTAAATGCCTCTACTTTACCCTATTAGGATCTTAATTCAAAAGAAAAAAAAAGGTGGCTTGACTTATTTTATCTGCAGGATGATGCTATACATGCTACAATTAGAAATATCTTTGCAAACAAGTTTAAACCGCTCCTACAAGAAGGACAGTTGTATTCCCTATCAAATTTTCGAGTAGCTGAATACAAGGACAAGGATAATTATCGGCCAATAAAAAACGAAAATAAAATAATCTTTCTGCTCACCACATTTATTAAGGAACTAGAAGAGACCGAGATTACTATCTCTCGACATAAATTTGACTTTGTTGACTACAACACTATCGTCAAGCGCATTGACAACAACGTCCATTTGACAGGTACCTTTCTTACTAATAATATAGTTTTTTTAGTAAGTATTTATATCCCCAAATACTAACACAATTATATATGATGCAGACACTATTGGAAAATTGATTGCTGTTGGAAGTGTGGAAAACGTTCATGTTCAAGGATCTATTGTGCCAATGAGAAATATAGATATCCTTAATGCAGAGTAAGTTTAATCATATATAAATTTAGATTGGTTTAATCAAAATTGCTTCAAACAATATATGACTTCATTGTTTTTTCCTAATAGCGGAAACAAAATAAGAATTAGCCTTTGGGGACCAGCATCAGGTGAAATTGGAAATGATCTTTACAACAACAACCCAGGACCATTCGTCATAGTAGTAACATCTACCATCGTGAAAACGTTTAAAGGTAAACAAATAAAATATTATTACAATTCAATTCAATTTAAAAGCTAAAAATTTTGGCGAAATACAGGAGAACATTATTTGTCATCTACAAGTGCAACAAAAGTTTACATCAACTTAGAAATTCCTGGAACTGTAACTTTGATGGATAGGTAATTTTAATTTTAGCAGTCCCTAAATCCTATTAGATAAATAATATTATAATAATACTATTCATATTTCTTTTCATAGATATGGTATGTTAATTGTAAAATACACAATGTCTTCTTAAAAAAAAAAAAAATAGCTTTTACTAAATGCCCAAAAAGTACTGCAAAAAGGCAAAATAACATTCTCTTATATATGATATATGAAAAGAAATAAATTATGTTACGCTACAATTTAAAATTAATATACTATTTCAAATAAAGGTGGCTTTTCTAAATTACAAATTCTATAATATACCATTTCAATTATGCTACATTTAAAATAAAAACATCAAAATATCCGCGCAGCGTGCGGGTCTATGACTAGTAACAATAAAGATAGTAGAAAAATGATGATAATCTAAATTTGGATTTGGGAGAAACCTGAAACCAAAATGGTAAGCCTACAAGGAAGGAACCTGTACTTGACATGGGGTGGTGCCTTGTCTGCTCTGTTCTGTTTTCCTTGCTCCAACACCATAAATTTGGATGCCTTTTATTTTGTGGTTATCTTTGTCTTGGAATTAATGAGAGCTCTTTAACAAAACCACATTCCAACAGCAGATACCTACAAGAAATTTTGACTTCATTATCAACAAATTGATGAAGTAAATTATTACCTTAAAAATGTATCATTTGCCATCCTTACCATTAAAAATGGTCGTCTTCCTAATTTATTTGTTAAGAGTACACTTGAAATATTAGCTGGAATCTACAAATGAACATTTGCACTTCTTATGAAATGCATCAACCAAAAGCCTTGATTCATTCTTCAGTTATAAGTGTCCAGTAGCTGGATGATAACCATTGATATAGTCCCAATTTTACATGAAAGACCTGTCCATCATCCTCTCAGCATGTCTTTTATGTTATCATCAACGATTGAAGCAATTCTAAAATCCCTTAATTTAATTACCAGCTTCGTCGAATATAAGCAGTAATGATATTGTCCCCACCAAACTGTACCAATATCATCAGCCTAACTCCAAGCTTAACCATTTTAATTGGTATAGTAGACAGATTAGACAAGCTTTGAAAGGAAAAGGTGCAACAACTAAAATTTTTGTTTGTTTTTCATTTCTAGTTGGGCTTACAATAAGTGAATGAGCATATCTTCTCTGGAACAAGTCCAGCAATCTAGAATTTGAATCTTGATTGAGGACTTCTATATAATCCTGCAAAACCGAAAGATCCAATCTCATTTCTAATTGTGTACCTAAATATGTTAAAACATAAGATAGTGGAGATTTATGTTCTGCTTAAGGTTGTAAAATAGCATTTCTTTCAAAAGAATATGAAGTTAGAATTAACTCTGATGTCAGCTGCTTCTTGAGAAATATCAGCATTCCTTCCCTTAAGGCATTGTAAAGAAGTTTCAAACTCTTTCTCGTTACCAATTTTAGCCTACAGGAAATTGTATCATCATTTGAACATTTGAATTGAGGCTCCTTTACTATGTATGCTATAATATAGGGGAGAAAAGTAAGCTTTCTATATGCGTTACAAACTTACAATAAGCTATGAAAGTTTTAAGATGTTCTCTTTAGAAGGATCCTTTTTAAAAGTCATGAAAGTAGAATAGAACAATTAATCTTTATCATTTAACTAGAATCTTTGAATTGGACTCACCAGCCATCTAGGAGATTCTGGAATGAAAATTACGCCTAGAAGTTCTAGTATACATGGAATAGCACCGGAAAATTTCAGATAAAAATAAATAGATTGACACAGAAATTTTATTCATATAAATAACTAAGATAATGAAAAGCTTAAAACAATTTACCAATTAAGGCAAGCATGAAACATGTTCTATGTTTTATAGAATCAGTCATCTATAAAGAAGCAAAAAGTGGATAAAGTTATTCAATTAGTATCCACCTCACCTTTATTTGCCATTCATTTGTAGAAAAACACAAGCCCTTCTCCATCGGTTGCAATTTCACAGCTCTTTGAGATGATATTGGTGGCTTTAGTCATCTGACATGAGAAAGTTTGAAACTCAAAAACACTTGTGGGCGCAAACCGCATTTACTAAAATATGCAAGCTCGTCTTTGACACCCCAGAGCAGTCCAATCTCTTGCAGAGCTGGGTTTCCCGATTGGCCAATGATTCCCCCAGCAATTTTAAACAGAACTACGTCCGCCATTTCTCACTGGTAAGGTAATGAACACAAAATGGTCACTCTTAAGACAATTGAAGCCTTGAAGGTAAGATGGGAACGACTGTTTTGTAAGGAGGATGGCTTAGGCAAAGTGATCAATATGTATATATTATTGGTGACTTTGATATACATCTATACTATAATATAAAACCGAAACTTTTTAACTTTTGATTGACCTCATCATGTTGCACTACATAAACTTTTGAAATCTCACAATTTTACACTTCATTATTTTAATATATATTTTCTAATTGAATTTAAATTTTATTCTATTATTAAACCTTCCATTAGAATTTTGATACATTATATTTTCTTTAATATAAAAATATATTATTCCATATATAAAACACAATCATAATTAATGTCTAATACTAACATATATTTCATATATAAACACAATATAAATATCTTTTAATAATAATCATAATTATCAATTTTCATCAAGATTTTTAGAGTTCCTTTTTTTCTTATGTATTTCATTTAATTTTGTTGCTGGCAATGGAGAAAGATGGATGAATTTGTTATAATGAAACCATGTGAGCTTGAAATGAGTTATGAAAATTATTTAAGTTTGATCATATAATCATGTGCCCATGTATTTATTTGTCTTTCTTCTTATTTTAAGTATCCTTTATTTTATTTTTGGATGGAAACATGATCCATATGGTAAATATAAACATGAATCGTGTTTTATAAAAATTGAACTATATTCAACTTATGCCAAAAGAAAAATTACATTATATTAAATTTTAATTATCCTATGGTAAATACTTTCTTAGTTATTTTTTTAAACCAAAAAGTAGGATCTATCCTAAATCCAATTCATAAAGTCTCTTTATCGATCTTCCTACAACATTTTGAATTAAAAAAAAAAAAATATTCAACAAAAAAAGTAAAAGGAATCAAAATTAATTTAGATTTTATTTTCAATAATTTTCTTGTGCATCGCACAGGTTTGTGACTAGTTTCCTCTATTTTCAAAGACATGTAACATAATTGAAATTAATTTCTCAAATATTATAATACACAATGAGTACGTATCATACATGAGCCATAAAAATAATTCTTAATAAAATTTTCAAAATACATGAGCATCACACATTCACACGAGATATATATCCACTGGTTTTTGTAGATACCTGAACTCTTTGTTTGTGAAAATTTTGCTTCTTTATCCATGTCGGACATATATCCATTATATTAGAGATCATGATTGGCTTGAAGAACTTCCTGTTGGGGCAACGGAAGCTTTTGACACTAATTAGTTATGCCAAATTACAGTCTATGTGTGAATTAAATTAAATAACCTTCCAAGCAATAAAGAGATAAATAATCACGCAATAATCAAGAAAATCAACCACACAAAAACACACCAAATTTACGTGAAAAACCCTCCAGTGTAGAGGGAAAAACCACGGGGCAAATCCAACCAATCCACTATAATAAAATAGAGATTACAATACTCAAGTTTATGCCCAAACTTGAGTTCACAATAAATTGAGAAATCACTCTCTAGGAATAAATACAATCTCACCACAAAAAAACTGGAACCCAGTGAAACCAATAACGTAGTAAGATGTCCCTTGAATACTTCAACTCTCTGTGGTTGTAGCACCCAAAACCCTTCCTAGAGAAACCCCCAATTTATCTCCTTGTGTGTGTCTTAAACCAAAGAAAAAAACCTCACTTCTTTAATTCTTTCTCACTAGTGCCGCACAGTGCACTTCTTTTCCCCTCTTTTCTAATATAAAAGCACGCACACACACGTCTTTTTATATCTGGACCTGCCGCCTCACTGCTTCTCTTTCTTATAGAAATAGGAGACTTGTCTTTTGCTTGCACTAAAAGACAAGCCCATCATGGGCTTTACTATTGTGTGGGCTAGCACCTTAAAGGTGCGGTGCACCCAACAATCTCCCCTTCTAGCCCACTAAGAAAGGAGATCTTCATTCCAACTCTTTAGTTAGAATTCATGCCGGCTGACCCGGCACAAAGCTCAAGCTTCTCTTTTGGCACAACGTTGGTCAACATGTCAACTAGATTCTTGTCTGTGTGGATCTTTCTTAATTGCATCAGTTGTTGATCAACAATTAGTCTGAGCCAATGGTATCTCACATCAATGTGCTTCGTTCGTGAATGGTACGTAGAATTCTTACTCAAGTCTAGTGCACTTTGACTGTCACAATGGACTACATACTCGTCTTGCTTCAAACCTAAGTCTTGGAGAAACCGTTTCATCCAAAGCATCTCTTTTCCTGCTTCGGTCGCTGCAATATACTCAGCCTCAGTTGTAGATAAAGCGACACACTTTTGTAGTTTGACTGCCATGATACAGCCCCCCTGCAAAAGTAAATAAGAACCCTGAAGTAGATTTCCTACCATCAAGATCACCTGCCATATTTGCATCTGTATAACCCTCTAAAACTAGTTTAGAGCTACCAAAACTCAAGCACAACTTTGAGCTACCTCTCAAATACCTGAAGATCCACTTCACTGTTTCCCAATGCTCTTTGCCTGGATTAACCATGAACCTGCTGACTACACCAACTGCATGAGCAATGTCTGGCCGAGTGCAAACCATGGCATACATCAAACTCCCGACTACAGAGGAATAAGGAATTGATGCCATGTTTTCTTTCTCTTTATTTGATAAAGGACATGATTTCTTACTTAGTTTGAAGTGACCACCAAGAGGTGTACTAACTAGCTTAGCATGCTTCATGTTGAACCTCTCAAGTACCCGTTCAACATACTTCTCTTGTGATAACCATAATTTCTTGGCTTTCCTGTAACGTAGAATCTGCATACCCAGAATTTGTCTAGCTGGACCCAAGTCTTTCATATCAAATGACTTAAACAGCTCCTTCTTCAAACTACCCACCATATTAGCATCTTGTCCTACTATCAACATATCATCTACATATAACAGAAGGATGATAAACTTACCATTAGGAAATTGTTTGACATACACACAATGATCTGTATCTGTCCTTGTGTACCCTTGACCCACCATGAATGAGTCAAACTTCTTGTACCACTGTCTTGGAGCCTGCTTTAAGCCATACAGACTCTTCTTCAATTTGCAAACTTTGTGTTCTTTCCCTTTTACTTCAAATCCCTCTGGCTGAACCATGTACATTTCTTCCTCTAAGTCACCATGGAGAAAAGCAGTCTTTACATCTATTTGTTCAAGCTCAAGATCCAAACTAGCTGTTAATCCCAAAATAACTCGAATGGAACTCATTTTGACCACTGGAGAGAAAATCTCATCAAAATCGATCCCTTGTTTCTGATTGAAACCCTTGACCACCAATCGAGCTTTGTATTTCACTAGCTTCTCACCATCTTTCTTTAGCTTGAACACCCATTTGTTTCTCAATGCCTTCTTGCCTTTAGGAAGTTCAACTAACTCATAAGTGTTATTCTTGTGCAAAGAATTCATCTCTTCATGCATAGCCTTCATCCAGCTCTGCTTGTCCTTATGAGACTGTACTTCCTAAAAGCTTTCTGGCTCCCCCTCATCAGTAATCAAAACGTACTCAGAAGTGGAGTATCTAGTTGATGGACAATGCTTCCTGGTAGACCTCCTAACCTGAGGTTCTTCCATCTCTAGTGGAATAGGCTGCTCACCCTGCTCAACACCCTCTGTATCTATTGCATCATCACCATCAACTCCTGCTGGCTCATCACCATGATTCTTTACTTGCACCTCTTCTATATCTGTGGTAATATCTGAGGACGAAAAGGTAGGTGTAAGGTCAGAAACACCTTCAACAGTAAACTTTGACTTCTCAGATTTCTCAAAATCTTTAATATTTTCATTCTCATGAAAAACCACATCTTGACTTCTGATCATCTTCTTTTTCTTAGGATCCCATAGCTTGTAACCAAATTCTGCATCTCCATATCCAACGAATATGCAAGGAGTGGCTTTATCATCAAGCTTTAATCTCTGTTCCTTAGGCACATGTGCAAATGTCTTGCACCCAAATACCTTCAAGTGTGCGTAGGAAGCATCCTCTCCTGTCCACACTCTCTCTGGAATATCAAAATCCAATGGAACTGATGGAGACCGATTAATTAGGTAGCACGCAGTTTGTACAGCTTCAGCCCAGAATGACTTAGGTAGTTTAGCCATTCTTAACATGCATCTGACCTTCTCAACAATAGTGCGGTTTATCCTCTCTGCCACACCGTTGTGTTGTGGGGTACCAGGAACTGTCTTCTCATGTCTAATGCCATACTCTGAGCAGTAATTTTCAAATTCATTAGACGTGTATTCACCTCCATTGTCAGTACGAAGGCACTTCAAAGACTTCCCTTTCTCTCTTTCCACCATGGCATGGAATTTCTTGAAGAGCTGAAATACCTGGTCTTTTGTTTTCAAAACATACACCCACACCTTTCGTGAAGCATCATCAATAAATGTAACAAAATATCTATTGCCACCTAAGGACTCCACCTCAATGGGACCACATACATCAGAATAAACCAAATCTAACACATTGGATTT
>OU015761.1:14948961-14983859 GCA_907173295.1 Fagus sylvatica
TATAACACATACTTTATTTATGGTAAATATACATGTTTCCTTGATATATAAGAATGGAAAGCCCATCTTATTGGTGCAAATGGGTAATCGATGCTTGTATTTCTTCTAGCACACGCCCCTTTGTTTCTGGTACTAGCTTTGCAACAGATAAAACAGCTGAACCACATATGCCCATGTATATGAAAAATGTTCCTGAAAGTGGTATAGCCCAAAAATTCTTTTTAAGTATAATCAAAGAAGATGAGAATATTGGGGTACAAAGACTATGTCTAAGAGAGTTACCTGCTGAGCTCCATTCCATCATAAAATTGAAACTGTATGTTACAATCCAAGAACAGGACCAGTTTACTAAAGAGACTAGGCTTCCAGTTGAACCCTTTACGTTCATCGGAAATACCTGTAACACAAATCAATTGGATCCTTCAATCTACGTTAAAAAGTAAAAAACCTTCTTGTTATGCAAACTGGTATGAAAATTTTATAAAAAAGACTCTTTCTTATTGTTGCTTACAAGAAAAGTTACATTCCTCTGACACTATGACCCATGGTATTCCTGCCAGCTATTGGGTAAGCACAAATATCCCTATCGAAGTAGTAAAAATATTAGTCACGTAATTTGATTTACTACTTCCTAACATCTTGGCAAAAAATTAATGGAATATTTAATGATCGGCAGGGGTTAATGTCCTTTCTCCTTTTAAGAATCAAGTTATGGTACCATGAAAATGAAGCACAAGAAATTGCACACTTTGCCATGCCAATGATTACAGCCATAAGTACACTTAAAAAAAAAAACACAAGAAATTGAAAATATTTGCTATGCCAGTGATTTTGGCCACAGGCAAAGTCAATAAAAGGGCTTCAAGTCATAGAATATTGCAGGATGTTACACAATCTTACAAATGTTGAAAATATGAACTTGGCAAACATAACTCTCTTTAGATTGACATATTTTAAAAGGGATTTTAAGCATATAAGGAAATGATACAGAATCTGAGACATAGAGAAGAAGGGGAGTAATTGTGTATACCATTATGCCAATATAGTGAATATACACCAAAATGGGAGTGAGCTCCTTCCACTTCTGGAGGTCCTGCTCATAATAAACTTACCTTTGTCAAGGATGATTCTTTTACTAATAACAATAAAGATAGTAGAAAAATGAGGATAATCTAAATTTGGACTTGGGAGAAACTTGAAAACCAAAATGACAAGCCTACAAGGAAGGAACCTGTACTTGACATGGGGTGGTGCCTTGTCTACTCTATTCTGTTTTCCTTGCTCCAAAACCATAAATTTGGATGCCTTTTATTTTGTGGTTATCTTTGTCTTGGAATTAATGAGAGCTCTTTAACAAAAGCACATTCCAGCAGCAGATACCTACAAGAAATTTTGACTTCATTATCAACTAATTGATGAAGTAAATTATTACCTTAAAAATGTATCATTTGCCATCCTTACCATTAAAAGTGGTCGTCTTCCTAATTCATTTGTTAAGAGTACACTTGCAATATTAGCTGGAATCTACAAATGAACATTTGCACTTCTTATGAAATGCATCAACCAAAAGCCTTCATTCATTCTTCAGTTATAAGTGTCCAGTAGCTGGATGATAGCCATTGATATAGTCCCAATTTTACATGAAAAACCTGTCATAAGCCAGTGATCCATATCATCCTCTCAGCATGTCTTTTATGTTATCATCAACGATTGAAGCAATTCTAAAATCCCTTAATTTAATTACCAGCTTCGTCCAATATAGAGCTTGAATAACCAGTAATGACATTGCTCCCTCCAAACTGTACCAAACATCAGCCCAACTCCAACCTTAACCATTTTAATTGGTATAGTAGACAGATTAGACAAGTTTTGAAAGGAAAAGGTGCAATAACTAAAATATTTGTTTGTTTTTCATTTCTAGTTGGGCTCACAATAAGTGAATGAGCATATCTTCTCTGGAACAAGTCCAGCAATCTAGAATTTGAATGTTGTTTGAGTGCTTCTGTGTAATCCTGCAAAAGCGAAGGATCCAATCTCATTTCTTATTGTGTACCTAAATATATTAAAACATAAGATACTGGAGATTTATGTTCTGCTTAAGGTTGTAAAATAGCATTTCTTTCAGAAGAATATGAAGTTAGAATTTACTCTGATGTCAGTAGCTTCTTGAGAAATATCAGCATTCCTTCCCCTAATGCGTTGTAGAGAAGTTTCAAACTCTTTCTCTTTACCAATTTTAGCCTGCAAGCAATTGTATCATCATTTGAACATTTGAATGGATGCTCACTTTTCCTTTACTATGTATGCTATAATATAGAGGAGAAAAAGCTTTCTATATGTGTTACAAACTTACAATAAGCTATGAAAGTTTTAAGATGTTCTCTTTAGAAGCATCCTTTTTAAAAGCCATGAAAGTAGAAATAGAACAATTAATCTTTATCATTTATAGAATAGGTGCATCGCAAACATAACATTTTAACTAGAAGCTTTGAATTAGACTCACCAGCCATCTAGGAGATTCTGGAATGAAGATTAGGCCTAGAAGTTCTAGTATACATGGAATAGCACCTGAAAATTTCAGATCAAAACAAATAGATTGACACAGAAATTTTATTCATATAAATGACGAAGATAATGAAAAGATTAAAACAAGTTACCAATTAAGGCCGACATGTGCCAAGGAATGACATTTCCAATGAAATACATCAGCGAAAAGCCACAACATATCATCAGCTGTGCACAGAAGTAAATCCTCCCCGAAAGTTCTTAGGGGTTATTTCTGCAATGTATATGGGAACATGTCTTGGAAACAAAAATTTGAGTACTATAACTATCACTATTATGTGTTTCAGAGATAGCTAAATTAATTGTGAACTAAGAACTTATTACAATTACCACGTTGGCAATAAGCCCATTGGCAAATCCCAATGACAGTTTTCCAAGGTCCAGCCATGAGCCACCAAGCATTCTATAGGAAGCATTCAACTGATTTACTATTTATGTGTGAAAAGAAAAGATCCAACTGACTTTCTTCAGAATGATTTTCAAAAAGATTTCATTGATATACAACCATTTTGATTTAAATGTTGGCAGCAACTTCAAAATAAGGTTATTATCAATGTCATTGTTACCTCAGTGATTTCCAATTCCATTACTTAAATTATATTTTGAGTACAAGTTAGACAGTAGCCATGTAACTCAAAAAAATTGTGGGGAATGAAAGGAGGAGAAGATAAACCTTTGCAAATGCTATAGCAAGCCACCCTGTTATACAGAATATCTCATAGAACCACAATGTCTGCATTACAATACGATGATAACATTCATGAGAATTTGAGAAAAGTAATAAATGCCACTTTTCACTACCGATAACATCTGTTATTTTCCATTAACAAGTGCAACTAATTGGATCAAGACCCGAATGGATTTATATAATAATTGGACCTGTCCATGTTTTTGGATTAGATGCTTGAAAAGGGTGAGCAGCCGCAAGCAAGAGGAATTCCCTTTATTTTTATAATCTTTTTCACCATTGTTGTTGTGGTAAATTGTGATTAAAACATTACTTTCATATGGCCCCATCATTGATATAACTTTTATTAACACCAAGCACAACATGTCACCTCACTTTCATTTTCCAACTCTATATTGATATGGTTTTAGAGACATCATAAAGCAAGAGAATACATCACCTCCTTAACAATATGTTGCATCATCAGGTTGTAGCTACCAACTTCATATCTGCTTGAATATCTGATCCAAAGGTTTCCTAAAATGCCTGACATAAAAGGCAAGCATGAAACATGTTCTATGTTATATAGAATCAGTCATCTATAAAGAAGCAAAAAGTGGATAAAGTTATTTAATTAGTATCCACCTCACATTTATTTGCCATTCATTTGTAGAAAAACACAAGCCCTTCTCCATCAGTTGCAATTTCACAGCTCTTTGAGATGATATTGGTGGCTTTAGTCATCTGATATGAGAAAGTTCGAAACTCAAAAATACTTGTTCAAACTTAATTATGACTCTTATCACTGGATCTGAGATGATATTAGATGTTCCCACTGGTTTCCACATAGAGAATTAAATAACTGAGTAACTCAATATTTCTGAAAAACTGAGTTAATTAAAACTGATTTAATTACAGATAAAGAATGGTTGTGAGAACCTATAGAAACAGTGGAGTGTAAAATCCATTTCAGCCCTTGGGATGTAAGCAGTCTTTGGCCATTCTGGACCATTTCCACCTGGCATCATTCTGTCAATCAAAAGTTAGTTAAGATTTTATACTTCGGTTCTTCCCAAATTTCCCCATTAACCATTAGCATAAAATGAATACAATGCCGGAAATAGTCAAAAGTTGCAAACTATTCTGTCAATCAATAGTTATCAATGGGTGAAGCATAAACTGCAAACCTCATTTACTAAAATACACAAAAGCATCAATTAAACCACTAAGTTCTTAGATTGTGGGCGCACCTTTTGCGGAAGGATTCACAAGGCTACTTTGCATTTGCTGAAGAATCATACTTTTATTCCAATGAAATTTTCCATTAGAAACACTACCAAAGAGCACTTTACACCTTGGATCTTCATTCACTCTGTTGTAGCTGAAATGAGAACTGATTTTATTACACAAGAACATAGCGATAACATACATGGAATTACCTTCAATCTGATTGTCAAGTAGGGTCTTGACAGGTGAAGGAAGAAACATATAAAATTGAGAAAATGGACTCTTGGTGATGGAGATATAGGATATTGTATGTGAAAGTAAAGCAGAGAAAGCAAAAATTATTAGAAGACGAATTATTAAAGAAAGCTGATCACTGATCATGAATTCATGATCAAAGCCTAAAGCACACAGATAAAAATGAGGCATCAGGTTCCACTGCGAATGGCAATAGAAAGAATCGCTTCACAAAATAATGGTGTTCGCTATAAAAAAATGAGTAAATTTATAAAAATAGTAATAAACAAACTTGAAAACCACCACATCAACTCAGTTTATGATATAAGGATATAATTCATAAAATCCATGTCAATGATGATAATCATTCATTTTCTCTGCATTTCAAGTTGTCAAGCCAAAATAAACACATGTTTTATCTTCAGAGGTTTTTGCATTGAACACTCATGTTTACTCATTATTTTACTTTTTAGTAGGAGTTGATATCTTTACTGAACAGATTATATGCGTCCATATCCATCTTGTTTTTTATAGGTAGCGTCCATATCCATCTTAATTAAGATTTTATATTTCGGTTCTTCCAATATTTCCTCATTAACCATGACTCCATGAGCATAAAACGAATACAATGCCTGAAATAGTCAAAAGTTACAAACTATTCTGTCAATCAATAGTTACCAATGGGTGAAGTATGAACTGCAAACCTTATTTACTAAAAAAAATGTATTATGCACAATTCTTGGAGATTCTTGTTAACTCAGTTTGTAGACTTAAAAACTCATATGCTACAATCACATTGACAGTGTATGTCCACTCAAGTAGCTGCAAAAGAATTTGTCGAATGTGGAAAAAAGCTTACCTTTTAGAAGGGTAAAGGCCAGTCTCAAGATTTGCACAATTAGATGCTGCAACCACACTCTCAAGAGCATTAGCTTTTGCTGCCAATCTTAGCTATCCAATACCATAGATCCTTTAGGTTTAACTTCAACTATCCTCCCACTTCAGATTGTTGTTGATGAAAACTATAAAATCATGCAAAGATTTAAACAAACTCTACAATGTTATAAAGAACTTCAGGACATTATATGAAGATTAAACATAATAAGGATTGCAGCAACAGAATACCTGCATGGAAGCTTAATTTGTTATTAGTTTCCAGAAAAGAACCCCAACCAGAACTGCAAGCTAAAAGCATGATTTCACTCTGTTTAATACCCATAGAATTTCTCACCACCCAGAGTGCCAAATACTTCCCTGATAATTGATTAAAGCAACCAAATAAACCACGGTGTCAAATTAGTCAAAAAGAAAATGACATTCAATTCTGGGTATGAAATCTAAACTGAAAAGGAGAAGAAATAAGATGATTACCATTGTTGCTGCAAAAATTTGAATAAGCCAAACTCTCAAAAGCACTTGTTATGTGAGCAATGTGGCTGTCTATGAAAAATGAGGATAATAGCTCAAGGCATTGATGCAAGAGATTCTTAATCTGTAAATAAACAAATAAATAAATAAAAAAAGGTAAGGATAAGTTTTTTTAGAATGAAGAAGTCATGCAAGGAATGAAAAATCTATGAGCAGATAAAAACAAAACAAGCAACTACTCCAATATACTTACCATTGAGTTGTTGACTAGTTGAACAATTGCAGTGCCCAAAAATCTTAGTTAAGCGCCAAGTCTTTTTGCTGTCAGGTTCCTCCTGTGTTTCATCTGATTCTGCATGATGAAATTCAATAACCAGGAAAAGTTTAGCAAGAACAGTAAGGAAGGTGAAGAAAAAGAAGAAATTTGGTGGTTGATATTCTATCAAGGACTAAGATAAATTTGTGATCTACATACCTGAATACACTTCCAAGTTTGGGATGTGAGCAATCTTAGACCAATCCTCACCTGTTTCCCTCTTGCATCTTTGCAATACGATGGGACATTTTGCAATTGTTAGTGTTTGCAGAGAGGTAAGGGCACGAATCCCTTCCGACAATGATGTTAAATTGGGGCATTTCTGTATATCAAGTTCTTGAAGAGATGTGAGGTTGCAGATCCACTCCGGTATCGTCATTAAACTTGGACAACCCCAAATTTTGAGTGATTTTAGAGAGGTGACATGTTGAAGCCCCACTGGAAGAGACCTCTTTGAAAAGTTACGGAACCCTAGATTGCTAAGGCTATTTAGCTCTTGCCATTCCATCTCATCCCCATCAAAATCACTAATGACCAGTGACTTAAGCACAGTAAGATGCTGCAAAACTCGAGTGAGAGGACAACAACTGTTATGTATATCAAGAAGATTGATAGAAGTGAAGTTCCGCAGCAATTCCTCTGGCAAAGGTTCCTTCATTCCGATCAAAATGAGTGACTTTAGTTTTGAGAGAGGGGCGAAGGAGGAGGTGGCAACTGAAGAAGAAGAAGAGGTCGATGCTATTTCTGCTGTTGATGTTACGATCTCTGGAGGTGTCGTATTCGTCATCCTCATCACTGTCTGCTGCAATGGCTTCAGACTAGAGTTGTTTAGGTATAGAGTTTCTAGATTTGGGAATAAAGGCATGGAAGTCAGCTGAGGACAATCCACAATAAATAAAGAAGAAAGAGATGGAAATGAAGCCTTAACAGAATCCTCCCTCCTCCACCACCCTTTTAAGTTAGGGCAACCGTAGATATTGAGTTTCTTTAAGGATTGGAGGATTGGAAAATCAGACAACTTTTCACTATGAACATACTCAAGGGAATGCGAGTAACACAAACGCATCTCTTTTAGAGAAGGAAAACAATCCAACGGTGGTAGATGTTGAAATTTCCTACATTTGAACAACTCAAAAAATTCAAGATTTGTGAGAGATGAAAGCCAACTTGGAAATCTCACTCCTTGAAACCCAAAGAAACTAATACAGGTTTTTTCATATGATAAATAAACATGATAAATCAAAACAACAAACAATGGACACCATCCAAAATTATAGTACATAACCATTCTCATAACATATATAATCGTAACACTACTTATCCAATTTTTAATACATAATCAAAATACTAAACATAGTTCATAAATACATAACCATTGTTCCATAATATTACATATTTTTGGTGAAATAGTTCTCCAACCAAAGCTTTCTCAGTTTAGGAGCCTTAGCCATAAAAGCTCTGTCAACCTTCTCTTCCTGAATCATATAATCAAAAGCTGAAGCAAGCATCTCCCCAGCAAAACCTTCAATTGTCATCACCGCTTCATAAAGCTCATTTGCATCAACCCTATAATCAAACCAGCATGAATCTATGAAATTAAAGTTTTCCAATGCAACAAATTAAGAAAAAAAAATTGAGGAATACATGCCATTACTTCAAACCAATAAATGAACTTGATCATTTATCTGTATAAATCACAATGAGTAGGAACTCAAAACAGTTGGGACTAACCTCAAATGCAATTGATGCACAGTCAATATCTATTACTTTCAACTCAACTCAGATTTCAGTCACATTAACCAGTTGCAACTCAACTCAGATTTCAGTCACAACTTAGATCTCTATCTCTCAGGAACTCAAAACAGTTGAGAAATACATGCACAGTCAATATCACAGCAGGCATAATCTTTCCCACAAAAACCCAAAACCAATCAATCCACAAAATTAAAACTCATACTCAGCAAAAAAAAAAATCAACAATTCCCAAATATTTAAAAAAAAAAAAAAAAAAATCAGATCAGATCAGATCCGATCCGTGAGAGATAGAGATCGGAGGGGGTGGGGGTTTACCGTGGGAGAAGCAGATCGGTGCAGGGATGGGAGGGTGGGCCTTTGCTGTGCGATCGGTGCGACGGTGGGATCGGTGAGACTCTGTGATCGGTGCGACGGGGTGGCTCGGCTGGCTGGGCACGAGTTGGGTGAGAGAGAAAGCGAGCAAAGAGAGAGAAATAGAGCAGAGAATGGGCAGGCGTGGTTGGGGTGGCTCGGGGTGGCTGGCGGGGTGGTTGGGGGTGGCTCGAGACGGTGAGAAAGAGAGCAGAGAGTGAGAAGAGAGCAGAGAGCAGAGAGTGAGAAGAGAGAGAGCAGAGATGCGTGAAATGGGTCGAGAGCTCACTCGCGTGTTTTGGAAAATGGTTTACGGAAATTTTTCCGTAAACCGTTTTCCTCTTTTTCCTTTGTGTTTTTACGGTAAAAAAAATATATTTTCAGGTTGACTTTCATTTTACGTCGAAACAAACGTCTGCAAATGCTGAAAACGTTTTACGGAAAACGTTTTCAGTCGAAACAAACGAAGCCTTAGGTTATGTAGGCACTTATTACTTATACTCACTTTTCTCATTTTTCTTCTTTTTTTTGACATGACATGAGGGAACAGATAAGTAGAGGTCTATAAAGTAGTACTGACTCTATACTAATTAATTGTGTTAACCTTAAAAGTTGTGTTTGAAGATGAACTTTGAAATTTGTGTGTGTTGATTACTGTGTAATTAATTTGTTTTTGTTTTTATAACATTACTGTACATTTGAAGTTGAAGTTTAAAATTTGTGTTGAGTATTGTGTATAAATTAATTTGTTTTTATTTTTATACAACTCTACTTAGATTGATTAATTATTTATGACTAATGTTCATGGAGAAACTAGTTTAGATGAATACAAAAGTAATGAGTAATTTTCATTAAAAAAAAAATTAATGAGTGATGGGAGAATGATTTTACAAATTTTGATTATGATTAAACTTCAACATTTACAATTTCTATCATTTTACATTTTTTACAAAAATTGAAACCAAATAAGGAAATTTATAAATGATGAAATTTTAAATGATGAGAATATAAATCCTATTATTTATAAAATTCTATAAATTTAATAATTTCTTAATTCAAACGCACCATAACAGCACAAGTTGAAATTTATTAAATGAACTCGCGTTTAATTTCAAATCCACGAGCCCCTTTCCTAAAGATTAGCTGTTATACACAAAAACCAATAAACTTGTCCCTTACTTTTCTTTATAAACGACAATTAAGGTAGACTTCAAGGCAAAGCTGCAAGAAACAACCAAATACAATACCAACAAATCCACTGCATTATCAATATTAAACATATGCGGAAAGGGAAAAACAAAAGGTTTGAGTTAAATACATTGGGCTAATGGTCAAGATGGTACGCTGGTGAGCTGGTAGATGGATGGTCAAGAAGTTTGAGTTAAATATACCCAATTCGCATTATGTTCCCGATTACAGGAGTTGCTACAAGCTAGCATTACTTTTTCTTTTTTTCTTCCCCCTCACTTCATAGAGAATAATTAATATCGTTTGTTTGTTTTAGTTATAAATGTCAGTTTTTTTTTTTTTACTAAAGTCTCAAATTCTCTAATTACAGACATACTTTTAAAAAATTTGTTTATGTTAAATAAAATAAACTAATACTACAAATAAACTCAACCAATTTTATTTATTTTTTGATTCAGGGTGAAAATTAATTATGACTTACAAAAATATATGTCACAGACACAGCCTTGCGACTCTCTGAATAATGAAAAACAAACAAAAAGGAAAATATAAGCAGCAACTTGTGACAGTAATTTGAAAACTCACCGTCCAAAGATTTAAAGAATCTCATGATTTTGGCATTGGATGGACACCACTTTGGTGGTCAAAGATGAAATTGATAATAGTATATGATATTAATTTTTTAGTAAAAAGTTCCTGCTACGTTGTTGAACTGTCTCTCATGTGCAATCTACAACCACATTTTGCACTTACAGCCATGTTATGTAATTATCTTTAGACCAAAGATTGTCATCTCCTCCTATATCACTAAGTGGGGATTGTTGCAAAATCATGAGATTCTTTATATCTTTGGACGGTGAGTTTTCAAATACTATGGACACCACTTTGGTGGTCAAAGATGAAATTGATAATAGTATATGATATCAATTTTTTAGTAAAAAGTTCCTGCTACATTGTTGAACTGTCTCTCATGTGCAATCTACAACCACATTTTGCACTTACAGTCATGTTATGTAATTATCTTTAGACCAAACATTTACTTTTGGAAATGTTCATGAAATGCCAGGATGGAGCACTTGGTTAAGTGAAATTTTTTTTTTTTTTGTGAGTTTATTCGCTGAAATTGGATGGAGTCATGTGTGTGGTATTTTCCGTTTCTGACACAAAAAGTCTTGGTTTAAGCTGAGGCCACCATTGACTTTGTCAAAAATTTGAAATGCTTACATTAATTTCTTGTATGCATGATGACATCAGTATTTGACTAAACACTTTATATCACTAAGTGGGGGATTGTTGTAAAATGGTAGTTTATAGTGATATAGAAGTGGGGGCTTATGCATTTGTCCCACATTAAAAAGATACAAAGCTTTGAAAGTGTTTATAAGGTGGTATACACACCAACACTTTAAATGAATAAAATGGAGTTATGGACATGTGGCTTTACTACTCGCACACGCGCGCGTGGCGTAATGTGGCGTTTTAGTGGCACACTTGGAGATCATGATTGGCGTGGCTTTAATTGCCATAACTATGTTTGTGAGCTTTTCAAGCTCTTCATTGAGACCGTAGAGCAGTCCCAACTCTTGAAAAGCTTTGTCACACAATTGGCTAATGATTCTTTCAGCAAATTGGAAAAGAACTCCGTCCGCCATTTCTCACTGGTAAGTGGTCACTCGTAAGACAATAGAAAGGTAGTTAAGATGGGGAAGAACGAGGGCTTTGTGAGGAGGATATGGCTTAGGCAAAGTGATCAATATAATTATTGGTGATCACTTTGAGTGCATGCATGGTGATTGCTGGTTGGATATTCTGATGATAATTATGAAAAAATTAAAGCGTGACATACATTTACCAAAAGTGAAAAGCATGCATCACGTACATGCTTTAGCAAAAGATAAAGAACAAGCATGTATCACATGGGTAATAGCCAATGGGCTGTGTTGTTAGTGCTGTTTAAAGATGATTATCTCCACCACCAACAACAACAAACAATGGCGTAGGCAGAAAGTTGGCTAAGTGGGGTCATTCAATGCAAGTGCACGACGGCGAGCGAGACCTACAAGGAGAGGATCGATCTGTCGATGCCATTTGCTTATTATGCTTAAGATTTTGAAACAATGCTCTCTCTTTCTATCTAATTCCACGGATAAAGTAAAGTAAAATTTAAGATTTTTTTTTTTTACTGAAAATATGGGTTAATAGTAATTAAAGTTTTAAATTCATATAAACAATGGTCAGGATGGGGGCAGTAGACCACATATGGCATAGTGAAAAATCACAAACCCACCCATTGATATATCTTTGTTTTTAATATAAAAATCTCAACTCCACAATCAACACAAAAAGACAAGCAGTGGATCACAAACATAACACATTAACAGTTGAATACACAGTGACACAATGATACAAAAACATTAAAAATCAACCAATACAGTCAATGGTGCTTTCTTTTCCGCGATTAGGAACAACAAATCAAAGGAAACAGAATGAAACTCTCTCCTTAGTCCCTCTCTCTATTTTGACGGTAATTGGTAAAGTAAATTTTTTTTTTTTTATTTATTTAGTAGAAGAAGATTAATTGGGTTGTGAGTGTGAATTATTTGGGCTTGATAAACTATTTGGGTTGACTAATTCTGATTGTTGATGTTGTTGTTGATGTTATGCTTTTGGGCTTATTTTTATTGATGATATTTGGGCTCTTTTTTGTGCTACTTGAATTTTTTTTTTTTTTTTTTATAGCAATAATATTATTGACCCCATCTCTACCTTTTTTTTAAAAAAAAAATTTAGTGGGATCAACTTATATAAATCCCCAAATTTTTTATACATACATATCTAGGTAAAGCTTTTTTTTTTTTTTTTTTGTGGGGTCAATTGACCCCACTGAATTGTATCTAGCCCCTGACAACAAAGATGATGACCACGTTACATGAATTCTTCCAACAAACTAGTCTTTACTAATTCCTCATTTATCATTTATCGGCTTAAACTCGAGGACAAGTTCCTTTCCAATCTGGGGAGGATGATGTAATAGTGAAATAATGAGGTATATGATTTCCAAGTAAGCATTCAAGATGCAGTCATTGGATGATTAAAAGTCATTCTGAAATGTGGTCTCGGTGAATTAACCTTTGTCTTGGAAATAAGCTTTTGTGTTGTTAAAAAATGTATCTTGTAACTTGTGTTTGTCTTGTGAGTTGTGTTTTGCTTATTGGAAGTTGTAATAATTATTGAAGTGATTATAATTGGCAGATGTAGTAATTATAGGGGTCTATGGGTAGAGTTGTGGTTTGTCTATTGGAAGTCACTGCATGACACAAGATCAACACGATTGGGAATCCAATTTGCTCTTGATATTTTGAGCCAAGATCAAGAAGGATCATGAGCACAAGGTCCTCATCATTGAGGTTTTAACAATTGTGGCTAGAGAGTCTACAATGGATTGAATTCTTTTTTGAGTCATGATGACAGGCTGAAGCACCCCCCAAAAAAAAAAAAAAAAAAATCAAATTTACTTCATGTTTAATATCAAATGCCAAACTCTAATTGTGCACTAGTAGTCTTTTGTGGTCTGTATTCAATAAATCACACATGTTAGGAAAGTTGATGTCTTTAATAGAGGGGAAAAAAAAATCAAATAAAAAAAATCAAATTTACTTCATGTTTAATATCAAATGCCAAACTCTAATTGTGCACTAGTAGTCTTTTGTGGTCTGTATTCAATAAATCACACCATGTTAGGAAAGTTGATGTCTTTGATAGAGGAAAAAAAAAAAACCTAAACTTATTGATGATAATTGGAAATTCATAAGAACCCTTAGAAGGTTATATATAAATTTCATAAATACCAAATGATGGAAACTGGATGACTCACACCAAAAATTGTAAACTGTTATCTTCCAAATGTCTCTAACATTTTATTTCCCCCATTTATTACTCTCCAGTTATGGAACACTTGTAAGCATTTGAATTAGTTTTTTTTCCATTAACTTATTTGCTGAAAGTTGGCAAAAGTGACATGTCTTATTATAAGACTCATCTTCAGTATTACTTCGGACTTTATCTTGTTGCAGAAAAACGTGTAATTGATGCTTGTATTTCTTCCAAAGCACGCCCCTTGGTCTCCGGTACCAATGTTGCGACGAACAGAGTAGTCAAACAACAAATGCTGGAGTACATGAAAAATGTTCCTGATGTAGCATGGCCAAAACATTCATGTAAATCTGACTCTAAAAAAAAAAAAGTAGAAGTAGAATGTAAGTAAAATGTAAAATGTAGAAAGAAGTAGAAGGAGATTGGAATAATAGGTACTCATGCCTAGCAGCTTTCTAATAAAAAGTTGAAGCACTATGCGTGGAATTGAAATATTGATAATTGAGGCACATTGGAATAGGATGCCAACAATATCAGTTGATGGGTTTATATCGAAAAGTTAGCTTCTTGAAATAGATTTGGAGAGAAACAGAACAATACGGTGAACTGGTGGAACTTGACATGGTTTCCTGTATCCTTTTAAGGCAACAATCCTCTTTTATTCTTAGATTTTGAGTGTTTTTATTTACTCATTATGTTTTTATTTTGAACACATTACACATGTTATATTTGAAATTTGATGAGAATAAATAAAATAAAAAGGTAAGAATTAAACTGAACCTATATCCAAATACCAATGACTAAAATAATGAAAAATTATAAACAATAGGAACCAAAATGAACATAGGCCAAAGTAAACACATCCCCAAAATATAAGGACGGAAACGAGTTTTTTGCCTTCTTTTAAAAGTTGAATGGCAATGAACAACCGTTTAATAAGCGTGAAAGAATAGTTAAATGGGGTTACAATAGGGATATAGTTTGTGTTTTCCACACGAATCAATGCTATAAAATCCGATTTAGACCTCAAAGTATTAAACACAATTATCAATCATCAAATTTAAAAACAATAATAGTAAAAAGCTATGAAGCACATGTAGTCCTAAAATAATAGAGTACCCAAATCGGGCAGGTATCGGTTATTGGTACGTACCCCTGGGATACAACTGCATGAGTAACCCACGAATACTAAAAAAAAGTTGTATATTTCATCACATAAGCATGAAATAATTAGTATTCTTTCGCTAGTCTTATCTCTAATCAAGCTTTTTGAACGCTTATCTTTTATTTTATCTTGGTTACAATGTAGAACATCTCTTTGATTTACTCTTTTTTATCTTGGTTTGCACTCTAACGACTATTCAATGGTAATGGATGTACCCAAGATTGCTTGAAAATTCACATATGTTTAAAAATATATGAAAAATATATGCATAACAATATATAAAAAAATATATTTAATAAATATACCTACCGTATCCGTATCCTAATTTTTAGAAATTGTCATACTGCTGGTCCGCTGTACCGTACAGGTACCCAAAAACATGCGTGTGCTTCCTGGGTAAACAGGCACAGACTTTTAATGACCAAAGTGAAATACCAATAAAAGATCTCATCAAAGGAAAAACTATTTTGGGTAATCCAATCCGATAAAAAATTCACTACCAATAGTTACTATTAGAATTTATATCGGTTAATATTCATGATAGTGTATTTAGATTAAGGGTTGCAATTCCTGGTTCAAAAAATCATGTCTGGTTGTTGCTCAAAACTTTCAAATCTGCAAAATCTTGCTCAAGATCAACGTGAACAAAATTCTTCAATCAAATAGAGATCCTGCCCGTACCCTGTCTAAGGTTTGCTCAAGTGAAAGGCCCGCAAGAAATTAAAAGTGGTACTAGCAAGAAAAGATGGAATCATCTTGTAGATTTTCCAAAAGGCTTTGGGTATGGACTTGACTAGCATTGTAGACCAAAATCAAGTCATTATCCGTAGTTGAGGAGAATAATCAAAACCATTGCCAATACAAAGCAAGGTGATAGTGAATTACATGTTCTATTAGGATTTTATCTTGAGCATCATTAAGCTAAAGAGGCGAAATAGGTTGTAAGGAGACCACATAGCCGCCTTAATAAATTACTTACATGAAGAGTTTTGAAAGAGCCGTTAACAAAGGTCTATTAATGTGATATTAGATTCGTAGGACAGCAGACTTTCGCCATAATAGATATGTTTGTAAATCAATTGAAATAATAATATCATTTGCAATTATATCTTGTTGTAATGAATTTGAAAGATGCATTACAAAAATGTATCTCAAAGTTGAACTGTAGATTGTTAAATCAGAAACTGTTACCATAATAAAAATGTTATGTGATGAATCTGAAATAGTGCTACCGATAGCTACTGTTTATGAGGTTGTGGTGATGAAAGGTGCTGCTTCTGTAACTATCATTTCAATTTAAAAGGTCATAATTTTGAAAACCCAAAATTTTGCTTTTTAATTATCTATGATTTTGGTTTCTGTGTAACTTTTTGAGATTTATCCGATTTATGAGTTGGACGAAAAATGGAAATGATGGTCTATATGACTGCAAGAACCCACATTAAATGAGGATTTTGGGTTTTGGGTTTCAATGTTCTTAAAGTTTTAGATTTTGGATTTCGAATAGCTGCATTTTAGATTCAACGCTTGAGTATCTTGAATTCCATACTCTAATTGTGAACTATGATTTGCTCATTTACTTAAGGCTATGGAATTTCATATCTTGACAAAAGTTGTGTTTGCAATCCTTTTGGTTCATGTAAAAATCAATAAATGACGCCATGTTAGGAAATTTGACATCTTGAATCAAGAAAAAAAAAAAAACTCGTTTATAATAAATAGAAAGTCACAAGAACCTTTACAGGTTTCAAATGAATTTCACATATTTTAAATCATGGAAATATGATCCTCACACCAAACATATGAAATAATATCTACCCAAACATTTCAAACATTTTTTTTCCTCCCTTATGTTATGAAGAAATACTCCAATTATGATACTTTTCAAATGAGTTGTTATTACAAGAATAATTTACTAGCATTACTTAGACCTTATCTTATTGCAGAAAAATGAGTAATTGATTGTTGTATTTCTTCCAAAGTTCTTCCCTTGGTCTCTGGTACCAATTTTGCGACGAATAGAACAGTAAAACCACAAATGCCTGAGAATATGAAAAATGTTTCTGATGTGGCATGGCCAAAACATTCATGTATTGTTACAAAATAGAGAGCAGGAAACAGTTAATAAATATTGAAAGTGGCTGAAGTTATCCATTCCTTCACAACATTAAAGAAAGTGTAATTACCTGCTTTACTCCATTCCATCATAAAATTGAAAGTGTATGTAGTAATCCAAGTACATGTCCATTTCACTGAAATCACCAGACTTCCACCCGCACCCTTGACATTTATAGGAAATATCTGAAATTGAATTTCATCCTTCAATTAAAGCTATAAAGCTGCTTGTTAATGCAAAATTACTGTTAATAAGTTTGTAAATGGATTCAGGGTTCAATAAGTTACATACCTCTGCCATTATAACCCATGGTAATCCTGCCATGCCTATTGAGAAAGCCACAGTATTCGCCTGCATGGATTATTAGCTGGTCAATCTCATACATTGCAACTTGATCTATCACTTTGTAAGCCTCAGTCCAGAATTGAACTAAAACCGAACAATAAACACTGGTTTGTTGCTTTTAGGATTAGAAAGGAAAAGAACCATAAAAAGTGCGTAGTTTTCCATGTTACTAATTGCAGCAATACGTGATAAGTAGGCTTTGAGTCCTAAAGATTACAGAATATGGGGCAGCCTTTAAGCCAATTCCATCTATCCAAGTAAGCTATGAACTTAACCAACTTATGCCCTTTAAATGTCCCACATTCTAACTTGTAGTTGAAGTTTAAGTTAGATAAAATATGAGGTATACAACATACAAAATTGAAATCTTTATTTTTTTTGTCTTTTGGTAGTTTGTACAACAAAAGTGGCAATTAGCACCAAAATTGGAGTGGTCTTCTAGACTAAACTCATAACTTCAAGTATCAAAAGCCCTTCAAACACCTTATAGATTCCGACATCTTAACTGGACACTGAAGCATAAAGGAGACAGAATGTTGAAATTAACTTAGAAGTCTTTAGATTTTTTCCTTGAGAAGATAAGGAAAAGTTGTGCTTTTGTATATTGTATTACCAAGATCCCGATTAGTGCCAAAATGGGAGTAAGCCCCTTCAACTGGTAAGCGTCCTGCTCATAACAAAAGATTTAAAACAATTATCATTCATATACGAAGAAATTGGAACTATGGACAAGAAAACTCTGAATTTGTTTTTAAAGGAAACCGGAATGTAGAATGACAAGCCTATAAGAAAGCAACTCAAGCACATTCCAGCAGCAGATACCTGCAAGAATTGGTAGACTTTACTGCTATCAACATATTAATGAACTACAAGATATACTTAAAGTTGAACTTTTGTCATCCTCACCAGAAGAAGTGGTCGTCGTCCTGTCTTATCTGTCAAGATAACACTCATTAAAGTAGCTGGAATCTGCAAAAGAATGTCTACATGTGTGGGATATGTATGAAGTGAAATCCTGTATTAATTCACAGTTATAGTAAGCCATGTACCTTCAACATAGCCATTGATATTGACCCAATTGTACTGGAAAAACCTAACATAACCCAGAATTCAGATTGTTTTTTTACATATATATATATATATAGTCAATTACATGAAACAATTCTTAAAGCCATTGAATTACCAGCTTCTACAAATATAGAGCTAGCATAATAACCAACCGTGTTGCTCCCTCCAAATTGTTGCAGTATTATCAACCCAAGTCCAACCTTCAATTAAATAAAATATATAAAGTGATTGGATAGGTGATGAAAAGTGAAAGTGCCACAATGAGTTAAACGTACAATGAGTGGATGAACGTATCTTCGCTGTAACAAGTCCAGAATTCTTGTTTCTGAGTGCTGCTGAAAGGTTTCTGTATGATTCTGTGTAAAGATCACATTTTTTTCAGGCTGTGCTAAGAAAGTTATAAAAAATCACAAACAAGGAAATTTTCCTCTAGTTAAGATTATAAAAAGCGATACATTGTAATAAACAAGTGAAACAGAAGGTTACTCTGATATCATCTGCTTCTTGGGAGATATCAGCATTCTTTCCTCAAAGATGCTGTAGAGTAGCTTCAAGCTCTCTTTCTTTACCAATTTTGGCCTGCAGAGTGCAGATAACTTGTACTCATCATTTTGCATTAGAATGGATGCTTACATTTTCTTGAAAGAACAAACCTTTACTAGTTTTAGATGTTATCTCCTGAAGGAATACAATTTTTAAAGCATATATCTTATTCTTCTTAGTCACACAATCAAAAAAAGCATTTAAATAACATTCTCAACAAGATATTTGGACTCACCAGCCATCTAGGAGACTCTGCAACGAAGAATAATCCCAGTACTTGAAATAGAGATGGAATAGTACCTGGACATAAAATCAGTTCTATTCTTTTAAGATTTTTACCTTTGGATTATGTTCATGCAGTGAAGGACCAAGAAAAAAAGTTACCAATTAATGCCAAGGTGTGCCAGGTAATGAAACTTCTGATCAAATACATAAGTGAAAAGCCACAACTTACCATCAACTGCACACTTGATGAAGCATCGGTGTGTTACGTGTTAACAATGAGTTGGCAACTCATTTTAAAGACACAATGATTTCATTATACCTGGTTAGCTGCTGTAAATTGTCCCCTAAGATTTTTAGGTGTTATTTCTGCAATATATACAGGCACCTGTTTGGTTATAAGAACTTAATCATTATTTTGTGTCTTATTCAATATATAAATCAATTATAAAATGTTAATGCAACAAAAATTACCACATAGCAAAGATTTCCAATGCTAATTCCCAATGACAGCCTTCCAAGATCCAGCCACAAAACATTTATTATATAAACTAAAAGTTGAAGCTGAGAGAGACTTTTTTACCTTCTCTAAAGCCCGCCACGTCAGATTTGCTGCTTCTACATTGTTCTAGCTCATTCTTCTCTCTCACACGTTTGCCCCAATTAATAATTAATTCATGCTTAATTATCTAATGCTCTCTCCCTCTCACACGTTTACATTTAATTTTATCCTTATCTGTACCCATCTAATGCTCCCTCTCTCTCACACGTTTACATTTAATTTTATCCTTATCTGTACCCAACCAAAACTAATTCAGCATTATTTTAGGATTCTGGATTCCCCACCATAAACCCTCCTAAATTCTATCGTTTCTTTTTACTTCATCAATTAATAATCTGCCGTTTCCCCCAATTAACTTCCCAACTGGCTATCATTTTCTTTCGGGAAAAAAAAAAAACTTCCCAACTCTCTCTCTCTCTCTCGACTCTTCCACTCCCCATCAGTAACAGACATCATCTAATTTTCCCCCCTTGCCTCATAAAAGGTTGTCTTTGCTGTTTAGGATTCCCCATGGCTACTGTTATACACAATTGAAGGCACATATCTGGAGCAGACTGTTGTGTTTCTTTGTAAAGTCTTTGGTTTTTAAATAAAGACACAACTATGTAGTAGAAAGCATATAAATAGTTGAAGACAGGTACTTTCTTTCTTCAAATCCTCTGTTCCTTTTGCTGCGAATTCCCCTGGGCGTCTTTATTGGTAAAGATGCTTTTTGTTCAAATTGTTACTTGAATCTTTGGTTAAAAATTTAAAATTGTTTTAGCTATATTTGGACTTTTATGTGTTTGATATGGTTGCATAATGTTTAGTAATTTATGTGTTTGTTTGATTCTTCCGCCTTTACTGTTTAGTGTTGTTTTATTTCCGTATATCATACCTTCTCTAGATGCTCACCAGGTCGTATTTTTTATTTTTATTGAATTTGAGGGTTTGAGTTTAAAAGTCAATTGAATTTTGTGTGATTTGAGTGATTGTGATGAAAATTCAATTGGGTTTTGTGCCTGATGAAAATTACAGCTTTTATGGTTCAGTTGTTTTGGTGTCAGATAAATTACTTTGGACCTGTTGCCATTGTCTGTATTAAGTATTGTGAAATCATCTTCACATATCTCTTCCCTCACTAATAGTACTAGAAAGTTTTTTCATCTTTTGTATAATCTTGCCCTCAACTCATTGATCAACCTATCAATGGGTTCAATCTCTGTCTGATTCAGGAATACAGATCACAGAACACTGATCACGGCCAAAGAAATCGTCTCCCTTTCTGGCTTTGTCACCACTCTGTATTTCAGGGCTTTTGAACATTCCATTAGTAATTATATCTTTATCATACAAAAATAGGAAAGGTTAGTAGACCACTTATTATCAAACTTATTTTCTATGTCTATGTAGTGAATTTTTCTGGCCAAAACTAATTTCCTATGGCAGAATTTATTGTTGAATTGTAAGCAGAACAATGACTCACTAAAAGTGAACATGAACATGGTATTAGTGTTGCATTTGATGACATTGGTTAGTATTAGTGAAAACCATGGGTGCATCAAACCTACAAGCGGCCTTAGTTTGATTTAATAAACAGTGAAATTGAAAAACATTCCACTTTTTGTCTTGCAGGAGAATAGTAATGGCTGACCCATTTGCATGTTGTTTGACCCCAAGAACAAGATTTGGCCTTGGACTTTCTGATAGTACTTGGATGTTACAGTCATTGTTACTTCTTTTCCATATTGTTCCAAAAGGTAGTTATCCTCTACGTGGAATGAGCTTGATAGTGTAATCATGTAGAATATCCCTGTAGTCTTTGAGCAATTGGATTAGAGTATTCAGCATGCTTCTCAACTATGGTTGGGTGTGCATTTGATTTGAGCTAGACGTGGGTGTTCATATATGTTACAAGCCTGGGTTTTTTTATTTTATTATTATTGCTTCGGATTGAATTTGTGGTTTGTGGGTTTGGGTATAGCATTCAGTTGGAATTTTTTTTGTCATGAAATTTCAATTGTATTTTGTTCATTTGAGTGGTTTTTGGTTATGTTGTAGGCATTCAATTGGAATTTGATGGTTTTTAGATGAAGACAATGCATACCCATCCAAGAAAAGCCTAAAATTCCCATAAAACAAGTTCAATGGTTTTTAAATACTTATTACTTTGAAGCTTCCAAATATTTTTCTTGACAATTAGACAAGTTTTTGAGTTCAGAGATACCATTTTGCAGGTTGGTTAAGAGTAAATATAACATAATAGTGACATATAGTGCAGTGTAGAAGGTAAAGAGTAATTCCAGAAAGTGCATGGGATGGCAAATGTTGACTATGGAACAATTTTATTTGTAAAAAAAAGGAAGCAAGATGACAATGGGATGCTTAACAGTTTTGGAATGTACAAAATGAAGGCTTTATTTTTGATAATTCAAGAGGTTCTGGCGACTACAAAAGGAAATGGTTGGATTAATATATTTTTGAGGTAGTGGAACATTTGGCTATGGTAGTGCTGTTCATTTACAGGGTTTGGCGTATATATTTTTTCAGTTAATTTGTTTGTTTATTGGTTCCTTGCAGAGATATGACGTGAATGGTGTAGTTGAAGTACAAGGAGTTACAAGTATTGAGGATGCAGCAAATAATTGCCAGTCACAGTCCAAACCGAAATGGAAGACTATGGATACTAAAACATCTCCTCATATGATAAGCACAAAGGAGTCTCCTACCTTGGATACATACAACACAGCAACAAGATGATAAGAGTTGGTAGGATAGATGTTTAAGTTTGTAATATTTGAAATACAAATAATTGTTAAAATATGACAATTGCAATTCTATCTTACCTATTGAAGCACTGAGTTAGAAACAATATAATTTTTTTAAAGAGTCTGTCTTTGCCTGATGAATATATGTATTTTATTGCATTTATGAAAAGTATTTATAGTAAACAATAATGATATTACGATTTAATAAATCTCTAAAAAAAAAAAATAGATATTTTCCGTGCATCGCACGGGTTTGCGACTAGTTCTATATAAAGCATTGAACTCTATTGGTGATTGGTGTTAGAGAAACCATGAAGCCCATATATATATATATATATATATAGGTCCAAACCCAAACTCATGTTACTTGTATTGCACTCATAAAGTGTGTCTATAAATAGACCTTCCTTGTACAGTTTTACACACCGCTGAATAATATACAGTTATTCTAACAATTGAATTAACCCAACAAGGAAAAGAGAGCGCCTTTCCAAATGCTATGGCAAGCCAACCTACAAAGCTGAATATTTCAGAGAACCACCTGCATTACAAAATCAACAATAAATTGGAAGGAATACCTTTAAAAAAAATAAAAAAATAAAAAGATTTTTGTAGTAATAAAAATATCAACATGAAATTGAAAGGTGACAAAAGAAATTTACACCTCTCCGACCAATAAGGTCTGCCATCCTTCCACTTAGTAATCCACCTATCACTCCTCCAATAGTCATTATTGACCCAAAAACTGAATACTGCAAAATGCATAGATAAACGTAAGATAAATAAGAGAGATGATTTGCACCAAGGTGAGTTCCATTCAAACAATTAATTTAACATTTCATTCCACTGAACTTCAGTAAAAAGAAAATCAAAAGTAAGTACAATGTGAATCTGTGAAGAACAAATACATGTGTCCATATGTGGCAACACTATGCGTGTTAGTGTAAAATCATTTTTTATTGGTCATATAATGTGTGAATTTGTGAAAAGTTTACATAAATATCTACATATATATGTTCAGAATTTTATGTTTGGCACATTTGCATGTGTTTGAAATGTAAATTTACAATCCCACAAACTCTATGGTTTTAGTCATAATATAACTTCCATTGAAGTATATGTTTCTACAATTTAGATTCACTATAGTAAGTGGAAGGGAATGAAGCCCTCTGTTTTGGTTTAAGTGTGAGGTGGTACTAGTAGGACTGAGAGTGTGTTACCTTATCAATAAAAGTAATAATCCAAGTAAAGGAAAAGTGAAAATTAAAAAAATAAAGAGGAATAAATTACTAATACTTACTGCTGCCACAGAGATGCCCAAATCTTCAATGATTCTGGCTTCAGCAGGTGATGAATATCCTGCCTAAAAGCCAAATCATAATGCATTTCTCCATGGAATATAAATTTTTTTATTCTAAAAAAAAATCTTATTTATTTCTTATATGTACTAGTTATTAAATACACTACCATACAATGCGACTGTGTGTGTATTTGGTATAGCTTATTTTATGGGTTTATTTTGCTTAAAAAATAATTTGAATAAAAGATATAACTCTACTTACAAAAAAAGGGAAAAAAAAAATAGAGATTTTGAAAAGCTATTACAAACAAAGCCTAATGCAAATTGTTCTTTATTTTGTTTGGTATTGCCAGACTCCATGCATAATCATTTGGTATGTGCAGTAAATATAAAGGACACAATGTATTGCCAGACTCCATGCATAGTCTTTTAAAAAAAGGACTTGCAGTAAAAATATATTAAGGATGTCACCTACATTTAGATTAGCTTTTTGCTGAAAGCTTATTTATTTATTTATAAATACATTTATACCAACAAAAAATAATAAATAAATAAAAATAAGCTTAAAAGCTAAAAGTAAAAAGTTAATGCAAATAGTAAAATTGGGCACTTATTTTACAGTATTAGTACTAGAAAATGACTCCTAATTCCCAAACAAAAAAGAAAAAAGACAGACATTGTTTTTCCAAATGCCATATGATAATGTTATGGAACTTACAGCACAGCCAATACAGAGTGAGCCACAGAGGGCAACCATGGTGCTGTGTACAACAACAGGTGTGGCTGACCTACCACTTGGTGGTGTATCTTCAGCCTCTCCATTGGGCTTGGCTTCTAAAATTGTAGACCTTGGTATTAGTCCTTCTTCCATGCTTTCTCTCTCCATTTTTTTTATGGAAGATTGCAAAATTGTGAATAACAAGATGAGAAACAAATAGATAGTGAGATGTTTGGTGAGACCAAATAGATTAGTGGGAGACTTTCAGATGTGCCACAATTTTGCATTTTAAATTAAGGCCATGGCAATCATTAATTCATATGCTTTGTGTTGTCTCTTTTACAATTAGTCCCAATTATAAATAGAAAAGTGATGCCATCAGCTCCAACAATACAATTTGGAGCATTCTAAAAAGCCAAAATCAGGTAAGTTTTTTCTTTTTTTTTTTTTAACTTGTTTATTAGAAGTCAAAAGAGAAAAGAGAATCATTTTAATTGTGTTAAACATGGAAGGCCTATAATATTCTCAACTTCAGAGTTCCATTATTGAATAGCAATGATGACTTATTTCAAATTTTAACTTTGATAGTTGGTGTGACACCGGTCTAAATAGCTTCGATGCTTAAGTCAGAATATTTTATCAAGAAGGGAATCATTTACTGATTATGGATATTCTCTCATACATGTATGATGTATCTGATTGGGGTCATTCATTATATAATTCGATAGTTGGTGGTGCAAATCAATATTTGTAAATCATGTTCGATCATTTTATTTTTTACCTTGAAATTTTTTTATACATATTGTTGACATGTGTATAGCTAGGGATTATTTGACTTTTGTATTAGCTGTTAATTACACTAGTCGTAAACCTGTGCGATGCACAGGAAAAGTACTGAAAATAAAATCTAAAAAATCAAGTCTGATTAGATAGGGAGAAGAAAGTGGGTAATTGTTACATGTCATCAATTGAAAGTTACAAATTGTCGAGCTTTTTATATGTAAGATAATCAATTGGAAGTTGCAATTAGGTCTCAATGGATCAAGTGTGAATCCTTCATCTAGATCTTCAAGAATAAAGATATATATATTTTTTATAATTAAGAATCAAGATAAATGATATCCCATAACAATTACTCTGCAAAGTCAACATGCTTTGATTAGATAAAAAATGGGAAATTGTTTGCACATTCAACATGGAAATGCATCATTTCCAAGTCATGCATAAAATTCTTTTTAAGTCCAACACATAGCACCTATCTACCAATAAAAGACCAACAGATGTCCATATAGCAATGCAATGCTCAAAGAAAAGGAAAAAAATGCCCAAGTACTTGATAATCTAAAATCTATACAATATTCTACCACATGTTATTCTACCAATTTACCAAAGACATTATGTATTTTGAGTAACACCAATAGCGAACCAAACAAAAAGCAAACTGTTATGCTACGTAATGAAACTTTTATAGACAAAACGTGATCAGTTTCCAATTTTAAGTATGTAATCAAAGGTGACGATATGAAATAAAAATGGTAGAATAACAGTATGTTATTCAGCTGAAACAAAAATCGAGCAAAACCAAAAACAAAATCGTAATCATCAACCTTTAATGCCTTATGTTACAGAACAACCCATTAATAAGGAGATCAAATTCATTCCTATTACTTAACTTATTGACAATTAGACTAAGAGCCAAAAAAAATTAGTCTATTACTGAATTCTATTCATTATGCAAAAATTATAGATATTAAATTTTAGTTCAATATATATAGATTTAAACATGTCATGATTCACAAATCACAACATGTACAGATCACTCCAATTATTAGAGAGGGAATTATGTTTGAATTGTAGAATCATTGAATCGTACCATGCATAATCATTGAAAGGTATCCATATAACATATGAATAAATTGAGAATAAGTAGACAAAACACGAGTACTATGAAAAAGGAGAATTTTTGTACCCAAATAAAATAAAATTATAAGCATATTTTGTTAATATTTATGCCTCAACAATTTGTACACTTGTACATCAATGAGGCAATACCCAAAAAAAAAAAAAAAGGGTTTACAATAACATACCGTGCGTGTAACCTACAATTTACCTTCCTTTCAAGTTGTAATATTAAAGTGAATATTCAGCCACTTTTTGTTGCAATGTGATAATATTGGAAAGGGCAAGCCATTAAGTTTGTATCTTTTTTCAGTAGACCCTCATACCTTATGCAATATTCTAACATATTTGTTCGGAATTGTGATACATCCACTTATATAGATATGGGTGTAAGTAACGGCTTATTATTTTATAATTAAAATCTCAAAACGTAATAGTAATTTGCATTAAAAACCATTAAAACACAATGTTGGCAGCCAAGAATGAGCTTATAGGTGACATAATGAGTGTTGTAATGGAGTTCGGGGGAATATGAAAGGGTGCTAGATGAAAATCAGTTTTATGGTTATATGAAATTATGTTAATGGAGTTTGATAGAGGAATAGTAATGCATGGAATTCAAAAAGTCTGCACCACGCCACTAATATTGTAGTCAAACAGTAATTTGAGATATATGTTATATGAAAACAAATAGTCAAATATTAACTAATGTTTAAATGTAATGTTAAGGTAATTCTAAAAGGGAAGTCAAGGGTAATTAGTGGAGACATAAGTGGGGGTGGCTTTAAATTAGGAAAAATAAAACAGTCAAACATTAACTAATTTTTTAAATGTAACGTTAAGGTAATTCTAAAAGGGCCGCATGTAATTAGTGGGGGTGGGCGGCTTGAAAAAAAGAAGTTTGAATTTATTTCAAAGCCTTGGCTATTAAGTATTATATAGATGGGTATGAACTATGAAAAAAAAAATAGAGAGGGAGATAAGCAGTCAAGGAAAAGGAAGAAAAGAGTGGAATTAAAAAACCGATGGAAGGTGAAGAGGCAAGGGAGATGAAGAGCAAAAGAGAGAGAGTGTTAGAGATTAAGGCATGTGAGAGAGAGATGAATGGGGTGGAATAGTGTGGAAGCAGCAAATCTGACGTGGCAGCATTTAGAGGAGGTTGAAAAAATTCTCTCAGCTTCACCTTTTAGTTTATATATTATAGATTAGCTGTACTAGTTAATTGTAATTATTTTCCTTTTCTGTATTCCCTTGTATAGCTTTATATACCTCCATATTGGAGAAGAATAAAATAATCAACTCTATTTTAACATGATATCAGAGCATTGATCCTATAATATTACCCTATTTTTTCCAGCAACTTTTATCTTAGTATACCCATAAGTTTTTCCGCTGCCACCGTCGCTGGAAACTACTCAGCCACCGCTGCTGCTGTTCCAGCCACCACTGCTGCTGATTACTACTATTCTTCCCATTATTTTTCAATATGGGCAATGCTACCCCTTCCCCTACTACTGTGACTATACAACAAGATAACATGTCTCTACAAATCACTACTGAAAAATTGAATGGCTTGAATTATTCCACATGGTCTCAAAGTGTGGAGATGTATATCACGGGAAGAGGAAAAGTGCAGTATTTAACTGGAAAAAAACCCAAACCAGTTAAAACAGATGCTACTTACCCTAAATGGGTGGAGGAGAATGCCATGGTTAAATCTTGGCTTCTTAATTCAATGACTTCTAATATTAGGGCAGTTTTTCTTCGTCTCCCTACTGCTCATGATGTTTGAGATGCGGTTTCTCAAACCTATTTTATTGGCAAGGATGCTTTACACATGTATGAACTCCGATGTCGAGCTTATGAGACACGCCAAAATGGTAAGTCTTTGGCTAATTACTATGGTGCTCTTCAACTTATTTGGCAGGAACTGGACTATCTTCGTCCGAGTGCAATGACATGCTGGGCAGATGCTGTTGTCCAGAAAAAAGAGATTGAGGAGAATCGTTTATATGATTTTTTGGCTGGTCTTGATCCTAGTTTGGACCAGGTTTGGAGTCAAGTGTTGGCTCAAGATCCTCTTCCTAGTGTTCGTAATGCTTTTGCCTTTGTACGCCATGAAGAGCTTTGTTAAGCTACTATGATAGCTGTAAAATTTCATGATGGGTCTGCTATGGTGGATGGTGCTTCTTCTCGGCCTCTACCGATGGTCCCAGATATGACTTTTGGTAATTCTCGACCTCCATCAGTATCTCCTGGGTCCAAAATTTCTGGCAATAGGAAGCGCACCTACTGTAATGGTACCAATCATATCTGAGAAACATGCTTTAAATTGAATGGGTATCTAGAATGGTTTGTTCAGAAGAAGGGAACTCAAACAAAGGGGAACAATTCTGGGCCCCAGGCTCATCACATCTCTATAGGCTCTCAGGTTTTTGTTCCTTCTCAGGTAGATCAATCTACTCAACAGGTTTCTTTGGCTAATGCTTCTACTTCTTCAGGCAACACAGGTAATTTTGGATTCACTGAGAGTACAACTTCTGTTCCATGTAATAAACCTTGGATCATTGATTCAGGGGCTTCAGATCATATGACCAATGACTCAAAACTATTTACGCTTTATACTACTACTCCTAAAAATACTGTTAAGGTTGCTAACGGTCTTTCTACCCCAGTTCTTGGGGCTAATTCTATTCCTTTATCATCATCTTTGTCTCTTTCATCAGTTCTACATGTTCCTAGTCTCTCTAATAATTTAATGTCAATCAGCCAAATTACTAAACATCTTAATTGTTGTGCAATCTTCTTCTCTACTCATTGTCTTTTTTAGGATATTCTTACGAATAAGCTGATTGGTCTTGGTAGAGAACGTGGGGGCCTGTATTACTTGGATTTGAAAGAAGCACCTGTGTTAGAGGCTGGACATGTGTATCAAGTGGGAACAGAAGAGTCTAAGGCTAGGGAGAAGATTTGGTTATGGCATAGGAGATTAGGACATCCTTCATTTCAGTATTTGCAGCATCTTTTTCCATCTTTGTTTTCTAAAGTCAATGTTTCTAATTTTCATTGTGAACCTTGCATTTATGCAAAGAATCATCGTGTTTCATTTCCTTTAAGTTTCAATAAAAGTGATGTTCCTTTCTCTTTAATTCATACTGATGTTTGGGGTCCATCTCCAATTCCTACATATACTGGTGTTCAATGGTTTGTTTCGTTTATTGATGATTGCATATGGGTATCTTGGGTATATTTGATGAAAACTAAAAGTGATGTATTTCCTATCTTCCAAATATTTCATCAAATGATTCGTACCCAGTTTAATGTTCAGGTGCAAGTTGTCAGGTTTGATAATGGGAGGGAGTACCTAAAAAAGGGTTTCAATGCCTATTTTCAACAAAATGGCATCATTCACCAAACTTCTTGTGTAACTACCCCTCAACAAAATGGTATAGCCGAGCGTAAAAATCTTCACCTCCTGGAAGTGGCTCGATCTTTATGCTTTGCTATGCAGGTCCCAAAACGTTTTTGGGGTGATGCCATCCTCACAGCTGCATTTCTTATAAATCGTATACCATCCTGTGTCCTCCAGTTCAAAACCCCTCTCCATACTCTCTCTCAATATCATTCTCTTCCTTCTCTTCTCAATATCCCACCAAAAGTTTTTGGGTGTACTTGTTATATTCATATTCATCAACATCAACGTGGTAAGATGGATCCTCATGCCCGTAAGTGTCTTTTTGTGGGTTATTCTGCTACTCAGAAAGGGTTCAAGTGTTATCATTCCCCTCCTGGAAAAGTGTTTGTATCTATGGATGTTACCTTCCTTGAACATGAAGTTTATTTTCCAAGGGGAGCTTTTGACACTTCTCTTCAGGGGGAGATTGGAAGTGAGGAAGAAGAGAAGTTGTCTTGGGATGAAATGACAATACCAATTGTGTCCAGAGTGGAGATCACTCCACCAACTCCATCTAAATTACCTAAAGAAAGGGAATTGAGAGTATATGCAAGAAAGAAGAAAAACCAGGATCAGGACGCTCTTCAGGACAATCAGACAGACCCCACTCTTGAACAAGACCAATCAGTTGCTTCCCCTGAGAATATCGAACTTGAGGTAATTCCTGAACTTTCTTCCCCAATTGATACTCGAATAGAGTCTAGTGTTTCTATAGATTCTATTGATCCAGTGGATGATTTACCTATTGCTTTGAGGAGACAGTCCCGTACTTGTCAGTCAAAATATAAATATCCCATTTCGAACTATGTATCATCTCATCGTTTATCTGATTCTTATATATCTTTTGCAAACCATTTGTCTTCTGTATCCACCCCTGATAATTTACAGAATGCTCTTGGTAATCCAAAGTGGAAAAGTGCTATGGTTGAGGAAATGGAAGCACTCCAGAAGAACTCTACTTGGGATTTGGTTGAACTACCTGAAGGCAAGAAGACTGTGGGTTGCAAATGGGTTTTCACAGTGAAGCATAAAGCTGATGGATCTGTGGAAAGGTATAAGGCTCGGTTGGTAGCCAAGGGTTATACACAAACCTATGGAATTGACTATCATGAGACTTTTGCACCTGTGGCCAAGATTAATACTATCTGGGTTCTTTTGTCTTTAGCTGCAAATCTAGATTGGCCCTTGCAGCAATTTGATGTGAAGAATGCTTTCTTGCATGGGGAATTGGAGGAAGAAGTATACATGGATCTTCCTCCTGGTTTTACTACGGCCTCTGATGTTGGAAAGGTTTGTAAGTTGAACAAATCTTTATATGGGCTGAAACAGTCTCCACGAGCATGGTTTGGCAAGTTCAGTCAATCTATGAAAAATTATGGGTTCAAACAAAGTCAAGCTGATCATACTCTGTTCCTTAAATGTGATAAAGGTCAACTTACAGCTTTGATTGTATATGTTGATGATATGGTAGTTACAGGTAATGATGAAGAAGGAATTAGAAGGCTGGGAGATTATCTTGCAAAAGAGTTTGAGATGAAGGACCTGGGTGCACTAAGGTACTTTTTGGGCATTGAGGTTGCTCGATCTAGGCATGGTATTTTTCTGTCTCAACAAAAGTACGTTTTGGACCTATTAACCATAACTGGAATGCTAGCTTGCCAATCTATTGATACTCCAATTGAGCAGAATCACAAATTGGGGGATGATCGTGTTGATCAGGTTCCAACTAATAAGGAGAGGTACCAAAGGTTAGTTGGGAGATTGATTTACTTGTCTCACACATGACCTAACTTGGCTTATGCGGTAAGTGTGGTAAGTCAGTTTATGCATTCACCTAATGAAGTCCATATGGATGCTGTTCATCGAATTCTCAGGTATCTGAAATCGGCACCTGGTAAGGGTTTAATGTTTTCTAAACATAGTCATCTAGAGGTTGAGGGATATACAGATGCTGATTGGGAGGGATCAATTACTGATCGGAAGTCTACTTCTGGATACTTTACATTTGTTGGAGGAAACTTAGTCACATGGCATAGCAAGAAACAAAATGTTGTGGCTAGGTCGAGTGCAGAGGCAGAATATAGAGCCATGTCACATGGTGTTTGTAAGTTGTTGTGGTTAAGGATCTTGATGGGGGAATTGGGTTTCAATCTTGAGAAACCAGTAAATCTTTACTGTGACAACAAGGCTGCTATCAGTATTGCACATAATCCAGTTCAACATGATCGTACTAAACATGTTGAAGTGGATAGACACTTCATCAAGGAGAAGCTGACAGATGGGATTATTAGTGTGCCTTTTGTGAAATCTGAGGATCAGTTAGTAGATATCTTGACAAAGGCAGTATCAAGTCGAGTTTTACATTCCACACTTGTCAAGTTAGGCATCCGAGATATCTATGCATCAACTTGAGGGGGAGTGTTGACATGTGTATAGCTAGGGATTATTTGACTTTTGTATTAGCTGTTAATTACATTAGCTGTACTAGTTAATTGTAATTATTTTCCTTTTCTGTATTCCCTTGTATTGCTTTATATACCTCCATATTGGAGAAGAATAAAATAATCAGCTCTATTTTAACATATATATATATATATATATATATATATATATATATATATATTTTTTTGTTATATAAAAAAAAAAAAAAAAAAAAAAAAAAAAAAAAAAAACCCTCACTTTATGCTTCCAAATTTCAGTTCCAATGTTTATTAAATTACCTATATAGTTTTTAAGAGTGTCATGCTCTGGTGTGACTCCAAGAACCCACATTATATTTCAAGGTTAGTGATATGCTAAACATTGAGAGAGAGAGGCCATTGATATTCTTTGGGTTTTTCTATGTTAGAATTTGGATAGCTGCATTTTCTTTTGAGTGATGATGACAGCCTAAGCACAAATAGGTTAGAATGCCTCAAAAAATAAATTCAAAAATCAAATTCATTACATGCTTGAGTACTTCTTGGATACTATAGTCTTCAATCTATGATTGTGCTATGGAATTTGATTTACTGACAAGAGTAGTCTTTTGTTCTCTGTTTGATTGACGTAAAAATCAATAAAGAACCCCATGTTAGACAAGATGAAATCTTGAATTCAGAGAAAAATGACAACATAATTGTTGATAAAAGAACATTTAGAAGGTTGTACATAAATTTCTAAATACTGAATGATGGATATATGATCGTTCACACCAAAATTATAAACTGATATCAACCAAATGTCTTTAACAACATTTTTTTTAATATTGCTTCCCATCAATTAGGAAGAAATACTCCAAGATTAATACATTTTAAGTGTATTGTGTACTTCTTATACCTCATTTACTAGTATTACATGAACCTTATCTTAATCAGAAACTTGGGTAAGTGATGCTTGTATTTCTTCTAGAGCTCGCCCCTTGGTCTCTGGTACCAGCTTTGCAATGAATAGAACAGTCAGACCACAAATGCTAGAGAATATGAAAAATGTACCTGATGTATCATGGCCAAAACATTCATGTATAATTACAAAAGAGAGAAGGAAACATTTTTAAATTGAAAGTGTAGAAACAGTTACCTATTGTACTCCATTCCATCATATCATAGAAAGAAAATGTAACAATCCAAGAAGAGCACCATTTCATCGTAGTCAAAAGGCTTCCGGCCGTACCCTTGATGTTTATAGGGAATATCTGAAATGGAAAGTAATCCTTTTGAATGATAGCTATAAGGCAGCTTGTCTATCCAAAATTCCACTGAATAAATTTGTAAAAGGCTTCAGAGCACAATAAGTTACATACCTCTGACATTATAAGCCATGGTAATCCTGCCATGCCTATAGCGTAAGCCACACTATAACCCTGCATTGATTATTAGCCAGTCAATGACATAGATCTCAATTTTATCAACAACTATATAAATCTCAGTAATTACCCATTTGCTTCTTTTAAGGATTTTAAAGGATAATAAACATAAGAAATTGCATAGCCTGCCATGTTAGTTTTTGCAGCAATAGGTGTTTATGTCCTAAAGACTACAGAATGTAGAGCAAGCAACCTCTAAGCCAATACCATCCAAAACAAGCTCAGAACTTTGAATACAATGAACGATTTAAATGTCCCACTTTCTAATTATGGTTGAAGCATAAGTAAGATAAACTGTAAGAAATTCAATATAGAAATCTTTTAGTCTTTTATTGAGAAGAGGAACATCTTTTAGTTGTTTGTACTACCAATGTGCCAATTAGAACCAACATTGGAGTGAGCTCCCTCCAAACTAAGCTCAGAACTTCAGGTGCTAAAAGCCCTTCAACACCCCGCAAACCCCGACTGTCTAATTGGTTATTGAAGCATGAATGAGATAGAACGTGAGAAATTAAATTTAGAAATCACTACTCCCCTTCCTGGGGAAAATTCATTTTTCTGGTATATTGTTTACCGGAATCCCGATTAGCACCATGATGGGAGTGAGCTCCTTCAACTGATAGAGGTCCTGCTCATCACAAAAGCTTTAAAACAATGATCATTCATATATGCGGAAAACATAAACACCAACAGAGAAGCTATGAATTTGCTTTTGATTGAAACCTGAAAGCAGAATGACAAGCCTACAAGGAAGCAACTCAAGCACATTCCAGCAGCTGAGACCTGCAAGGATTGGTAGAATTTACTTCTATTGACTTTTTGAACTACATGATAGACTCAAGGCTGATTCTTGTCATCTCACCATAAGAAGTGGTCGTCTTCCTAATTTATCTATCAAGAGTAAACTGATAGCAGCAGCCGGAATCTGCAAAAGCATGTTTACATGTTTGGGATAAGTATTAAGTAGAATCCTGCAGTTACTCACAGTTGCAGTGAGCCAAGTACCTGGATAATAGCCATCGACATAGTCCCAATTGTACTTGAAAAACCTTCAACAAACCACAGTTTCATCATTTTTTTTTTTTTTTTTTATTATCGGCAGTTACACAAAACAAATCTTAAATCCATTAACTTACCGGCTTCCAAAAATATTGAGCTTGAATAGTAAGCAATTGCGTTGCTCCCTCCAAATTGTTGCAGTAGTAATAACCCAAGTCCAACCTAAGGTGATTTAATTAGAATAGATAAAAAGATTGGACAAGCCATGAAATGTAAATGTGCCACAACAAGAGAAGCTTACAATGAGTGGACGAACATATCTCCTCTGGAACAAGTCCAGAATTCTAGTTTCTGACTGTTGTTGAAAGGATT
>OU015761.1:14983959-15007014 GCA_907173295.1 Fagus sylvatica
ATTATGTCTTTAGCATACTAAAAAAAATGAGTCTTCTGCCTTGGCCTATTCCTAACTTGTGTCTCATTAGGACGTGCCTCTAAGCAGAATTTGTTCTTATCTGCTTCAATTGCATCTAACTTCTCCCTTATTGCCTTAATCTCATGAGCCAATTTATGACCATATTTAACTTGGTTCGATTTGGAAAAGAAGATGCGTACCTGTTTCGCCTTCTTATCCTGTGTTATTCTTTCCCGTAGTAAAGCTTCAGTGGAAAAGTCATCCAGCAAGTCATCAGCTTCATAAACTACGTCTTTCAGCTTTCCCAACTAATCCTTGATAGCATGGTTCAGAGCCTGCTGCTGCTCCGCATCCAGAAGCGTGGCTTTAATTGCCATAACTGTGTTTGTGAGCTTTTCAAGCTCATCATTGAGACCGTAGAGCAGTCCCAACGCTTGAAAAGCTTTGTCACACAATTGGCTAATGATTCTTTCAGCAAATTGGAAAAGAACTTCGTCCGCCATTTCACACTGGTTTGTGGTCACTCGTAAGACAATCGAAAGGTAGATGAGATGGGGAAGAACAAGGGCTTTGTGAGGAGGATGGCTTAGGCAAAGTGATCAATATATTATTGGTGATCACTTTAAGCAAGGGCGTAGCTAGGAATTATCATATGGGGGGCTAATTATCATAGCTGAAATGTTAAGTTAATTTGTGATACCCACTCTCCAGTCTCTTCATCTTCAAAATGGACAATAAGAAATCAACACAACCGTTTGAATTTTGAAGCCTAAAACCAAAATTTTTACAAATAACTAAATAAGAACAATGGTTTAAAAAAAAAAACTCGCCACAATATCACTCTCAAAAACACCCAACCACAAGAGGTCCTCACCCTCACACCATTGCAAATTATGAAATTCACACTAACTCAGTAAGCAGAGGCGGCACTTAGGAAGATGAGAGATTTTGATAAGTTTATTTGTTGTGTTGACAAAATGAGAAGAGAAAGAAACATAGGAAAAAGAAAAAGTAAGTTTGTACTTTGTACAATTTTGGGAAATGAGAAAGAAGAAGAAACTAGAGAGAGCCAATGGGCAAAAATGCTACAGTTGACAAAATGAGAAGAGAAAGAAAGATAGGGAAAAGAAAAAGAAGTCAGAAAAGTAAGTTGTAATTTGTACAATCTTGGAAAATGAGAAAGAAGAAGTGACTAGAGAGAAAGCCAAATGAACAAAAATGCTTCGGAAAGAAATTAATGGGTAAGGGGCAGCCGAAATAATTAATGGGTATGTAAGGGACAGTCGAAATGTGTAGTGTAACAGTAAAAAAGCAACATTGCAATAATTTAAAATTTGCAATTCTCGAAAAGGAAACAAAAGAAAAAGTTAAATGTTGTTTTAAAGACTCTTCTTTTTATGCTATTTGGGGACAAAACTCAAAAGGGGAGGCTGGTTATTATTTTTTGGAGGGGCTAAACTTGAATTACCATATATTTTGTCAAGAAAAATTAAAATTTTGGGGGGGCCAAGGAGCAACGTAGCTCCGCCCCTGACTTTGAGTGCATGCATGGTGATTGCTGATTGGATATTCTGATGATAATTATGAAAGAATTAAAGTGTGACATACTTTTACCAAAACAGAAAAGCATGCATCACGTACATGCAATGGATCACAAACATAACACATTAACAGTTGAATATATAGTGACACAATGACACAATCACACAAAAACATTAAAAATCAACCAATACAGTCAATGGTGCTTTCTTTTCCACGATTAGGAACAACAAATCAAATGGAACAAAATGACACTCTCTCCTTAGTCCCTTTCTCTATTTTGACAGTAATTGGTAAAGTAAATTTAGGGTTTTTATTTTTTTTATTTTTTTTTTTTAGTAGAAGAAGATTAATTGGGTTGTGAGTGTGAATTATTTGGGATCAATTGATAAACTATTTGGGTTGACTAATTCTGATTGTTGATGTTGTTGTTGATGTTATGCTTTTGGGCTTATTTTTATTGATGATATTTGGGCTCTTTTTTGTGCTACTTGAATTTTTTTTTTTTTTTTTTTTTTTTTTTTATAGCAATAATATTATTGACCCCATCTCTACCTTTTTTTAAAAAAATTTTAGTGGGTCAACTTATATAAATCCCCAAATTTTTATACATAACATATCTAGTAAAACTTTTTTTTTTTATTTTTTAATTTCTGGGTCAATTGACCCCACTGAATTGACAACAAAGATCATGACCACGTTACATGAATTCTTCTAACAAACTAGTCTTTACTAATGCCTCATTTATCATTTATCGGCTTAAACTCGAGGACAAGTTCTTTTCCAATCTGGGGATGATGATGTAATAGTGAAATAATGAGGTATATGATTTCCAAGTAAGCATTCAAGATGCAGTCATTGGATGATTAAAAGTCATTCTGAAATGTGGTCTCGGTGAAATAACCTTTGTCTTGGAAATAAGCTTTGTGTTGTTAAAAAATGTATCTTGTAACTTGTGTTTGTCTTGTGAGTTGTGTTTAATTTGCTTATCGGAAGTTGTAATAATTATTGAAGTGATTATAATTGGCAGATGTAGTAATTATAAGGTTCTATGGGTAGAGTTGTATTTTGTCTATTGGAAGTCGCTGCATGACACAAGATCAACACGATTGGGAATCCAATTTGCTCATGATATTTTGAGCCAAGATCATAAAGGATCATGAGCACAAGGTCCTCATCATTGAGTGTTTAACAAAAAAGGTAAAAATGTTGAAAGTGCCTGTGAAAGTGATTGAAAAATCAAATTTACTCTATGTTTGAATATCAAATGCCAAACTCTAATTGTGCACTAGTAGTCTTTTGTGGTCTGTAATCAATAAAAACACCATGTTAGGAGAGTTGATGTCTTCGATACAGAAAAAAAAAAACCTAAAATTATTGATAATAATTGGAAGTTCACAAGAACCCTTAGAAGGTTATATATGAATTTTATAAATATCAAATGATTGAAACTGATGACTCACACCAAAAATTGTAAACTAATATCTTGTAAGCATTTGAATTGGCTCTTTTCCATCAACTTATTTGCTGAAAGTTAGCAAAAGTGACATGTCTTATTATAAGACTCATCTTCAGTATTACTTCGGACTTTATCTTGTTGCAGAAATACGTGTAATTGATGCTTGTATTTCTTCCAAAGCACGCCCCTTGGTCTCTGGTACCAATGTTGCAACGAACAGAGTAGTCAAACAACAAATGCTTGAGTATATGAAAAATGTTCCAGATGTACCATGGCCAAAACATTCATGTAAATCTGATCTAAAAAAAAAAAAGTAGAAGTAGAATGTAAGTAAAATGTAAAATGTAGAAAGAAGTAGAAGGAGATTGGAATAATAGGTACTCATGCCTAGCAGCTTTCTAATAAGAAGTAGAAGCACTATGCGTGGAATTGAAATATTGATAATTGAGGCACATTGGAATAGGATGCCAACAATATCAGTTGATGGGTTTATATCGAAAAGTTAGCTTCTTGAAATAGATTTGGAGAGAAACAGAACAATACGGTGAACTGGTGGAACTTGACATGGTTTCCTGTATCCTTTTAAGGCAACAATCCTCTTTTATTCTTATATTTTGAGTGTTTTTATTTGCTCCTTATGTTTTTATTTTGAACACATGTTATATTTGAAATTTGATGAGAATAAATAAAATAAAAAGGTAAGAATTAAACTGAACCTATATCCAAATACCAATGACTAAAATGAAAAATTATAAACGATAGGAACCAAAAGGAACATAAACCAAAGTAAACACATCCCCAAAATACACTACAAAAAAAACGACTTTTTACGAGGGTCAAAACCCTCGAAATAAGTATTAAAAACCTTCGAAAAAGGTTATTTCGACGGTCAAGATGACTGTTGAAAGGCATCGATAGAAACACCGTTGAAAAAGATGTTTCGACGGCCTACACAAAGGTCGAAGAAAGTATTTTATCTTTATCGACGGTCATAACCCTCGATAAAAAGGGTTATAACCCTCGATAAAGAGTGTTAGATACTTCACAAATATTACTTATATCGAGGGTCACAACCCTCGAAATATGTAATTTTGTTTTTATCGAGGGTCATAACCCTCAATAAAGGTTTTTTTTTTCTAAAAAATTCTTTGAGCAGGGACCTATACCAAATATACAAGCAATATACCACATTTGTACCAAAAATCTCAAGAATGCAAGTCCAAATATGTAAATGGTATATTTAATTCTACTACAACAAATCCAACAAATCCAATCCAATCCAAATATACGTGCAATATGAGCAGAGACACAAAACCATGCTTTCTTTACATAAAGCAGCTTGAGAATTATTTATGTTAGACAAACATGCATAAAACCAATACAGAAAAATCTTAGACATAAAAATAATAGAGCAAGCCAACCTCTCATGGCGATGGAAAGGGAACCAAAAAGTTGGGAAAGTTGATGCAAAAGCTTCAGGAGTCAAATAGGATGTTGCAAATCTAATCAGTGGATGTATATGATAAATAAAAGAAATACCTTCCATAATATGCTGCCCAATGAAGAGCTGTCCATCCATATTTATCACGATAATCCAATGAGAAGCCCGACCATGAAAATAAAGGAACAGCCCATGTACAGCCCATGTATATCCTAGAATAGCACATAAATGTATTACACCTCGACCTTGGGCATCATATTCAGTGGCTTTGGAGCGTTCAACAACTCTTTCCAACAGCCACTCCATTAGTCTGTTTTTCAGAGTGAGTTCAAACAGATTATCTTTTGCCTGTGGAAACGGTATTTTGTCTTCTTCAATTGACTTGATAAAATACTCCCAACTATTCAAAATGTTAGAGGTTTTGTGGGAAAATTTCTTAGCCTCCTTCAGGGCATTTGGCGATACTTTACTAGAAAGAATGTTAAGGTTCTTGGATGTAGAGAAAAGCAGATGAGAAAGCTGAAGCTGAACTCGGAAATCTTCCAACCAGCACTTCTCTTCTAAAGAAATTTTTGGGTCAACCAATGAAGGAATGCGATACTCAAAATTCAGAACTTGGCTGATGGGTTTGTGACCATCAATACTCATAAAAAGGTTCACTAATCCAGGGGAATGTGGTAACACAAAACAGCGATACACCCCAACCTGAACAGTTTCTGTAGGAACACAGACATCGCCACAGACACAATGAAGACTGGACTTCACTAGATGTCGATACTCTTCATGAAGGAATCCAGTGACAAGGATCTGCAACAACAATTAAACAAAGGTCAAAAGTTTATAATAAGTATTTCAACCTGCCTTCCTAAGTTATTCAAACCATATACATAGTGGTCCATTCATGAAGACGTTTGATCATTACCTGTTGTGCCAAGCAAGAGGCCTGACTGCAAGAAAAACATTAACTAGTCCAGACAGTTTCAAAACTTATGAAGAATCTATTCTATGATTAAAAATCACTGTATACAAGTCCCATACCACTAGTAATGAAGATCAAGTTGGACATGTCTGATTTTTATTAAGTTTGAAAGGGATTTAGTTTAGTTGGTTCAAACATATATGAAAGGAGCTCACAGGCTCACACCACAGTGCCAGCCATCAGCTTTTGGTGGAAATAGACTTGGTCACTCTTTAGATTCTGAAAGGGAAAGCTAAAGAGGAATTCAGCCCTTCTGAGCTCAAACAAGTATCAGTATGCATCACAGGTAACTCCAAATTTAAGATCCACCTAGTCCAAAAGTTCAACCAAAATATTGCAACATCAAACTCGTCACTTGATAAGTCTAGTGTCATTCCTCCTAATTAAAACCATATAAGCGATATAGCATTTCAGTTGAAAATAGTTTAAATGACTCAAAAATCTCAGCCTTGAATCAACTCAAAGGTTCCTCTCAAAGAGAAATAATATTCTCAATCAACAAATTCTTCTTCCACAACACACACAAACCCCTCCACTCCATCACATCCATGATGGTTCTCCCAGATGCTGGAATGGGTTTGTATGATTGTTTAATGGGAAGGTGAGATAGAAATATTGAAAAATTCTATTCTGAAATTAAACCAGCAAAACACTGAAGTTTCACACATAAAGAGATAACTGCATAGACACAGAATCATGATTCTACAACTATTTAGTGAGATTGTTAAGATATTGGGTTGGACCATCTCCTCTCTCTCTTCTCCCTGTCCTTTCTTCAGAATCTTCAAAATATTTATTACCTGGTAGTTCTTCTCCAATTTGTTACGCATATACATAACAGAGTATAGAATGATGTTATTGGTGCGAACTGCAAATGCTTACAGCCTTACAGATTAAAAAATTTCACTTCCTATAAGCTTAAACAATCTTGTACACGATAAACTAAGATTGCCATATGTTCTTATACCAGATCTTTTCCTTCTGAATGCTAATAAATATAACCTTAAGGCCAGTTGAAGGCATTTGAAAAGTATAAGGTGAACAAGAAAGAATTAGTCATAACAGAATACCACAAAATAGAAATGTATGGCATTAGCAAAAGAAAAACCTTTGTTTTTTCAGTTGAAAAGGCCCATGCAGGTGAGACATCCGTTATGCTAAATATTTGCTCTGGGACAGATGAAAATGAGGATTCAAGCACTGTTTCATCCAAAGAACCTGGTGAGTCAGCCATGATCTGGTTTATCCACCTTCCAAAACTGTCCTTGGCTTTGCAATCCATCATTGACCAGAATATCTAAGGAGTCATTGGTTCCCATGGTGATAGAATCCCTTCTTGGCATGTTTGTATTCACTTGACCCTTCATTGCCTGGTCATAAATGCTGTCTGGGAAACTTGAACGAACGTTATCAATCCTAGAAATTGGCTCGGTCAAATTACCGAAAGAAGAAACTTCAGCTGAGAAATTGTTCACTCCCTGCAATAATAAACCATAAGGTTGTGGATCTTACACCAACTCTATCAGCAAACATGCAAAAGAGTACGAACCAAAACTAACATATTGCAGCTTGGTGTGTTCATAGAAGTATAGGGAGAGGTATATATCAAGTCAGTGTGCAGGCATAATCAATTTCAAAACTGTGTAGGTGCTAACTAGAAAGTAAAATAACAATGCAATAACTATGCAAGTTGGCCAACAAAATATGACACCAAACACTTGCACATGCAAAAGCTCTATGATTTTTTGAGCACTAAACAGCAAAACCACAAAAGATGAAGTCATGGAACAAAACACGAGGCCTGAGGGCCAAAAAATGGCACTGTGAACACTCTAAACATTAACATTGTGCAAAATAAACAGTTAAACATCCTCATATCAGTGTTAGCAGAACTTATAAAAGGCATGAGCAACTAATTTGGTTGATTAAATAAAGATACTCCCAGATGGCCATCAAGGCATGCTCTACTCTTATGATACTGATGTCAGATAACTAAAACAATAAAATAAAATAAAAACCATACTGCAGGAAAAAAGAAAAGTAAAAACTGAGGAACATTAGGATTCCTCAGGTTAAAATCAACAATTCACTTTCTGCACAGCAATCCTACTATCACCAGTGCACCCAGAAGGATAATAAAAGACTCAAGATGAGGGAAATTTCGCTTAGATTCACAAAAAAAGAAGAAAAAAAAAGAGGTTCTTATATGAAAGGACAAATAGGAAGCATATTTAGAGTATGAATGATCCTACTTACATCATGAAAGGAGCCATGTACTGCTTGATTTGTTTGGTCAAAACTTGAAACTTTTCCTGCAACAAAGAAGAGGATAGAAAATGCACAATGAATGGTTTCTGTCTAGCCACTGGCTGCTGCAAATATCATCTAATCAGTTACCTCCTTTATGTGCAATTGAGTTGTTAGAATCATTTGTCAGTAGGAGATCATCCCATTCGAGCGTATTAATCTCATGAAGCGTCAGTTGATGATTCTGGACAGTTAAATTGTCACCAGGCCCTGCTGATTCTAACAAAAGCAAGGGTCAGAATGTTGTATTTCCATTTTCAAGAAAAAGGCCCAATTCTTAAGAGTATAGACAACGTCCACTAATAATACACTTCCAAAAAAACCACTAATGGTAATAGTAAATCAAGATATTAGTTGTTGAGCTATACTAGGTATAATAAAAAAAATGAAGAATGAACCTTCTTCTAACCTTCTCTAAACTCAAACTACAAAGTCTTCTTGGTTGGAACCCACCCAACAATTGCATTATGAGGCCCATGTGATTGAGGCACTCACCTTTCCTCTGCACTATCAATAAACTTGGGCAATGGGGGTTTAGCTTCTTCTATTTTTTTGTGAGTTTATTTAGATTATTTTTTTATGTACTTTTTTTTTTTTTTTTTAAGTTTCATCTATTTTTTTTAAGTACAATTATATTTTTACTTTTGAGCAAAGAAATCAATCCAAACACATACTAAGACTATAAAAGAGCAATGCAACTATGCAAGAAAAGTCGGTTCCACAACGTGGACCTATTGGACGACGAAAAATAAAAAGTAATTGATGTCATTTAGTATGCAATGTGTTACATCATGCAACCTCCACATGGGAGAAGTTTGATTTCTTAATGCCACTGCACAAGAAGGTAACATGCTGAAGAGAGCAGAGCAGGTGAGGTGATTAACAAAAATGAAACAAGGTAATTTGTGGGCCATTGGACCTTTTTGGTAAGTTGTAGAAGCTAATAATTGTCTCAACTTTGTTGGCTTGTTGCAAATGCAAACTTCACTGCCACCATTAGATGATCTTTGTACAAAGTGATTAGCTGGACGATCAAGTTTGTGCTCAATTGCGGCTGACAGGTAATAATAGGTTTACAACTTGCTGTGATTGTTTAAAATAAAAACCCTGCAATATTATTAATCATAAATCTCTGGTTAACAGAAATTGTGGCATTACAATTACAAGGAGACCCTATAGTGCACACTAAACAGAGAAAGAAATGGGCTATCTTTGGCTACAAGAACCCATCCAAAGAAGGGCTTATTGTTGGCTTGGCTATAACAACCTAGCATAAAGAATCCTTGTAGTACATTTGAAGGTTCATAAAACGTTGCTCTGGACCACGTCTCATGAAGCGGAGATCACTAGTTCAAATCACCACTTCCCCCGTCCCTTCCGGGCCAAAACTTCATGATCATATTTCCATAATATATCTCTACAACAATTATTCTATTTCAGTACTACTCCATACATCTAAACAAGCATTGCACCATGCCATGTAGCCAGAAAATAATTCAAATTCAAACTCAGTAACATAATTAATCAGTGTTTCCTTTCCTGGAAACTATTTCAAGAGAAACAAACATGAATCTATTTAGGAAATTTTTAACTAATAAGCACTGAAATTCAAATCCAAATCACAAATTCACAAATACAATTGAATTGTTAATCCAAAATCCAAAACTAATAACATCAAAACGAACAATCAGATATTTAATCAAAACAAATTCAATGTTTACCTATCAAAATCCAAAACTAATAACATCAAATGATAATTAGCAAAGGAAAGAAATGGAATCGGAGAGAAAATGATAGGCGGACCTCGTCTTTTTGTAGAAATGGAAGGATCGACTTTGGGGAAGCTCTTGATGACGGAGAGGACTCTTTCGATGACCTCGTCTTTGCAAGCCGTCGATTTGGTCGATCTCACAGTTTTTCAGTAGCTTGAAAATGGGAGTGTTGAAGGCTTGAAGTTCCCAAAACAATCAGAGATCTATTCATATCTCAAACCCTCTCTCTCTCTAAAAAATCTGAACGAAAATCAAAAGAGTTCGAAGTTGGAACTTACATTTTGTTGGAAATTGATTGGAGTGAGCGATGAGGGGTGGAGCCATGGAGCGAGGACAAGGTCTGGTGCGAGAATTTGAGGGTTTTGATGATTTAGGGGTTTTGAAGATTTGGGGGTTTTGAAGTTTCTATTTGACGATTGAAACTAAAGTTCTGCGAAAATTCAAATTTGCTAGGGTTTTCATTCAAGTTGCTATTCATGATTTGGGGGTTTTCATTTTCAGAAATCCTGGGCGCGTACCAAATGAGTAATTGCGCGTGAAGGCACTGAGCTGTTAGTTTTTTTCATGCTTATTTCGAAGGTTTTTATGGCCGTTGAAATAGCTCGGTTAAAAAAAATGCCTATTCCGAAAGTCACCGTCAAAAGAGGTGAGTAATATAAGTTTATTTCAACGATTCTATTAGTGACCGTCAAAATAGATTAATTGTATTTTTCACCCCACAGCTTACCGCACAAAATTATATGCTATTGCAACCATTTTTAATGAACCCTCGAAATAAATGTGTTGAAATAGACCAAGTTTTTTGTAGTGATATAAGGACTGAAAACGAGTTTTTGCCTTCTTATAAAAGTTGAATGGCAATGAACAACCATTTAATAAGCGTGAAAGAATAGTTAAATGGGGTTACAATAGGGATATAATTTGTGTTTTCTACACGAATCAATGCTATAAAATCCGATTTATACCTCAAAGTATTAAACACAATTATCAATCATCAAATTTAAAAACAATAATAATAAAAAGAAGTAAAAAGCTATGTAGCACATATACTCCTAAAATAATAGAGTACCCATATCGGGCAGTATTGGTACCCTTGGGGTACAATTGCATGAGTACCCCAGGAGTACTAAAAGAAAAGTTGTATACTTCATCACATAAGCATCAAATAACTAGTATTTTTTCGCTAGTCTTACCTCTAATTAAACTTCTTGAACATTTATCTTTTATTTTATCTTGGTTTCAATGTTCAACATTTCTTTGATTTACTCTTTTTTATCTTGGTTTGCACTCTAATGACCATTCGATGGTAATGGATGTATCCAAGATTGCTCGAAAATTCACATATGTTTAAAAATATATGCATAACAATATATACAAAAATATATTTAATAAATATACCCACCATACCCGTATCCTGATTTTTTAGAAATTGTCATACCGCCGTACCGTAAAGGTACCCAAAAACATGCATGTGCTTCCTGGGTAAACAGGCACAGATTCTTAATGACCAAAGTGAAAAACCAATAAAAGATCTCATCAAAGGAAAAACTATTTTGGGTAATCCAATCCGATAAAAAATTCACTACCAATAGTTACTATTAAAATTGTATTGATTAATATTCATAATAGTGTATTTAGATTAAGGTTTGCAATTCCTGGTTTAAAAAATCTTGTCTGGTTGTTGCTCAAAACTTTCAAATCTGCAAAATCTCACGCAAGCGGGATCAACGTGAACAATATACTTCAATCAAGTAGAGATCCTACCCGAACCCCGTCTAAGGTTTGCTCAAGAAATGAAAACTGGTACTAACAAGAAAAGATGGAATCATCTTGTAGATTTTCCAAAAGGCTTTGGGTATGGACTTGACTAGCATTGTAGACCAAAATCAAGTCATTGTATGTTGAGGCATTTGAGTGCCTCTGTAGTTGAGGAGAGTAATCAAAATGATTGCCAACACAAAGCAAGGTGATAGGGAATTAGATGTTCTATTAGGCTTTTATTTTGAGCATCACTAAGCAAAAGAGGCGAAATAGGTTGTTAAGGAGACCACATAGCCGCCTTAATAAATGAATTACATGAAGAGTTTTGAACGAGCCGTCTATTAAGGAGATATTTGATTCTTAGGACAGCAGACTTTCGCCATAATAGATATTTTTGTAAATCAATTGAAATAATAATATCATTTGCAATTATATATATATATATATACATATAAAGAGTAAAAAAAGAGTTATGATTTAGTGATTTTAGTTTTAATAAGTTGGAGTAAGCCTTATGTAACATAAATAATAGAATTGATGGGCAATGAAACCCACCAAAAAAAAAGGCTTAGTAATATGTACAATTTTTTTTTTTTGTTTCTTACAATATAATTTGGTGAGGGAGGGATTTGAACCGAGATTGTCTCGGTTAGGAGGACTGGATAGTGTCATTGACCCAATAAACCATAAGGCTCTTGGCAGTACAATTCAATAAATGGATAAAATTAAATTAATAAAAAAAATCATTTATAAAAAATTAAAGAAGTAATTATATAAAAAAAATAAAGAAATAATTTAGTACTTACTTTTGACATAGAGAGACCTAAATCTTCCATGATTCTGGATTCAACATGTGATGAATATCCTGACTGCAAACCAATAATAACTCATTTGTTCAGATCAAGTTTATTGATTCTATGCCTCATGCGTACGGGGATGTATGGATCGGGTTGGATTGGGATTGTGTTATTTCAATTCAAATTGACCTCCTCAGGTGGGAAGATCTTCAACCAACTCAACCCATGGGTCGTCATGTTGGGAAAATTTCGTTAGTTCTAATAAAAAGGTTGGGTTTTCATTATACTATTTAAGCATATTATTCACTAAATCATTACAATTTACACAATTGATTATAATATTTAACCTCACCAAAATTTAAGCATTAAAATATCAAAATAAATAAATCAAACTAAAATACATAGAATTTTTAAACTACTAATAGCATGTGATGGGTTGGGTTGAAAATTTTGTCAACCCAAACCTAATCCAACTCGGACTTCAAAAAATAAATCTAACCTAACCCACCAACTAACGTAAAACCACCTGAGACGTTAGGTGAGTTCAGGTTCTTCGGGTTAGTGGGGGTGAATGTACACTTCTACTCATCCTTTATGAAACATAGATTTTTTTCTTCTTTTTTTAATGAAACCATAGCTTTTTGGTTGTCTAAAATTTCTTATTTGATATTTTAGATATTTATATAAGGATCTACAATATTTCTATACTGACTATACTGACTAACCGTAAAGAGAGTATGATCTGATTGTCTCAATTATTGATTTGCATTATGAAAAGAAAAAAAAAAATTATAGATTTGCCCAAAAAAAATAAACATTATTAAATAGTTAAAAATAAAATGACAGAATTTAAAAGAAGGTTATAGTCAAAGTAAAAAAAAAGATAAAGAATTGTTTCTTTAGGAAACTAAGAGGTAAAACAGGATTGGTGGAAAGGTTGTTATAAAACTACAAGGATGAGTAGAAGTGTACATATAACTGTCATTTACGTCCCTCTCAGCTTATATAACTTATATAACTGTCTTAAGAGGGACGTAAATGACACTTATATAAGTTATATAAAAGACAGTTAACTAGGTAAAGTAGACTAAAAAAACAAGAAAAAGAAACAGAATCTTTGAAACACGTGTAAAAATGTGTAAGAAGTAACTAGTAAATAGGATACATAAATTGTCTCACTCTCACACTACTCACACCACTCAACTAGTAAATAGGATACATAAATTGTCTCACACTACTCACACCACTCACCACTTAGCTGTGGATAAACATCCACAAATTGTGGAGATCAATATCTACAAAAAATTTACATATTGACACAACTTTGTCCATAACTTTTGACACAACTTGTTAAAGTAGCAAGTTATGTGTAGCTAATAATCAATATCACAAGATCTCAATATTGTAACTATCTTTACTTTCTACTATGTACCACACAATACCTCAACAAGTTGTGCGCAAAGTTATATCCCAAGACTTATTCGTCCACAAATATCTATTATTTATCAATATATATCCATATTTAGATGATGTGTAAAGTGGTGTGAAATAAGATAATGTAAGACAATTATTGTTTGTTGTCATATAAAAACACATGTCATTTGATTATTAATAATGTAACAATAAGTCTCGGTCCAAGACTCTCAGACCACAACTTTTTACATTAACTTTTGACACAACTTACTTTATGTGTCTTGTGTTAGTTGGTGAATAATGAAGGTAGGACCAATGGTGGACCCCAATGATACTGATTGTTATCCACAAACACAATTTGTCACTCACAGATTTACCAAAAGTATGCCAATAATTGTGTTAGTAAGGGCGTTAATAATGTAATAGTACTTACAGCGCAACCAATGCACATTGAACCGCAGAGGGCGACCATGGTGCTGAGTAAAAGAACAAACGTGGCTGAGCCTGAGGCACCACTTGGTGGCATGTCTTCAACAGTCACTGTAGACCTTGGCAATAGTTCTTCTTCCATGATTTGACTTCTCAGCTTTAACTTTCATGCAAGAAGGGAAAATATGAATACCAAGCTGAAAGTCTAGTATTTATTGTTTGTATGAGAATTAGAGAGAAAGAGAGAGAGAGATGTTAGAGAATGTCTGGTGTGACCAAGCATATGGATCAGTGTGAAGACTTTCAGATAAGCCGCTATTTTTGCACTTAAATTAAGGTTATGGACCATGATGATCACATGCTTGTGGTTTCTATATTATATAAAAATGCTTGTTATGTTCATATGATTATACTCGCATCAAGAGTCAAGACTATAAGATTTTTGTTTTTTACGGAGACTTGTTTTTTGCAAATGATTCTTGATTTGTTGTTCTGTCAGGTGAGTATGGAAAATTGTGTAATATTCTACAACTGTATGAAGGTGCATCAGGGAAACAATTAAATAGAGCCAAGACTTCACTATTCTTTACCAAGAGTTGGCTGGGTTGAGCATTTTTTTTTTTACAAAAAATAAAAAATAAAAAATTTAGTCTAACATAATTTTGTATTTTGAACTTAGTCTAGCCCAAATTAAGTTATTAACTCATCCTTTAAGTCGTCTTAACCCAACTCTTTTGCCCAGCCCACCCAAAAATAATTTCCTGACTTCGGCCCTGCCAAGACACGCTAGAAGATATGAGGCCAAAGGCGATGTACTTAAGATTTATTTCAAGTACCAAAGATACAAAGTCATTACAAATATCTTGGCTTACCTTCGTTTGTTGGTAGATCCAAGAAAGCTTGTAGTGAGATCAAGGATAGAGTGTGGAAGGAGAAGCTTCTATCTAATTAAGGTGGAACATGAAGTTCTAATTAAAGCCCGTTGTGTAATTGGTATGAGAATTTAAAATCTATGTGATATGCAAATACATAAACACAAATATTTAAACTTGAGTAATTTAGACCCGAATTAAAAACAAAAAAGTTAGCTAAATTAACACATGTTAATCAATACATTAGTATAAACACCTCATTTTGCTACCCTGGTCTAACTTCAAACCAATAGTAAAACATATTTTTTCACATTCCAGGGGGAAAAACAGAATTTTGACCATTATATTGGCCTAGATATAATCACAATTAAATTTATACATCAACACGATCACAATGATACATCATAAGCCCAAATTAGACCACTCGATTGAAAGTTATCGTTGAATCAAGATTTAACGATAAGGTTGCACAATTAAAATCGAAACCGACCACACAATACCATAGCCTTTTTAATTTTAATTGGTTCTCTAAGAAATTAATTAATAATGAAAGATGTGTAAAATGCTGGTTGGTTGGAATTCAAAATAATCATGTGCGCGCACACACACACTGGATAATTAAATTCAAAATTGGGAGGGAAATCAAATCAAATTGATTGTAAATCACACACTTAAGGAATTAAATCAATAGTTGATACCCTAATTAGTGTGGTGGTCAAAGGGGTTCATGGGGGCTAAAAATTAAACCCCTATAGTTGTCTAATCGTGCTGAAACGGATCAAAACAGGCCCAAAAATCAAGCTATACGATGAAAAGAAAAATCCTAGTATGGAATCAGAGTGCCCGTCGGCACTCTAATGCAACTGGCCAGCATTGTGATAGACTGGTCGATACTTTGATGCTACAATCCGACACCCTAAGAACTATTAAAGTAAGAGTCTAATCCCACATTGACCAAGTATTATTGGGTTGTGCAATTTATAAGTCATGGGCAATCCTCATCTCTCAAGGCATCTTTTGAGATTGAGTTAGGCCCATTGGACTTTAACATGGTATCAAAAAAAGTCACCCCTTAGGTATTGGGCTTAATTTATAAGTCATGGGCAATCCTCATCTTTCAATGTGTCTTTTGAGATTGAATTAGATTCATTGGACTTTGCAAGAACAAACTTCGTTTTATTTATTATGTGTGTGTATGCACGCGCGCAGTTAGTGGCTATCCTCCTGAGTCCTACCTCTTAAGGTGGTTTTAAGTTATTACCATTGAGATATGTTACCTGGAATCTTATTGTCGTGTTAACTGGCGTTGGTGGCTCGTAACAGTCAACGCATGGTTCGAGCATTAGAGCGTTACATGTTCTTGCCTTTTATTGGCTGCACACATGGGAATCATCTCTTTCTACTAGTGAGTATATTTTGTCTAACCAAGTATCTGCTGCTCTACACCAAACATGTATTATTTTCCGAGTTGGATATTATGGATTGGTCAAGTATAGTAGTTACAATCCAAGCTGAACTGGGGACGTGTCCTTTCCTTCTAAGAGCATCCATATCAGCTTTGATCTTGCTTAAATTGATTTCTTCAAAAAAATTTCTAATAACATTATTTTTTTAACTCCCATCTAGAGGAAGAAATACTCCAATTATGATACACTTTAATTGACCTGTACTTTGCTATTATTACTTCAACTATGTCAAATTAGAGAAAATGGTTAATTGATGCTTGTATTTCTTCCAAAGCTCGCCCCTTGGTCTCTGGTACCACTTTTGCGACGAATAGAACAGTCAAACCACTAATGCCGGAGTAGATGAAAAATGTTCCTGATGAAGCATGGTAAAAATATTCATGTTGAATTATAGAAGAGAGAGCAAGAAACTCATACTAAAAAATTGAAAGTGGCAGTAATAATCCATTCCATAACATAATTAAAAGTGTAGGAATAATTACCTGCTGTACTCCATTCGCTCATAAAATTAAAAGTGTAAGAAATAATCCAAGAACATGACCAATTGACTAAAGTCAATAAGCTTCCGCCTGTACCCTTGACATTTATAGGGAATATCTGAAATGGAAATTCATCCTTGAATTAGTGCTATATAGTATATATACATGCCCTGTTTATGCAAAATTCCTGTTAATAAGTTTCTAAATCAACTCAGAAGTCAGAATTCAATAATCGACATACCTCTGACATTATAACCCAAGGTAATCCTGCCATGCCTAATGAGTAAGCCACACTATAACCCTGCATGGATTATATGCCACATTCAATCACATGCATCTCAATTTGATATGTAAAACCTCTGTCCAGAATTGAAGTAAAAAAGAACAGAAAACAAACATAAGAAAGCTCCTAGTATGAGCATATTAGTAATTGCAGCAATAGCTGATCAAAAAGCTTTTTGAGTCATGCAGATTATAGAATGTAGTGCAACCTTTCAAGGTCAGAATACCCTAAGCCCTTTAAATCTCCAACATTCTAAATTGTAGTTGAAGCATAGATTAGATAAAATCTGAGAAATTCAACTAAGAAGTTTTTAGTTCTTTTCTTGAGAAGGGGAACTGTGTCTTTTGGTAGTTTGTATTAGCAATGTGCCAATTAGCAGTAACATTGGAGTGAGCTTCTTCCAAACTAAGCTCACAAATTCCAAGTACCATAGGCCATTCAAACACCCAACAAACCCCAACATTTTAATTGGTAATTGAATCCTAAATGAAACAGAATGTGAGAAATTAGATTTAGAAATAGAAAAGTCATCTTTTAGGTTATGTTTTATTACCAGGATCCCAATTAGCACCAAAATGGGAGTGAGCTCCTTGAACCGGGAAAGTTCCTGCTTGAAACAAAAGTTTTTAAACAAACATCATTCATTTATGTGGAAAACAGAACCAGGGGCAGAGAAGCTTCAAATTTGTTATCGATAGAAACCTGAAAGCAGAATGCCAAGCCTATAAGGAAGCTACTCAAGCACATTCCAACAGCAGAGACCTGCAAGAGTTGGAAAACTTTACTGCAATCAACTTATAAACTACACCACAGACTTAAAAATTGATTGTGTGCTGTTCTCACCATAAGAAGTGGCCGTCTTCCTGATTTATCCGTCAAGATTACACTTACAGCAGTAGCCGGAATCTGTAAAAAAGAATGTATACGCGGTTTGACATATGTATCAGGCAGAATTTTGTATCCACTCAAAGTTGAGCTGCTCAAGTACCTGGATAATCGCCATTGATATAGTCCCAATGCTGCTTGAAAAGCCTACCATAAGCCAGAGGTAATAGTCATAAGTTCTTCATTTGTTAATATTATCATTAGTCAAATGCAACAATTTTTAAAACTGTTAATTTACCAGCTTGTGAAAATATAGAGCTTGCATAAAATGCAACTGCGTTGACCCCTCCAAACTGTTGCAGTACCATCAGCCCAAGTCCAACCTAAATAAATTCAGATAAAACATATAAAAAGATTGGAAAAGCCATGAAATGTATAGGTGCCACAATGAGTGATGCTTACAATGAGGGAATGAACATATCGTGGCTGGAACAAGTCTAGAATTCTAGATTTCGAGTGCTGTTGAAAGGTTTCTGTATAATCCTATGAAAAGGCAGGAGCAAATCTTATTTTTTGTCATTGTGCGAAAGAAGTTGATAAAAGATGACTAATTAGAAATGTTTTCTTCTAGATACAATGTCATAAAATTATGTAGTTGGAAAGTTACTCTGATATATGTTGCTTCTTGAGAGATATCCACATTCTTTCCCCTAAGACGCTGTAGAGTAGCTTCGAGCTCTTTTTCTTTACCAATTTTTGCCTGCAGAGATGTTGTACTCATAATTTCATCATTCTATTAGCTGCTCACTTTTTCTTTACAGAATAAACCAAAGAAAAGAAGTAGAAAGCATCCCAAAAGCCTAAGTTAATAGGAAAGAGTAAATCAATCACTTAACATTGTTCTAACAACTTGAAGAATCCATGAAGACCATATTGAAGTATATGCATTATATTCTATAACTGTTTCATGAATAACCCGACATTAATAGAAAAGAGTAAATCAATCACTTAACATTGTTCTAACAACTTGAAGAATCCATGAAGACCATATTGAAGTATATGCATTATATTCTATAACTATTTCATGACACAATCAAAACACCATACAAATAACATTTCTCACCAACCATCTAGGAGACTCTGGAACAAAGAATAACCCGACAACATGTAGTAGAGATGGAATGGCACCTGAAAATAAAATCTATTTGAATCGAAATTATCTCTTTTTATAACTTATTATCTGATTAAATTATTGCAGAGAAAAAGCAATACCAATTAATGCCAAGGTGCGCCAGGTAACAGCATTTCCAACGAAATACATTAGTGAAAGGCCGGAACATATCATCAACTGCACACATAGCAAAAGATAAGTATATGAACAATGAATTGGCTATTCAATTTAAAAGCCATAATAATTTAATTATACCTGATTAGCTGATGTAAATAGTCCTCTAAGATTCTTAGGTGTTATTTCTGCAATGTATACTGGTACCTGTTTGGTTATAAGAATTTAATCATTATTTTTTGTCTTTTAAATTGGTAAATCAATTATAAAATGTTAAACTTATAAAACTTACCACATAGCAAAGAATCCCAACGCCAATACCCATTGACAGTCTTCCAAGATCCAGCAGCCAAGCATTCTATGTCAAGCACAGAACTCTATTAGTAGTTGAAATCCACTAAAGAAAAATGCAGGAATAGTTTTTTCAAAGAATAATCACCATAAAATATTACAACAATGATTTTCAATGTCTGACATTTTTTCAAATTTATGAGGGAATGGCCATGTAACTGAAGAAAATTGAGATTAATATTAACTAAACTAAGATGACACTCTTTCTAAAATTTTGTGGGGAGCTGGAACTCATTCTATGTAAAGTGGTTCAATAGGACCCTAATGCTCCATTTGGCTTCAAAGAGGAAATGTGATGAGAAAATGAATTGAGAGCCTTAATTGAAACTATTGGATTAAATGCAGCATTTATTTAAGGGAATGAAAGAATGAAATTAGAAAAATAAAATAAAATAAAAACCTTGGCAAATGAAATGGCAAGCCAACCTGCAAAGCTGAATAATTCAGAGATCCACATTGCCTGCATTACAATATTAACAAGAAATTGGAAGGAATTAGAAATAAAAAAGGTCAGTAATTAGTATTTGCTATTAAAATTTACAGTAAGCCTTAAGATATGTAAATGTGACAAAAGAAACTTACACCTCTCCGACCAATGAGGTCTGCTATTTTCCCACTTATTAATCCACCTATCACTCCTCCAATAGTCAATACTGAACCAAAAAACGAATACTGCACCAAGTAGGAAAAAAGTAAGGTAAATAACAGAATTGATTGGCAATGAAAGTTGAAACCATTTCTACCTAAAACAGATAAATGTAAGCATTTCATAACTTGAGTGTCCTATTCAAGTTAATTTAGCACTTACTGCTGACACAGAGAGACCCAAATCTTCCATGATTCCGGATTCAGCAGGTGATGAATATCCTGACTGCAAACCAATTATAACTCATTTTGTTCAGACCAAGTTTATTGATTCTATGCCTCATGCAGCATCCTTTATGGAACATTTTTTTGATTTGGGTTGTCTCAATTATTGATTTGCCCAAATTTTTTTATTAAAGAGTTAAATATAAAATGACAGAATTTAAAAAAAAGAAAAAAAAGAAATTGTTAATGTCAAAGTAAAAAAAAGAACAAGAATAGTTGAATAGAGGAAAGTAAGGCAAAAAATAGGAGTGATGGAAAGGTTGTTATACAACTACAGGAGGATGTCAAATGACAATAATAATAAGCAGGTAAATTAGACTTTGAAACACTTGTAAAAAGGTGTAATAAGTCAGTAAGTATATGGAAAAAGGCTAAAACACAACTAATTTAAAAAAAAAAAATTCCACACATTGTTTGTGACAGGTTGTGAGTGATAAGAAATAAAATTGGTGTAACTAGTGTGGGTAAGCCAAACTGTTTATTTGTCTCATTGTTTTTCAACTCTCTCTTTGTCTCATTGTTTTTCTCTCTCTCTTTCTCTTTCTTTACTCCTATATGAAGAACTCAAAAACTATATGAGAAATGGTTGTCTCACAATCACATGCCATTTGATAATAATGTAATGGAAACTTACAGCGCAGCCAGTGCACATTGAACCGCAGAGGGCAACCATGGTGCTGAGTACAAGAACAAATGTGGCTGAGCCTGAGGCACCACTTGGTGGTATGTCTTCAACATTAATCGTAGACCTTGGCAATAGTTCTTCTTCCATGCTTTCTCTTCCCAGTTTTCCCTTTCAGGGAAAATATGATTACCAACCTTAAAGTCTATTACATTTATTGTTTGTGTGTGTATATATGAGAATTGAGAGAGAGAGAGAGAGAGAGAGAGGTGTTGGAGAATGTCTGGTGTGACCAAACATATAAAATAGTGTGAAGACTTTCAGATAGGGCGCTATTTTTGCATTTCAATTAAGGTCAACAATTAGGACATTGATGATCACATGCTTGTGGTTTTTATATTATAGTTGCTTGTTATGTTCATATGATTATACTGGCTTTAATACTATAAGAAGTTTGTTTGATTGTTTTTCTTTTATTTCTTTTCTTTTTTGTTTTTTTCTTTAAGTGCAAGTTGGGTTCGGTTTAGGTTGGCAAAATTTTCCATTCAAGTAACTCGACTCAATGACACATGCTATAAATTTTTTTAAAAATATGTGTATTTTAAATTTGTTAGTGCAATGTATTTTGGATTTTGAGACTTACACTCTGTTTGTTTTGACGGAAAATGTTCGAATATTAGACCAAATTATGTAAATTGCATTTATTTATTGAAATATGAGTTTAAATAGTTGAATGGAAACCTAATTTTTTTATTATACTTAAAAGATGGAGTTAAGTTTGAGTTCGATTTTAGAGTTACTGATGTGAGACCCAAAAAAACTTAATGCAATTGAAACTTCTTGTAGTTGTTTATAAAGCAGATCATAGTATATGCACAACACACACACAACACACACATAAGGATTTGGGGCACCCGATAAAATTGGAACGATACCGAGAAGATTAAAAAGAGAAACCTCAAACTATTAGAGAAAGAGGACAGATAAAAATATGCTTGGTGAGCACAAATATTTAATTGTGCAAATATTAGGACTTTGATTTTGATTACAAGCAAATATTATGGAATAGGCCATAACTAAAATCTTAACAATTTTTTAAACTGATTTCTTTCAATCTTTTCTGATAACATTATTTTTCCATCCCATCTATTTGGAAGAAATGCTCCAATTATGATACACTTTAATTGGCATGTACTTTAGTATTATTACATCCACTACATATAATTAGAGAATTGGTTAATTGATGCTTGTATTTCTTCCAGAGCTCGCCCCTTAGTCTCTGGTACCACTTTTGCGACGAATAGAACAGTCAAACCACAAATGCCGGAGTAGATGAAAAACGTTCCTGACATAGCGTGGCAAAAATATTCATGTATGATTATAGAGAGCCAGCAAGAAACTTATACTAAAATTGAAAGTGTTTGTAACGAAAAGAAGAAAATAAAATTGAAGGTGTCAGCATTAATCCATTCCATAACATGATTAAGAGTGCAGGAACAATTACCTGCTATACTCCATTCGTTCATAAAATTAAAAGTGTAGGAAATAATCCAAGAACATGACCAATAGACTAAAGTCACAAGGCTTCCACCGGTACCCTTGACATTTATAGGGAATAACTGAAATGGAAATTCAACCTTGAATTAGAACCATATATCTGCTTGTTTATGCAAAATTCTTGTTAATAAATATGTAAAATCAATTCAGAATTCTATAATCGACATACCTCTGACATTATAACCCAAGGTAATCCCAACATGCCTAATGAGTAAGCCACACCATAACCCTGAATGGATTATTAGCCAATCAATCACATGCATCTCAATTTGATATGTAAAATCTCATTCCAGAATTGAAGTAAAAAAGAACAGTAAACACCCCTTTATGGCTTAGAATACCTTAAGCTCTTTAAACATCAACAGTATGACTGTATGCAAATATTAGTAATTGTAGCAATAGCTTTTTTTCTGGAGAAGGGTAAAACTCATATTTCAGGTTATGTTGTATTACCAGGATCCCAATTAGCACCAAGATGGGAGTGATCTCCTTCAACCAGGAGAGGTCCTGCTCGTAACAAAAAATATTAAACAATGATCATTATTCAT
>OU015761.1:15007114-15097991 GCA_907173295.1 Fagus sylvatica
AAGACCGGTTTATATAAAGTCCTCTCATAACATATGAGTCCCGTAGGTGCGTGGAACCCAATGTGAGAGGGTGCAGCGCATATGAGACTGGTAAATAAAACCATCTCATAAGATAGTTTCTCTTGGAGGTGTGGGTGAGCCAAACTGTTTGTTTATTTGTCTCATTGTTTTTTAACTCTCTCTCTCTCTCTACTCCATGAAGAACTCTTAGACTATATGAGAAATGGTTGTCCCATAATATTACATGCCATTTAATTAATATTAATGCAATGGTACTTACAGCACAGCCAGTGCACATTGAACCGCATAGGGCGACCATGGTGCTGAGTACAAGAACAGACGTGGCTGAGCTTGAGGCACCACTTGGTGGTATGTCTTCAACATCAATCGTAGACCTTGGCAATAGTTCTTCTTCCATGCTTTCACACTGCCCAGTGATCCCTTCCATGCAAGAAGGGAAAATATGAATAGCAAACTGAAAGAATAGTATTTATTGTTTGTGCATGTGTATGAGTTTGAGAATTGGAGAGACAAAGGGATTGAGATTTGGTGCCAACAATAATTTTCATGGATGAGAAGAAAAGTTGCAACTTTTGAAAATGTAACTTTTTATCTCTATCAATCATCAATTCATATGTAATTACTTTTAAATGAATGGTTAAGATCAATCTCAGTCCATAATAGAGAATGTCTGGTGTGACCAAACATATGGATTAGTATGAAGACTTTTAGATAAACCGCTATTTTTGCACTTAAAATTAATATTATAAACCATTATGATCGAGTGATTATTCAGTACTCTCAAAATATCATAAATGCAAACTTCACCCTTTCACTGTCTTGCATGAACTGTGAATCCCATTAATTAAATTTATTGTGGAACTCATTATTCATGTTAGACTTGGAAGTAAGCATTTTTTTATATTCCCATAATACTGAATAATTTTTCTCGATGATGAAGTGCTTGTGGTTTCTTAGTTTCTATATCATAGTTGCTTGTTATGTTCATATGATTATACTGACATCAAGACAAAGATTTTTGTTCTTTTATTTTTTTACTGTTCTTAACGTGTATCCCATTATTCAATTTGGTATTTAAAATTAATTTGAAAAAATGAAATTAACTCCTTAGAATTAATAAAATAAATAAATGCAATTAAATCCTTTCAAAAGAAGAAGAAGAAGAAGAGCTTTCACACAAAGAAGTACCTAAAGTTTTCTTTTCCCCTCATACCCTTGAAAAGCTTCATCTAAAACAACCAAACAAGAACCCCAACTTTGTCGTTTTTTCTTTCTCTTAGATTCGCGTCAATGCAAATGGAACAATTGTGGGGTGCATGAAGATTTCTGGGCCGTCCTTGTTTTCGATTGTTATAACTTATAAGCCAAGCATGTCAAAATTTCAATTACGGAGAGATTTGGTGATGGTAATTGGTAAGCCAACATTTTCAATTGCAATGAAATTTGGGAAAGTGATTTTGAACTCTGCAGTGCCAAGTGCGAGCAAGAAAAATAACAACGTGACAATATTGAGCCCCTTGTGTAGTTGGGATAACATCGTGACAATTTTAGTTGGGAGCAATGTTACAAATATTACAAATTTTACAAAGGGTGCACTTGTTTCGATCTAAAACGTTTGCCGATCAAAGAAACTACTTGTTTTCGGTGTTTAGTTACGTTCTTGAAAATTCTCTAAAACAATTTTGTGACATTTAAGTTTTTTGGTTTATAAGAAAAATTACTAATTTTTTAGCATGTAACAAAAAATTTATTTAATTGTAACAAAATTAATTGTAGTTTAACATTTTCTTTTAAGCCCGAGTAATGGTACACTGGTACACATACAATTTTTTCATGAGATGTGACAAGTTGTAATCGATTTTTATACAAATCCACTACTAACAAATTTATATTGTCTATCATTGAAAATTTAATTACCACTGTTTATACCATAAAAATGATTTCGAGTTGGTCGTAATGTTTAGACTAAAATGTGATCTCAACATGGAGACCAAATGTGGTCTTGAATATAGTTATGAAATCGATACATTTCGAATGGATATATATTTATTTCAAATTGATACATATTTTAAAGAGAGACAATATTTTTCCTTCAAATAAAGATGATACCCAAACGCTTCATATATCCATTCCTTTTAATTTTTCATTTCTCTTTGATTGCCTAGCTAGAATGCCCTCTACCTAGTGATCTAAGTAATGGAAGAATCCAACTCCAAGCGTGAAACTCCACCTTTATCCATGGCCCGCCTAACAGTCTCACCCATATCCACTGCCCTCTGCCTTATCTCATCCCCTTCTTTTGATTCCATAAACGTTTTCTCAGCATTTTCAATAATTAATAGTCGATGATGTCACAAGCTGATCTCTTTGAGACTGGTCTTTCACAACAACACCAACCTTGAGCAAACTTGTTATCAACACTGCGTTCCTCGACTGGTCTGAGGCCATTGGCCATGCTGCTATTGGCACTCCCATGGTGATACTCTTCATGCAAGAATTCTGTCCACAATGACTTATAAACACACCAATTGAAGGGTGGCTAAGAATTTCTAATTGGGGTGCCCAGTCTCTCACAACAAGTCCTTTGTCTTTCACTCTCTTCAAACCCTTTGAGAAACTCAACTTTTCTTTGTTCTGCATTGATGAAAACATCTCCTTTATCAACATCCCTTATAACCTAGATGAACTTTTGCTCACTTTGTTCCAACCCAATTGCATGCTCCTCTATTTGCTTGTCTTCCATGGCTGTTGTTGTTCCAAAAGACACATATATGACTGAGTTTGGTGCCTCTTTATCAAGCCACTCCAAGCACTTGTGCCAGCTTCCATTTGAAGTACACTTATTCTCAGCTATATTGCTCACTGGATTGAATGGCCCAACAGCCCAATTAATGCATCTTGTCATGGTCTAGCTTTTCCATTAAATCCATAGAAGTAGCCTTTACGATCCTACATGTGTTGTAGAGGCACCCAGAGTTAAGGTTTTGGAACTCGTATTGTAAACCATTTGAGTCCACAAACTCAGTTGTGAAGCAATCTTCAAGAGATGGGAGGTCATTTGGGAAACCCTTGGTGTTTGCTTCTAAAGTTTTTCCCATTGATTCCAACAAAAACAAGAAACAAGAAAAAGCCGATACATAGTTGAAAGTGTATGACTCGGCGTTTGGGATTGTAACCACATCTTGCACCACAGAAACCATCATGGAGTTGTTGATGACAATGATTCTTCTTGCTTCAGATGAAAGTTCACGTAAAAGTGCGGCGATAGGCTCACGAAGATGCAAGGAAGCATTGAATAATGGTTGGAGATGTGAAGGGAACTTGTTTTGTGAATTGGGGTTGGGTTGAGGGCAAAGAAAAGGTGGGATTGTGAGGTTCACGGAAATGGAGGTTTGAAACAGAATTTAGGTCTCAACCATGGATTCGAACCATAGCTTGGCGGATGTGGGTGCATGGCACTGCAGGCGTAGTGAATCGGGATATTGTAAGACATGATAAGACGAGAGAGGTGGAGGAGCTGGTTGAGATGGCCTTGTGCTGGGAAAGGGCACCATGACCTACCACCACCTTGGTTTTGTTTAAGCCATCTAGGCCAAGGTTCTTGATAGTTTTGGTGGTTAGCCATTGATGAAAGATAGTAAATGTTTACTATCTATATTGGGTGTTATGGGGGGTTTGGAGATTATTTGGTTGTGTTTGACTTTTTATAAGCAAAATACATTGGGATCTCCACCTCCATGGTATAATAAAAGACGAGATAAAACATAATTATGATAACAATTTAAATAAAATAATGTAGAGGGACAAAGTGGAACCAAGAGAAAGAAATAGAACATAAGGAATTCATGTAGTTTGGCCAGACAGCCTATGTCAATGGTCAAAAACAATTGATGACTACATCTTTAGCATTAAGCTCTATGTAAAACAATGAATCTATTGAAGTTATTTATAGTCTCTAGGCCAAATCCTATGCTAATAATAGTAAAATACTTGAACTACAAATAAAATTAAAATTACTTTGCTTATAGTCCAAGTAAAATTATGATTACTTTGATTCACTCTAAGTGGCATAAGATTGAGCATTTTTTGTTTTTATAATTTGATAGTTGGGGAAACAAAGATAATAACTAATGTTAGATTTTGGATTAGAATCGTCTAGAATTATTATGGTACATAACTTGACAGTAAAGTTCCAAAAATCCTATCTGTATTTTGTAATGAATGAATTGGATTTTGTCACGTCATCAACATTTAAATAAACGTTGATTATCACTATTTTAGTATTCATTTAAATTATTGATGAAATTACAAATCTAATTCACTCACTTCAAAATAAATTGATAAAATTTTAGAAACTCTATATTGGAGTTTTACAGCTTCCGTCATTTGCCATAGCCAAACCTAGGAAAGAGATAGCCTCAACTCGATACCTTAAAAACTTTAAAAATTCTTAATTCAATTTGTCATTAACTTTAACTTTAGAGATTATTTACTAATTATAGTATCACATCCTTAATTGTGAAAAAGGCATTCAAAACATCATGACACGCATGTAATACACACATAGTAATTAACATATATTATTTACAAGGGACGCCAAAATGAGTCATGTGCATCAAGTGAGATTTGCAAGCATGAGATTCCTCTAGTGCCAAAAATAAACAAAAATAACTGTTTTTTTTTCTTTTCTTTTTTTTGAAAAAATGATAGTTGGGAAAGAGGAATTTGAATTATGTTTTTCTTTAAGAAAGAGAATATACAACTAGCTAAGTTAAAAGGTTCTTGACAAAGATAAATTATTTTAAATACAATTGGTGCGACATTCAATTATTCTTATTCCAAATGTAATTTAAATAAGTTTTAAAATGATTGTGACAGGGACAACTATGCATGTGTTTTTTCTTTAATATTCCTTTCCTATTATATTTGTCACTAGATTACTTTAATACCTCTTTGTTATCACAGTTGTCTCAACATAGTTGTTTCGACCTATGAGGGTCATCATCACCTCAAAAAGAAAAAAGAAAAAAAGTAATGTAAAAGGGTAATACAAATTTTGTGTAACAGAAAAAAAATGATATGTCAATTTCAAAACACAAAACAAAAAAATTATTAAAAAATTATTTATTATGTTAATATGGTACCAATCACATTCAATCATTACAATTAGTTCAGTTTATAAGTGTTTTATAATAAAATTGGTAATAGTGTTAATACTTTTCATTAAAAATAAAAATGATGAGCGGTCTTGATCATCTAGTGCCTAAAGCTTGATTCTTGCCCTAATATGAAACAAATAATAAAATAAGACTAGTAGAGACAACTTGTCTTCTAAATGCTTGATTGCTTTTAGCTTTAATTACTTTTGTCTTTGTTTTTATTCTCCATCATTCACTAAAATATCTCCTCGTATACATGTCTCTAGTCTTTTTTTATTTCAAAATTTTTTTTTTTGATGAAATTTTTTTTTATTTCAATTTGATACATATTTCAAATAGAGACAATTTTTTTCCTTCAAACAAAAATGATACCCGAACGCTTCATATATACATTCCTTTTAATTTTTCCTTTCTCTTTGATTTCCTAGCTAGAATGCCCTCTACCTAGTGATATGAGTAATGAAAGAATCCAACTCCATGCGTGAAACTCCACCTTCATTCATGGCCTGCCTGACAGCTTCACCCATATCCACTGCCCTCTTCCTTATCTCATCCCCTTCTTTCGATGCCATCAATGTTTTCACAGCATTTTCTACAGTTGATGATGTCACAAGCTGATCTCTTCGAGACCAATCCTTCACAACAATACCAACATTGAGCAAACTTGTTATCAACACTAGTGTGTTCCTCGGCTGGTTTGAGGCCGTTGGCCACGCTGCTATTGGCACTCCCATGCTGATACTCTCCATGCAAGAATTCCATCCACAATGACTCATAAAACGCACCGGTTGATGGGTGGCTAAGAATTTCCAATTGAGGTGCCCAATCTCTCACAACAAGTCCTTTGTCTATAACTCTCTCTTCAAACCCTTTGAGAAACTCAACTTTTCTTTGTTCTCCATTGATGAAAACATCTCCTCTATCAGCATCCCTTAAAACCCAGATGAACTTTTGCTCAATTTGTTCCAACCCAATTGCTAGCTCCTCTATTTGCTTGTCTTCCATGGCTGTTGTTGTTCCAAAAGACACATATATGACTGAGTTTGGTGCCTCTTTATCCAGCCACTGCAAGCACTTGTGCCTGCTTCCATTTGAACTAGTCTTATTCTCAGCTATATTTCTCACTGGATTGAATGGCCCAATAGCCCAATGCTTCTTGTCATCTTCTAGCTTTTCCATTAAATCCATATAACTACCGTCTAGGATCCTGCAAGTGTTGTAGAGGCACCCAGAGTTGAGATTTTGGAAGTCATATTGTGTAGCAAATGAGTCCAAGAACTCAGTTGTGAAGCAATCTTCAAGAGATGGAAGGTCATTTGGGATTACATTGTCGTTTGTTTCTAAAGTTTTTCCCATTGTTTCCCACGAATACAAGAAACAAGCAAAAGCCGATACACTTTGGAAAGTGAATGACTCAGCGTTTGGAATAGTAACCACGTCTTGCACCACATAAGCCATCATGGAGTCATTGATGACAATGATTCTTCTTGCTTTGGATGAAAGTTCACCTAAAAGTGCGGTGATAGGCTCACGAAGATGAAAGGAAGCATTGATCAAGGGCTGGAGATGTGAAGGGAACTTGTTTTGTGCATTGGGGTTGGGTGGGGGGCAAAGAAAAGGTGGAATTGTGAGTTCATGGAAATGGAGGTTTGAAAAAGAACTTGGGTCCTAACCATGGACTCGAAGAATGGCTTGGTGGATGTGGGTGGCAGTGCAGGCATAGTGAATCGGGATATTGTAGGACATGATAAGACGAGAGAGGTGGAGGAGCTGGTTGAGATGGCCTTGTGCTGGGAAGGGCACCATGACCACCACCACCTTTGTTTTGTGTAGGCCATCTAGGCCAAGGTTTTGATGGTTTTGGTGGTTAGCCATTGATGAAAGATGGAAAATGGTTACTATCTATATTGGGTTTTACGGGGTGTTTGGTGATTTTTTGGTTGTGTTTGGATTTATTTATTGTGTTAATTTGGTAGCAATCACACTCATCATTCATTATTAGGTCAGATTATAAGTCTTTATAATAAAGTTGATAACACCTTTTTTTCCTTAAATAAAAAGGTAATGATCTGTCTTGATCACCCATGTCTAAAGCTTGATTCTTGCCCTAACATGAAACAAATAATTAAATAAGACTAGTAGAGACAACTTGTCTTATACAAAGGTTTGATTGTTTTTAGCTTTAATTTAGTTTATAAGTCTTTATAATAAAGTTGATAACACCTTTTTTTTCCTTAAATAAAAAAGTAATGACCTGTCTTGATCACCCATGTCTAAAGCTTGATTCTTGCCCTAACATGAAACAAATAATAAAATAAGACTAGTAGAGACAACTTGTCTTATACAAAGGTTTGATTGTTTTTAGCTTTAATTTATTTTGTCTCTTTTTGTTTCTTCCTCATTCACTAAAATCTCTCAATAGTCCATAACTAAGAATAAAAATTTGCTTAGATTTTTATTAAACTAAGAAGAGACTCTGTCTAAAATTTTGTTGGAAGTTGGAGCTCATTCTATGTAAAATGACTTGAATAGGACCCTGATGCTCCATTTGGCTTCAAAGTGGAATTGTGATAACAAATGAATTGGTAGCATTATTTATTGGGAATGAAAGAATGGAAATAGAAAAAATACCTTTGCAAATGCAATGGAAAGCCAGCCTGCAAAGTTGAATAATTCAGAGAACCACATTGCCTGCATTACAATATCAACAAGAAATTGAAAGGAATTAAAAGAAATAAGTTTAGTAATTAGTATTTGCTATTAAAAGTTCACAGTAAGCCTTAACATATGTAAATGTGACTAAAGAAACTTACACCTTTCCGACCAATGAGGTCTGCTCATTTTCCACTTATTAATGCACCTATCACTCCTCCAATGAATACTGCACCAGGCAGAAAAAAAAATGTAAGATAATTAAATAACAAAATTGATTGGCAATGTACAATCTTTTTTTCTTTTCTTTTTTCCTTACAAGATTTGAACCGAGAGTCTCCATTGGGTGAAGCGGACAGTGTCATTCACCTAATGAACTCTAAGTCTCTTGACAGTATAATTCATTAAACTAGACTATAACCCGCGCAATGCGCGGCTCTTTTTTATTGTTTTTCTATAAATATATTCCTAACAAAGCAACTTAACCAAGAAGAGGGAAGAAATAATAACAATAATGAAAAGGAAAAAAATAAGAAAGAAAAGAAAAGCGTATAATAGAAAAGTAAATAATTTTTTTTTTTGCGCTTAAAAATAGAAATGATTCTTCTTATATTTCATCAAATGTATTAAACTAAGGCTATAAAGATAACTACCAATAACTTTTTAGCCTAGTTGCATCAATTCCTTTCAATGGGGGTTTATAGTTACATTCACTTAGAAAAAGCACTTCACATCTTTTATGAATTTTAATCACTTTGGTGAACCTTAATTGTTACATACAAGGATTCCAAATATTCAGAGGTTCCTTATTTCAATTTGTCACATATTTATCCCATCTATACATTTTTTGACTTTTTTTGTTTCTCTTTTTTTTTTGGGTAATTTCTTGCTTATTAATAATCACAGATCTAGAAACAATATTTGTGACCTTAGAAGTCTATCCTATAACAAATTGGTCGACGAAGATAAAAATGACAATGTCATCTTAAGTCTAATACGTATCTTAGGAAAATTTAACACAGAGAACAAAAATGTTAAGATGTTATTCCTCTGCCCCTAAAACAAATTTACAATTGCCTTTTTTGGTTATCTCTAAATGATAGTTCATTGATGTCCTAAATCTAAGATAATTTGAATGTTGCCTCATCAATTCCAATATGAGTGATGAAATATAATTTATGCGCAATTTAGCATATCCAATTGTATAAAAATAAAAAGATCAAGTCAAACTAAATTTTATATGTAATTAGATAGTATCAGAAATTGTAAAAAAAAAAAAAGGCATTTTTGGTTGCATAAAATAAAGGATTACAACTTAACCAAGCAAAAATATTTTGAATGTAAAATATACATACGTCGTAAAATTATATTCTAAACGATTTGTGGATCTCGGGAATTGAACTCACACCCTCACAGAAGGGTGAGACTTTTTGGGGAGAAAAATGACCACTGGGCCAAATGTCCAAGTTGTAATTTAAATGCATATTTGAAACAACATATTATAACAGGTCATTTGACATTTTTGGCAATTTCAAAGTCATGGAATATGAATGATTTGGAAAACTGATTTGCAAATGAGAAATTCCATTTTTTATGTTTCAAATAATTAATTGCCATATATATTATATAGATAGATATTGACACATATTAACTCGTGACAATTAAGGAGCAATAATATACACTATTAAAGCTTCATTATTTATAAGTTATTTTATTTTATTTTATTTTTTCCCTTGGTGAAACCACATAATTTTTGAAGTATGAATATAGGAAATTAGTGGAATTAATAGTTCACATTTAATATTGCACATTTAAGGGCATTACTCATTTATTATAGATAAATGGCAAATACGTGGCAGCATTTATCCAACTAAGCTACCACGTGTCATGCAGAAGACGTTGCCATACATGCCAAATGGCAGATAGATGGCAACGTCTTCTGCTTTAATATATATATAGGTATACAAAGTTGAGTATGAATGTATGACACATATTGATAGTCATTGAAGGTATTGAACGTTTTTTTTTTTTAATACATCTTAATATAGTATCATAATTAAATTTGTTTGATGACTATCAAGTTTAAATAATTCTCTTATAGAAACAGATAATAATTTTTTTTTTTTTTTAAAGTCTCCTACAACTAAAAAGACATCTTCATAAAATATCATAATAAACACCTACTACTAAAAGACATCTTCATAATCCTAATAATAATAAAAACTTTTTAAATGTGTGTTTTATTATTTTTTTTACAAATTTTTTTTAAATTAACAATCTCTGCGTTATACGCGTGTGTTTTACTATTTTATAGACTAAATACTGCTTTACAAAAAGCCTTTATAATAAAAATATTTCTCTTTTAAATTTTTCATCTTTCAAGTGCAAAATGGTTTCTTGAAATACACTTCTTAGTTTATATGATTTCTCTTTTATGTGATTACACGTTAAATAAAAATATGATGCTTTGCATTATTTGATTATATTCTTTACGTGAAGTAGTTGAATTAATTTATACTGTATAAAAATAGCTTGCTTTCTCTTTAAAATGATTAAGATACTCTTTAGTTAAAATATGATGCTAATAATATATTAGGTTTGTATTTGATTATATTCTTTACTTGAGTAATTGAATTGGCTAAATTAATATAGATGATCTCGTGCTTTGCGCAGGTTATATGCTAGTTTAATTAATAATAATGCAATGGTACTTACAGCACAGCAAGTGCACATTGAATCGCAGAGGGCGACCATGCATGGTACTAAGTACAAGAACAGACGTGGCTGAGCCTGAGTTACCACTTGGTGGTATGTCTTCAACATTAATCGTAGACCTTGGAAATAGTTCTTCTTCCATTCTTTCACTCCCCAGTGATCCCTTTTCATGCAAGAAGGGAAAATATGAATACCAAGCTGAAAGTATATATAGTATTTATTGTTTGTGTGTATGTGTATGAAAATTGGAGAGACAAAGGGATTGAGATCGGTGCCAGCAATATTTTTCAATAGACGAGATCAAAAGTTTCAACTTTTCAAAATATACCTTTTTATCTCGATCGTCGATTCAAATATATTAAAAATGTGTAGCAAATTAATAATTTACTTTTTCGTTGGACAACCGAGATGAAAAATTACTTTTAAATGAATGCTTAAGATCAATCTCAGTCCGAATTAGAGAATGTCTAGTGTGATCAAACATATGGAATAGTGTGAAGACTTTTAGATAATCCGCTATTTTTGCACTTAAAATTAATGTCATGGACCCTTATGATTGAGTCATTATTAAGAATTTCCGGAGTACATGTACATGTGAGAAGGTAGAGTACGCACTTATTGTACAATAAGTGCGTACTCTACCTTCTCACATGAACAGTGAGTCTCACTAATTAAATTCATGGTGGGACCCACTATTCATGTGAATGGAAGAAATAGGTATTTATTTGTGTTCTGGGAATACTAAATAATTTTCCTTGATCATCATATGTTTGTGGTTTCTTAGTTTCTATATTATAGTTGCTTGTTATGTTCATATGATCATACTGACATCAAGACTATGATTTTTGTTCTTTTATTTTTTAATGTTCTTAAAGTTTATCCCATTATTCAATTTGGCTTTAAATTAATTTCAAAGATACAATTAACTCTTTAGAATTAATTAAAAAAAAAATGCAATCAAATCCTTAAAAAAAAGAAGATGAAGAGCTTTCACACAAATACGTACATAAAGTTTTCTTTTCCCCTCATACCCTTGAAAAGCTTCATCTAAAACAAACCAAACAAGAACCGCAACTCTGCATTTTTTTTTTCTTTCTTTCTTTTAGGTTTCTTTTTTCTTTTTTCTTTTTTAGGTTTCATTTGGGAGTTTATAATGGAAAGGAATGAGTAAATTATAAAAGAATGGAATGGAATGGAATGAATATAAATTATGGAAATGAATGGAATGGAATGAGTATAAATAATGAAAATGGACGAAATGATAAAGAATAAAATGAGTATTCCCTCCAATTCCTCTCAATTTCGAGAGGAATAAAAAAACGAGTTTTTTAGGGAAATAAGAGGAATAAGTGTTCCATTTCATTCCCTCCTACTTAACTTTTTTTTTTAGAAGAAAGATAAGCTGATATTCATTAAGATGGAAAATTGAGAGATAACAGATGTTCTAGTGTCGAAGGAACATACTCCATCCACACTTCAAAATCAAAACAGTGTTGTGCATGTCTAGCTAAAGCATGGGCTAGTGCGTTCCCTTGCCGCTTGACATGGTTGAACTGGATCTTCGTAAACTGATCTGATAGGGTTTTAGTGGCCTCGATAGCTAGTCCAAAAGGAGCATGGCAGTGGCAGTCAGTTTTGAAGGCATTCACTATGGTTGTGGAGTCACCTTCTACTTCTCCCTCCTGAATCCCGATATCTAAGGCAAATTGGATCGTTGATCTCGCTGCCAGAGCTTCGACACCCTCCACTGAATGGGGATACCGGATTTTTTTGGTCATGGAAGCCAACGGCAACCCTTGCTCATCCCGAATCACTACTCCAATGCTTGCTTTGTTTCTCTCTTGGAATACCGCCCCATCATAGTTAATCTTGAATCTGCAGTTCGACGAGGCAAACCACTTGACCTGGGTTCTATCCAGCGTGGCTCCTACATCTTGGATGTCGTTGCACTGCATGAACTCCTCTAGGTAACTCTACGCTGTGGTGTTGACATGTTTAATCCGGTCCACAAACTTGTTCAACTGAATTTTATTCCTACATTGCCATAAGGCCCAACAAATAACCCCAAACTTTGCCATCTTCTGTTTTTCCACACTAACCACCATGTTGCAGAGGTCTGCAAAGCTTCGAACTTATGTGGTTTGAAAAGATTGGGCCCAAGCTTCCTGGGCCCACACTTCCTGGAGTATAGGACAAGACCACAATACATGTATTACATCCTCTTGTTCTTCCCTGCACTACTCACATATTGGGTTTGGGATCACCTTTCGCCGTGTCAAGTTGCATTTGGTTGGAAGGGATTCCTTTGCGACACGCCAGAGGAACATTTAAATCTTTTTCGGAGCATGGAGAGACCGTATTGCATTCCAGACTTGGTGCATTGGGTTTTGGTTTGAACTTCCCGGTTGGTTATCTCGCTCTTCTTTGAGGAGAAAATGGTACCCCCCCTTACCATATATTGTCCTGAGGTTGACCCTGGCCAGAACAGCAGGTCCGGAGGTCGCCACAAATAGACTGGATGCTCATGATGGCATTCGCGTCATATGGTTGAAACAGATGGTGGATCATGCTTGTGTTCCAGTGAAGTGGGGGGGGGGGGGGGGGGGGGGAGTAGCAGTTTTGAAACGACATTGTTTCGAAGTAATTCTGGGATCGGGGATAAAACTTGCCGGTGAGATTCCTCTGGCAACCACCTGTGGCGCCATATCTTGATGCTTGACCCATTGCCTACACGCCAAACCAACCCCCGTAATATGAAATCTCTTGCTTTGATGATGCTCTGCCATGCATAGGAGCCCTTAGTCTTGCTACTCGCATCTAGGATGGACCCCTCAGGGAAAAACTTGGCTTTATACACACGGTGTAGCAGAGCTGTGGGGTCTTGATATAAGCGCAATACTTGTTTGCCGAGAAGAGCTGCATTGAACTTTCTAAGATCCCAAAACCCCATTCCCCCTTTACATTTTGATTGACATAATGAGCTCCATTTGACCCAATGGATTTTACTTTTATCTGATGTAGCACCCCACCAAAATCTCCTTTACCATCGCCACAAGGTCGTTACAAAGTTTGTGGAGGAGTTTAAAGCAGCTCATCGCGTAAGTGGGGATGGCTTGAGCCATTGCTTTGATGAGGATCTCTTTGCCTGCTTGAGATAGCAATTTTTCCTTCTAACCCTTAAGTTTACTCCAAACCTTTTCTTTTATTTTTGCAAAACTTGCTAACCTATTTCTCCCAACCAGAGAAGGCAAGCCCAAGTACTCCTCATACTGTTTTATAATTGGAACACCCAAAGCAGTTTGGATTAATGATTTTGTGGTCTTCAAAGTGCCCTTGCTGAAGTAGATGATGGTTTTGGCTCGATTCACTTGTTGCCCTGAAGCTGTCTCATAAACTGACAAAATATCCAAAATTTTGGTCACATGATTAGGATTAGCACGTGAGAATAAGAGGCTATCATCAGCAAAGAAAAGATGCATGATTTTTTGCCTCTTTCTGCAAAGTGATACCCCTTACAGCTCCCCTTGTCTCGTAGCCTGGTTGATTAAAGAATGTAGTCCCTTCGCACATAACAAAAATAGATATGGTGATAGAGGATCCCCTTGTCTAATCTTGCGAGAGGGTTTGACAAAACCATGGGGCTCTCCATTAACAAGCAGAGAATATAACACAGATTTAATACACATCATAACAAGAGCTATCTAGCGTGGGTTAAAACCCTTCTTATCCATCAGCTTCTCTAGGTAACCCCATTCAACCCAATCGTATGCCTTACTCATGTTTAGCTTCAAAGCCATAACCCCTTCGTGCTTAATCTTTGTGGAGTGCATGTGGTGTAGGGTTTCAAAAGCTACAAGAACATTGTCAGTAATAAGTCTACCCGGGACAAAGGCACTTTAAGACTCGGATATAATGTGAGGGAGGATAGTTTTCAGTTTATTTGCCAATACTTTTGAGACTATTTTGTAGATGACATTACATAGACTAATGGGGCGAAATTCAGTGACACGTTCTGGGTTTTTGACTTTAGGGATAAGGGTGATATGTGTGTGGTTAATGGATTGTAGCAATTGACCAGAGTTCAAACAAGAGAGTACCCCTCTAATAACATCAGGGCCTACCACATGCCAATGTTTTTTATAGAAAATAAGAGGCATACCGTCAGGCCCAGGTGCTTTTGATGGTGCCATTTATTTGAGAGCTTGTTCCACCTCGTTTGCAGAGAATGCACGAGTAAGAGAAACATTCATGGTTGGCGTGACTACCCTGGGAATGTGGGCCACTGCCTCCTCAATGCCGGTTGGTACGGAGGTGGTAAAGCGAGCTTCATAGTAACGGGTGAGAGTAGCTACCACCTGGTTGTCACTTGTTTGCCACACCCCAGCTTCATCACGGAGACCCCTTATAATGTTTCGGCACCGGCGTTGGGAGGCTCTACCATGGAAGAATTTAGTGTTTTGGTCTCCCCCCTTCAACCACGCCGATCGTGATCTTTGCCTCCACATCAACTCCTCCTTTTTCAGTAAGTCCCTCAGTTCATGTCACAGCATTTTCACCACCCCCATATGCCCCCCATGCTGTGCATCTGCTTCGGCCACGTGGAGTTGGTGTTTCTTTTTCTCCAGTTGGCGTTTTACACTACTAAAACTTCTTCGACTCCAACTCCCCAGCTGTTTCTTGCATTCTTTTAATTTATTGGTCACCTAAAACATTGCCATTCCAGGCCCGTTGTGTGCCAATGAAGATAGTCTCCTCGTAGCCCTTATCTTCCATCCACATTTCTTCAAAATGAAAGGGTTTCCGTTGCCCACGGGTTCTATCACGAGGATCACACTGGAGCCAAAGACATTTGTGATCTGAGTTCAAGACATCCACATGCTCTACCTGCGCCATTTGAAACTGATTAAACCACTCCATGTTGGCCACCGCTCGATCGAGACACACCCAAGTTGTGTGTGGTGGGTCCCTATTGTTGCATCACGTGAATAGGGAACCGTAGTATCGAATGTTTATCAAACCACAGTAATCCAGTGTTTCATGGAACTTAGACATCTGGCGATCCGGTCTTTGCCGTCTCCCTCTCATCTCTTCAAGTTTAACTATCTCATTAAAATCACCGATTACGCACCAGGGGAGTTGGTGTGCATGACTTAGGTGTTGCTACAGTGTCCATGTTGCACTCCTTCTTTGAGTTTCGGGGGCTCCATAAAGCCCTGTAAGCCACCACACATCCTCCTGTCCTTCATTGATAACAGTATCTATATGATGATAAGAAAAGCTTTTAATATTGTGATGTAAATTATTATTCCAAAAGAGAGCTAAGCCGCCCCCTCAATTATTACTAAGAACAACAAATTTATTACTAAAGCGTAAATGACAACGAATGGTTTCTAAATATTTTGACTTTGACCATGTTTCGATCAGGAACACGGCTAAGGGATCTTTTGCCTGCACAAGGTTCGCGAGCTCCTGAATTGTCCCTGGGTTCCCAAGCCCACGATAGTTCCAACTTAGGTAACTCATTGGCCTCGGTGGGGCTGTACCACAGCCTCCGCCGATAAAAGGTCCTCTTGGTAAACACAAGCAACTTTGCCTTGCTTGTACCACTCCTCAGATAGGTCTTCATTCTCTTCACAGCCTCGTTTTTCTCGGCTGGGTAGAGGTGATTGATCCCTGTTGTTCCCAGACTCTTGCATTTGTTTCCTTCACGTGCCCTGACTCTTTTTCTTGGTTATAGATGGGGTCCCATTCACATTGATGACATCAACAAAAGGAACCTGATCTGCATTAGATTTGGTAAACCCAGTAGGGATTATAGAGTCCCCATTAGGAAAGACAGCTGGTGGCGCTATTATTGGGTGGGTGCAGGTATTGAAACCAATTTCCTAATCGATCATCCGTAATTGCTCTTCGAAAGTCATATGTCTAACTTCCAATAATTTCGTGATAGGATGGATGACTTCTGTGTTTTCCTCACATTCCATATCGTCATCTGAGTCGCCGTGGGTTGGTCTTACCAGCTTTGGGTTTGGCGTCTTAGCCAGTTTGTGTTTTGGTGCCGTCGGTATCAGCGACCCCTTTTTAGTGTTGGAGCATCCCGAGATGACGACCTTGAATTTTTTCAACGGATGGTCCATACCCGCTCTCATCCACCCACTGTACTCCTGGTCCTCCCGTCTCAAGGTCTCTTGGTTCCTCAACCAGACGTTGCAATCTTTTTCGCTATGCATCACAAGGCCACACCAGCAGCAAAAGTTAGGCAGGCGTTCGTACTTGAAAGAAGCCCACCCAAGTGTACTAATGTGGAATGCACATATTGAAAGACAATTTAAATTCAAGAAAAAATTATTTTTTTCGTTCCTAAACTTTTTATGAAGTTCGGTTTTCGTCCCTAAACTTTGAAAAGCTCGTTTTTCATTCTTAAACTTTGAAAAAGTTCGTTTTTAAACATGAATTTCGTCCTTTTAAAGCAAACTTTTTTAAAGTTCAGGGATGAAATTTCATTTTAAATTTTGGATAAATTAAACTGAAATTTAAAGTATGTTCAATTTTGGTCCTCCAAATTAAAATGTTTTGATTTTGTCTCTAATTGGATCAGATTGATTTTGGTCCCTTTAATATGAGGTTATTTTGATTTTAATCCTTTAATTGTAATGTTGAAACGTTTTTGGTCTCTTAAATATGTACTTGGCTTAATTTGGTCCCTAAAAAATAGGGTTCCTCTGCATCTAATTAATTAGTGTCATAAACACCAAAAATTTTTTTTTAAAAAATATCAGGGGACCAAATTGTTCTTTATTTTTATGATTAATTGAAGCTCAACATTTTAAATTTGGGGGACCAAATTTGAACTTAGATCATATTTCAAGGATGAAAGGTATACTTTTACCCTTAAATTTTTAATTCAACTTTTCAAACTATTTTTTTGATAAAAAGAAAACAAAAGAAAAGATTAAAAAAAAAAATCGGCAATAATCTAAAAAAGGTTGTTTTAGAAAGAAAAAATTTAGGTTCATTACAACTTAGGTATTGTATTTATATTTTAGATTTCTCAATTAAATTCAAACGCATTGCTACATCTAAATTCAAGATAATTAAATTCAATGCAACTATGTAATTGAGGAACTTAATTTACCCACATCTCACAGTCTCAAATGCTCCATAATTTTCTTAGATTACACCACTGAACTTAATTGCAAATCTTATTTATATCACGCTACAAAATCATATGAGCTTACAAACTTTTAAATTTGGTTTTCATAAAATGAAAAGTCTCAAAAGCAATCAAAATATTATCCGTCCTATCCCTACTTGAAAGTCGAAACCATTTCTTGCACCTGTCCAAATTTATTCGCAGGTTAGGTTGAGTAACGTGAATGATTTCCTCGATACTCGATACTGAAAGATTTCCTCTTAATTATTTTGTATAAATAAATCAAATAGTAATCTCAAAAACATAAAACATTGTTAACCCTTAACCAAATTTAATTATGTTTTAACATGCCTGGATTGGAGAGCTAATATGAGATGGACTTGCCGAAGAAAATTCATTGGTTTGGTAAAAACCTACCCCAGCCAGCCAGGGCGGGATGAGCCAAAATGGCCAATTGACCATCCCTGTTTACCTTCTTTCCCTCTTTCCAAGGAAAGCCAAATGCCATAAAATAAAAACCTTACCAGCACAAGTTGAAATTTATTAAATGAACTCGTACAACGTTTAATTTCAAATCCACGAGCCCCTTTCCTAAAGATTAGCTGTTATACACAAAAACCAATAAACTTGTCTCTTAATTATATATTGTCATACAGATAAACTAATCAACTTGTCCCTTACTAATCTTTATAAACGACAATTAAGGTAGACTTCAAGGCAAAGCTGCAAGAAACAAGCAAATACAATACCAACAAATCCACTGCATTATCAATATTAAACACATGCGGATAGCTAGGGAAGAACAAAAAGTTTGAGTTAAATATATTGGGCTAATAATGGTCAAGATGGTACCACTACAAGAAATTTGGCCTTTAGCGACGACACAAAATCGTCGCTAATACTCTAAAAGTTGTCGCTAATTTTGATTAGCAACGACTTTGTCGTTGCTAATCGTCATTGCTATTGCTCCGTCACTATTAGAAATTCAGCAACGAAATTCTGTCGTTGCTATTATACTACCAACAGCGACGACATTTTTCGTCGCTAATAGTGACTATTGTCGTTGCAAATAACTTACGAACATTAGTGAATAAGTCGTCGCTGAAATGTTACTATTTGCGACGATAAATATGTCGTCGCTAATATGCTTATAGGTACAAATTAGCGACGACTTAAGTCGTCGCTATTTACTTTTTACATTTTTTTATTTTTTTATAGTTTTCATTCTGATTTTTACTTGAATACTAAAAACACATTCATACATCGTCATACAACTATCCAATAAATAAATAGTTATAAAATCATTACATCTATTAAATTGACACATAGAAAAATATAAAAAACAATACTCAAGTTCAATCTATCATATACAAAGTTTAAATTCCACACTCAATTCCCAATCACATTTAAACATATTGCCTTATCAACTAACTAATTAAATGTCCTCATCTGGATATATAGACTTTAAACTTTTTGCATTGAGATGAATTTTCCCAAGATATGTGGTTCATGACACGAAACATTTCTTCTTCCTGAAGTAAGAAACAAAACTCAATATAAAGGTTACCAAAATATATAAACATATTCATAAAAAACCTTATAACTTACTAAAAGCTCATATCACATATCTCTTACCTGATAGCTAAACGGAGAGATTAGGCCTGGAGGAGCTTAGTTCTCAGTGTTCTCTTTACCTAAACCAAGGATTTGAGTTTATTACTAACAACTCAAGAATTCTTAACCCACCTCCAAGAGGTTCCCAAATACAAACACATCATTCACTATTTCATAAAATAACAATAAAACAAAGATTACATGGCTCATATATATCCTTTAATACTAAATTATCTAAATCATAAAACTAAGGAAAATAAAAATTCACCCAAGTAGTATACACACCAAATAGTATAAAAAATAATTTACAACTCAAATCACTTACCCAATTGCAAGAATAAATTCATTAAAGTTTCATTATTTTCATGCACTTGGGATACTGTCTCTTTACAGGGCAGTCTTATTATAAATTACATTTTACCAACCAAATCATTTTAAATACCATGAGATTTCATAATGACATCCTAATATAAGTATACTATATATATATAAATGTTCAACTCAAAATGACGTCTGTACAATTTATAAAAATTACAACAAGTCAGTGTACTCAAATAATTTCTGACAGATTCATGATTCTAAAAGAAAATTTAAAATTCTTTCAATATCAACTCAAATGTTGTAATTCTTGATTCTAAACTCAAGCCATGTGTGTTAGGTTTCATTATATTCCTCATTTACATTCAGATTTCACATATTCAATTTACTACCCATTTTATAAACATCAAACACAGAATCTGTCCAAATGACAGACTTGAACAACTTTCTTATAAATTCTCAAAACGTGTCCAAATGGCCATATCTTCATGTGAAATTAAATACCCACGTACTAGACATATAATAAAGTATTCCTCAACAAACTGTTTCCAAAATTACTTTATATAAAAATCCCAGAATTTCATACAAGTTTCTGCTCACTGCAGAAAACAGAAACAGAGGGTATTCTTCATCAAGAACTTAAAAAATTTTACCTTATACATCCACACACATATTCATTCATATTAAATTTGATTAAAATCCATTAAAGAATGACATTTTGGAGGCTGACCAGGTCCGTAACCCAACTCATAGTTGTTTAGAACTTGGTTCTAAATGGTTTCTGCAAGTCAATTTTCAGTTAAAAGATAAGATTTGCATCAACAATGCACCAATTACTCTCAAAATTTCCAGATTTACTCTAAATTATAAGACAAATGTTTTTCATGAAGGGTCCGTGACCCAATTCAAAGCCGTTTAGAACTTGGTTCTAAATGGTCTCCGTGAGTTAATTTTTGGTTATAAAATGAGATTTGCATCTACAATATACAAATAACTCTCAAAATTTCCAGATTTACTCTAAATAATGAGACAAATGTTTTTCACGAAGGGTCCGTGACCCAATTCTAAAAAAATCACAAGGTGCCACATGGAGGTCAAAATTGCATCAAGCACGGTCATCTAAACATATTTTGTTCCTAAATTGCACAAATCATCCTAAAATTGTTTTAGATTCATTCTAAATGGTAAAATAAACATTTTTAATGAAGGGTCCATGACCAAATTCTTCACCATTTGGAATTTGCTTCCAAAGGGACATTTCATCAAACACTTGATAGACAACTTTACATATTACACTACACATAAGTTTTCTTTACAAATCCATTTTTCCTACATACATTTATAGATTTTATACACACAATCTATACTCTAAACATATTTCAATAACATTATAAAACAACAACAACACAAACCCATTACAAATTGGAGTATGAAAACACAAAACATGCAAAAATCAATTCCAAAACACACCAAATACCCATACATCCGAAAATTGCATGAATAAATCTAAAAAAAATCAGATTTGAGTGTTTGATACTACATACCTCACTTCTAGCACCATTAGAAAAAAAAATGTCACTTGTTTCGAAGAAAGCAATCATCCAGGTTGAATGTTGTCATGAATCTCCTATTTTTTGGCCTATTTGACCTTGAGGAAGAAGATGAAGCCATCAAGGGTAAGTCTGAAATTTCAAGGGGAAAACACTAAAAATGTAGTAATCCATCTTTTCAGACCTTAAGGAATAAAGTCACTTAAACTGGTGATACATCAATTACTACTATAGCATTTAGTGTCTCCTAAGTCCTACCATGATATTATTGGACCACAATAATAAAATAAAAATAATAGAAAATGAATCAGTTGCTTAAAAACTTAGCGATGACAATATTTTGTCGTCGCTAATGCTTACTTATTAGCAACGATTGTTAGGTCGTCGCTGAAATTTTGGTCGCTAAAGGCTAAATTTCTTGTAGTGTACGCTGGTGAGCTGGTAGATGGTCAAGAAGTTTGAGTTAAATATTTTGCGATACCCAATTCGCATTATTTGCCCTATCACAGGAGTTGCTACAAGCTAGCATTACTTTTTTTTTCTTCTTCCCCGTCACATCATAGAGAATAATTAATATCGTTTATTTGTTTTAGTTATAAATGTCAGTTTTATTTTATTTTTTTTTAACTAAAGTCTCAAATTCTCTAATTACATACTTTTAAAAAATTTGTTTATGTTAAATAAAATAAACTAATACTACAAATAAACTCAACCAATTTTATTTATTTTTTGATTCAGGGTGAAAATTAATTATGACTTACAAAAATATATGTCACAGACACAGCCTTGCGACTCTCTGAATAATGAAAAACAAACAAAAAGGAAAATATAAGGAGCAACTTGTGACAGTAATTTGAAAACTCAACGTCCAAAGATTTAAAGAATCTCATGATTTTGGCATTGGATAGATGGACACCACTTTGGTGGTCAAAGATGAAATTGATAATAGTATATGATATTAATTTTTTAGTAAAAAGTTCCTGCTACGTTGTTGAACTGTCTCTCATGTGCAATCTACAACCACATTTTGCACTTACAGTCATGTTATGTAATTATCTTTAGACCAAAGATTGTCATCTTCTCCTAGATATAAAGAGAAAATTATAGAATACTCTCTGAGTACATTAAGACATATTCTTTCCTCTCACGTGAATAGTGGGTGTGAATTTAATTAGCGGTGTTAACTTCAGAGACAAAAAGACAGGGAGACAGAGAATAAACAATTAATATAGGTTTTGTATTGATTTAATTTATTATATATTTTTTCTAATGAGAAATTAACTTTATAGATGTATTTTTACATGTCTGGCCTTGCCTGTGCTTGAGTAGGATAAAATCTTACACTTAATTTTTGATTAAGATATATATATACCTAGTTGGCATCCCTGCTACTATGTTTCTTGTTGGTGTACGGTATAGTTAATACAATATGCCTAATGAAGTCCTATTGAGAAATATTAGACATGGTGTAGGACAAGTTTAAATAAAGACGATATATAATATATACATTGTCCTATGCAAAGTTGTAACAGGGGCTTTGCATCCAGAAAGGTCACAGACACTTGAATCAAACTCATTAATTATAAGGTGCTTTTCTACTTGTTTGCCACACATCAAAAACAAAAAAAAATAAAAAATTCATACATTCTTAAAGTCCTAATGGCAAATAAGAAGACAAGGGGCTTAACTTTGGAAACAAGACCATGGAAACGACCAGGGGAAATATCTTCGTAAAATTGTCAGTAGTCTAATCAGAGGAGCTAATTGGGAGGAGGCGCAAGGAGCCAACAGAAAGATGGTGACGCACAAGATGACAATCAATCTCAATATGCTTTGTGCGTTCATGCATGGGAAACATCATTATGTGCAATCTGAATAACACTGATTGGTGACCAGCAGAGTAGAATAAGCCAAGCCCAGGGCTGTCACAAAATATGATAAATGAATGACAGTCATAAACTGGCTGACAACACTTACTAAAGAATCCGGTCTGTGTCAAATAAATTAAGACCCATATCATAGATGGATTGGAAATTAATTTCCAACAGTCAGATCCATTGGGGAAGGCTGGTCGACATCCTAACATACCAGCGAGAAGTACTTTCTTTGAGAAAGAGAGACTGGCGAGAGCGAGCAACCTTAGAAAATACTTAAGGCACCTAAATCCTTTACTATCACTCTGTTTGCAAGATCCCTGGGGAATGAATAATGTCATCCACATATATTTACAACGGCCATCAGAGCGGCGGCGAATAAAGCAAGTGTGATCAGTGACAAACTCCTAGAGACTTCACTAAAACGCTAAACCAAGAGGATGTGCCCATAAAAGCACGACAACATCCCAGCAACTCCCCCTGTGAAAACCCGGAGGAGGATCCATATAAATAGAGTAAATTACCATGGGCATTCTTGACATCTAGTAGCCAAGAATGAGAAGCAGCCAAGGATGGCTTACTAGCACCAAAGTCTTTGCCTGGAATGTATTGCCACAAGGCGAGTATGAGCTAAATACTTCACAGTAAAGAATACACCCCACTGTTTTCTCACCAGAAGGCAAGGGAACAGTTCCCATGTCAAGCTTGTAACTATTTTCTGGTAACCCATTGACTGAAGAGCCGCAAACTGACCGAGGAATGAAAACAATTAAGGCGTGATAAAAACAAGATAAGAGATATACTGGGAGATAGGGTGATTAGTATGCCAACCAAAGAAGTTACAATTAATAGAAACCAAAGGATAGACATACCTGTTGCCAAAGGAGAATTGTAAAGGAGGCCGAGGGCGACGAGTTAATGCAGGGGAGGATGAGAAGTATGGAGAAGGAGATGGAACCATAAATCAAAAATGGGAACTGGACGAGGAAGAGGAGAATCCTCTGTGGAAGGAGAAGAATTATTATATATAGAAAGGAATTTCAAAAAATTCTCAAGAGAGGATATAAATGAGAAAGCTCTATAGGCTTTGGAATGCTAAGAAGATTATAGATGCAATTTAGTTGTATTTGGACAAAACAAGTTCCAAACACACGACAAATGTAAAGCACTGGCTTAAGAAATTGAAGAGGAGCTTGTAAAACCCCTGTGCTTGATAAACCGCAGTGGAATTGCCAATAAGTTCTCTGCCACAAAGAAGACAACGAACTCTTACGGTTTTTATCCGCCACAATTCTGTTCAATCTGAGGATAGGTAAGTTGGTGCAAGATACCTTTCTGGTTAAAAAATAAATAAAAATCTTAATTTTTGACATTTGTAAGTAAATAATGGGAGCACACACTGCATAAACCCATGTACATCTAGAATGAACTAGTCACATAATAACATGTCCAGAAAAAGCCATACTGGAGAAGGTCCCCAAACACAGAATGAATAGATCAAAAACACTTGGCATCCGAGGAATATAACTGCGAGTGTGTTTAGTGACCTCACACTTTTATGCTTTTATAAAAGAAGGAAACAGCAAACATTCTGAAAATTTGTAAACGAGCATGCCACAATGAATTGAAAAAACATCTAGATGAAGGCAAAATAGAAGCAAGGCCGGATAGCAAGTGATCCCCAAAGTAAAGTAATCCCCTGCCAAAAATCTTCTTAATATGAAGCAAACAATGAAAGGGTAAATAAAGAAAACCACAGATAAAAGATTAAAACAAAGTTAGGAATATGGAGAAAAGAAAACATCAGAAACACATATTTATGTGGCCATCTGCAAGACTCAGCAATATGCCTACGTCCACGAACCCAAATAGGTTCTCCAGACCTAACATGAAAAGCAGTGATCAATGGTGGTAGTGGGAGCTATAGAGTATCATCTGAGCAGCAAGAGAGCCAAGTTGATCTGAAGCTCTTTACTATTGAGAAATATTGAGTCGGCAATGGCTGCATGGTGTAAGTTTGAAGTCTGCCCACTCAGGATGAAGTTTAATCGTGCTTTATCCCAAACCAATGATGACAAGCTAGGGGAACGAGGACTTAGCAGCAAAAACCCAATGACTGGAGATGATGAGACAGTGTATGGGGGGCCCCAAACGACGAACCTTCTCAATTGTACCTCAAGGATCATAGGAGATGTATTTAAAACTGAGTTCAGTACAGTTTTAAACCCAACAAAACTGATATGTGTGTTGACGACCTCTGTAACCACAATAGAACTTTGAAAATCACTAGGGGCTCAATGAGCCAATACAAAGTACCCAAAATTCTCTGATAGACCCAAAGCTGCTGAGAGGCAGGACATCTTTACAACTCAAAAATGCGGGCATTTACGGGCGTTTTCCATAATGCAGATTCCATTCAGTATCATGATACATAACGTGTGTGATAGTTCATCCATTGAATAAACATCCAACCTAAGATAGGCAATTGTCCTAATGGCAAAGTTGTAAGAAGACAAGGGGCTTTGAAGTCCAATTTGTACGCAGAAAGGTCACAGACAATATCTTGAATAAGGCATGCATGTATCTTTGCATTAATTATACATTTGGCTTGTCTGCATGCTTGTCTACTTGACAATTTGAGCCACACATCAACAATTCTCCACTTTGGTGAAAAATTTGGCAACCTCGACCTTACACCTTAGGTCTGCATCCTGATAGATGCCCATCCTCATGCCTTGGGATGCTCCACTTTAACAGTGCGAAAGATTGATCAGTTCAAGCAATGCTTGAACTTTTGTGCAGAGACCGGTTTTGTCAACACGTCAGCTGCATTGTTCTCTGTATGAACCTTTATCAACTTTAACTTGTCTTCTTCTATCCTTTCTCTGGTAGCGTGATATCTGACGTTGATGTGTTTTGTCCTGGTATGGTATACTTGATTCTATGCTAAGTGTATAGCACTTTGACGGTAACAATGTAGCTCCAACCTTCCTGATCCAATCCCAATTCCTTGACTAAACCTGTTAACCACAAAGCCTCCTTGGCAGCTTCCACTGTTGCCATATAATTCGCTTCAGTTGTGGATAAAGTGGGGGTTGATTGAAGCATAGAAGTACTCTGATGTTAGCTGCTTCTTGATAAATGTAAGCATTCCTTCTCCTAATGCATTGTAGAGAAGTTTCAAACTCTTTCTCTTTACCAATTTTAGCCTGCAGGCAATTGTATCCTCATTTGAACATTTGAATGGATGCTCACTTTTCCTTCACTAAGAATGCTATAAGATAGAGGAGAAAATTAAGCTATCTATATGCGATACAAACATACAATAAGCTATCAAAGTTTTAGGATGTTCTCCTTAGAAGCATCCTTTTTAAAATCCATAAAAGTAGAAACTAGAACAATTAATCTTTCTCATATATACAATAGGTGCATCACAAACATAACATTTTAACTAGAATCTTTGAATTGAACTCACCAGCCATCTAGGAGATTCTGGAAAGAAGAATAGGCCTAGAAGTTCTAGTATACATGGAATAGCACCTGAAAATTTCAGATCCAAACAAATAAAATTAACACAGAGCAAATTTATTCATATAAATAACTAAGATAATGAAAAGCTTAAAACAAGTTACCAATTACCATGTACGCAATAAGCTTAAAACATGCGCCTATTGGATCTTTTCTTTTCGCACTATTTTTTGTTTCACATATAGCTAAATTAATTGTGAACGAAGAACTTATTACAATTACCATGTACGCAATAAGCTCATTGGCAAATCCCAATGACGTCTTCCAACGTCCAGCCACCAAGCAGTCTATTGATGTGTGAAAAGAAAAGATCCAACTGACTTGCTTGATTTCAGAATGATTCACAAAAATCTTTCCTTGATATACAACCATTTTGATTTAAATGTTGGCGGCGACTTCAAAATAAGGTCATAATCAATGTCATAGTTACCACAATGATTTCGAATTCCATTTACTGCATTTTTTGAGTACAAGTTAGACAGTAGCCATGTAACTCCAACAAATTGACATTAGAGGTGAAGTTTAATCATAAGGCATTACTTGTAAATCGCAGGTAAGGAAAGGAGGAGAAGGGAAACCTTTGCAATTGCTATAACAAGCCACCCTGCTATACAGAGTATCTCAGAGAACCACAATGTCTGCATTACAATATTAAGAAAACATTCATCAGAATTTGAGAAAGTAATAAAGTCTTTTCGTTATGAAAAGTAGTATGGCTGATTAGAGATATAGAAAAGGGTGACCAAAAAAATCTTACAGCTCTCCTACCGATAACATCTGCTATTTTTCCATCAACAAGTGCACCTTCTATTCCTCCTGCTGTCAATATTGAACCAGAAAATGAATTAGATGTTATATAGAATGTCTGGCATAAAAGGCAAGCATGAAACATGTTCTATGTTATATAGAATCAGTCATCTATAAAGAAGAAAAAAGTTGATAAAGTTGTTTAATTACTATCCACCTCACCTTTATTTTCCATTCTACTGTAGAAAAACACAAGCCCTTCTCCATCAGTTGCAATTTCATAGCTCTTTGAGATGATACTGGTGGCTTTAGTCATCTAATATGAGAAAGTTTGAAACTCAAAAATACTTGTTCAATCTCAATTATGACTCTTATCACTGGATCTGAGATGATATTAGATGTTCCCACTGGTTTCCACATAGAGAATTAAATAACTGAGTAACTCAATATTTCTGAAAACCTGAAACTGATTTAATTACAGATAAAGAATAGTTGTGCGAACCTATAGAAACAGTGGAGTGTAAAATCCATTGGGATGTAAGCAGTCTTAGGCCATTCTGGACCATTTCCACCTGGCACCATTCCAATAAGTGCAAAAAAAGTAAATACAAAATTGTTTCAAATAAAAACCTAGTTAAGATTTTATATTTCGGCTCTTCCCAAATTTCCTCATTAACCATATGCATAAAATGAATACAAAATTCCTGAAATAGTGAAAAGTTATAAACTAGTATAAACTGCAAACCTCATTTACTAAGTTCTTAGATTTTGGGCGCACCTTTCACAAAAGAATCATACTTTTATTCCAATGAAATTTTCCATTAGAACCACTACCAAAGAGAACTTTACACCTTGGATCTTCATTTACTCTGTTGTAGCAAGAAATGAGAACTGATTTTATTACACAAGAAAATAGAGATAGGATACATGGAATTACCTTCAATCTAATTGTCAAGTAGGGTTTTGACAGGTGAAGGAAGAAACATATAAAATTTAGAAAATGGACTCTTGGTGAAGTAGATATAGGATATTGTATGTGAGCTACTCTATGGATGATTTACTAACTCATATCAAATATTAAAGCAAGGGTACTGTTATTAAGTTACTTGCCCATTTATTCCTATTAAATTCCAATGGGCCTAACTCAATCTCAAAAGACGCCTTGAGAGATGAGGATTGCCCATGACTTATATATCTATTACTCGCTCCAACTCTTTCCAATGTGGGATTATATGTGATAATCTCTAACATCCCCCCTCAAACTCAAGGAGATTGAAGCTTGAGTTTGGAATGGTAGTGGAACCGGATTACGGCTTTTTTTGTGTGATACCGGATGGTTACGGCTTGAACTACCGAAGTATGTGGAGGAGTTGAATGATTGGAAGTTGGAGTGGGTAACCTAGCTCTGATACCATGTTAAATTCCAATGAGCCTAACTCAACCTCAAAAGACGCTTTGAGAGATGAGGATTACCCATGGCTTATAAATTGCACAACCCATGGTTAAAACTCAATTCTCCAAAACAATTAAAGTTTTTCGTTCTGACAATGCACGTGAACTTACCCAACATGCATTTGAACATATTCTATATTCCCATGGAACTGTTCATCAATTCTCATGCCCAGGCACCTCCCAACAAAACGGAAGAGCCGAAAGAAAACTTCGACACATCCTTGACACTGTTCGTGCTCTCCTCTTGTCTTCCAAAGTTCCTATACCCTTTTGGGGAGAAGCTGTTCTCACTGCTACCCATGCCATCAATCGTATTCCAAGCCCAACCATTTCTAATCAGACTCCTTATGAGCGCCTTTTTGGATCTCCACCTCAGTATCAACATCTCCGATCCTTTGGCTCTGCCTGTTTCGTCATTCTTCAGCCTCATGAACACAACAAACTCGAGCCTCGTTCTCGCCTTTGTTGCTTCCTTGGTTATGGTGAAACTCAAAAAGGATATCGATGTTATGATCATATTGCTCATCGCCTTCGTATCTCCCGTCATGTTGTCTTTTGGGAGCATCGTCTATTCACTGAGGTATCTCAATTTCGTCCCTCTTTCTCCCTCTCCTCTTTCTCAGATCTTTTTCCAGAGGTGTCTACTCCTTCTCCAGAGTTGTTTCCTCCCTCTCCCGAAGTGTCTACCTCCATTTCGCAGACTAAGTCATCTGACCACTCTTCTGGATCATCCTCTCAAGAGACGCCTCATTCTTCGCTTGAATCCCCGACTCCTGCACCTTCAGAGGATCCTGCCCCTGCAACCACACTTCGTCGTTCCTCTCGGGTAACATCTCTTCCCTCTCATTTACGTGATTTCCATTGTTAAACTGCCCTTGCTACACTGCACGAGCCTCACTCCTATCGTGAGGCCTCCTCTAATCCTTTATGGCAGGCTGCAATGACTGAGGAACTTGATGCATTATCTAGAATCCATACTTGGGACCTGGTTGATCTGCCTCCTGAAAAATCTGTGGTTGGTTGTAAGTGGGTGTTCAAAATCAAAACTTGGTCTGACGGATCCATTGAGCGATACAAAGCTTGTCTTGTTGCCAAAGGTTTTACACAGGAATATGGCATTGATTATGAGGAAACCTTTGCTCCAGTTGCTCGCCTTTCATCTGTCCGCACCCTATTGGCTGTTGCAGCCTCTCGTCAGTGGAAGCTATTTCAGATGGATGTCAAAAATGCATTCCTCAATGGAGACTTAAGTGAAGAAGTCTATATGCAACCTCCACCTGGCCTTTCTCATCCACCTGACAAGGTGTGCCGACTACGTCGTGCCCTTTATGGTTTGAAACAGGCACCTCGAGCTTGGTTTGCTAAGTTCAGCTCTACAGTTTCTCGACTAGGTTTTTCCATAAGTTCTTATGATTCTGCCCTCTTCCTCCGTCGCACCTGCAAAGGTACCATTTTGCTTCTTCTTTATGTTGATGATATGATTATTACAGGTGATGACCTCAGTGGGATTCAAGAACTCACGGCAAAGGTACCATTTTGCTTCTTCTTTATGTTGATGATATGATTATTACAGGTAATGACCTCAGTGGGATTCAAGAACTCAAGGCTTTCCTAAGTCAGAATTTTGAGATGAAAGACCTTGGCCACCTCAGTTACTTTTTGGGTCTTGAGATTACCTCCTCTGATGATGGTTTCTACCTCACTCAAGCCAAGTACACCTCCGATCTTTTGTCTCGAGCTGGCCTTACCGATCATAAGATTCTTGATACACCTATCGAACTCAATGCGCGCTTGACTCCTTCCTCTGGAGAACTATTGCCTGATCCTACTCTTTATCGGCAATTGGTTGGCAGCCTAGTCTATCTCACAGTCACTCGACCAGACATCTCATATGCAGTTCATCAGGTGAGCCAGTTTATGTCTGCTCCGCGATCGACTCACTATGCTGCTGTCCTACGCATCCTTCGATACCTTAAGGGCACTCTTTTCCACGGTCTCCACTTCTCTGCTCAGTCTCCACTTACTTTGAGAGCCTGCTCTGATACCATGTTAAATTCCAATGGGCCTAACTCAATCTCAAAAGACGCCTTGAGAGATGATGATTGCCCATGACTTATATATCTATTACTCGCTCCAACTCTTTCCAATGTGGGATTATATGTGATAATCTCTAACAATTCCAATCACTAGAAGACCTCTAAGAACCAGAGAAAGCAAAATTTATTAGAAGACGAATTATTAAAGAAAACTGATCACTGATCATGATCAACGCCTAAAGCACACAGATGAAAATCAGGCATCAGGTTCCACTGCAAATGGCAATAGAAAGAATCGCTTCACAAAATAATGGTGTTCGCTATAATAAATGAGTCCAAATTTATAAAAACAGTAATAAACAAACTTGAAAACCACCACATCAACTCAGTTTATGATATAAGGATATAATTTCTTAAAATCTATGTCAATGATGATAATCATTCATTTGCTCTGCACTTCAAGTTGTCAATCCAAAATAAACACTTGTTTTATCTTCAGAGATTTTGCATTGAACGCTCATGTTTTTAGTAGGAGTTGATGTCTTTACTGACCAGATTATATGCGTCCATATCCATCTTGACTTTCCATATAGCAATAGCTAGGAGCAATGAAAACCTAATGGAGAAAAAGAAAATTCACATGATTAACCCAATGAGATATTTACACTGATTTTTTTTTTAAGAATATGTAATATCACAGAACTACTCTGATGCGGGAGCATAATATTTGTTTTATTTTTATCTTTAATTTCAAAGTTGATTGTATGTTTATTTTAGGTCTTAGTATCTAATCAAGTTTATTAGTATTTTAATTCCAATAATTGGGCCGAGCCCATTAGAATTAGGGTTTCTTATGTTAAGGCTTAGTAGCCTATTTAAGCAAAGCTTGTACTCATTTTTAAGGAATTTGATGATTAATGAAAATTTCTATGATTTGAGATGCGTCTCTTTTCTTCGTTTGGTGGTGATGCCAGACACCCCTAAGGTGGTGATGCCTAGGATTTTGCAGGCAGATTCTAGGTGGTGATTCCTAGGATTTGTTCTGTTTGTTTCTATCCCTTTTCCCATTTATCCTATTTCTCCATTGTTGTCCTGCATCAACTTGGTATCAGAGCAAAACCCTGATCCCCACGCTTTTAGTAAAACCCAAACCACAGCAAACCTGTCATATTTTCCAACAAACAAGCACACTACACTGAACCCACCCAGCCCCACTGTCCCTAACCCACCGTGAACCAACCATCAACAACCCACCAAAGCCCCACTCATCAAACCACAAGACAAAACCATCCACACTTCAAAGTACCACCCAAAAAAAACCCATAACCTGTAATCCACCATCATCACAAACCAACACCCAAACAAAAACCCACTGTGAACCAGCCATTAACAACCCACCTAAAGTCTATATCATCGGAAAGCAACCAATCCACGCCGCCAGTCACGATCTCACGACCCATCAGCACCACTCGCGGCTCACATAGCAGCGCCTACCTCGGTCGTCGCACCCAGCACCACCGTACCGCACTTCAACCGCCAGTAGCCGAGAACCACCCAACACTACCCCAGCAGCAACCCACATGGCTCGATCCACCACAGGGCCAGGTTGCACCATCAAAAGTTCGCCGGAGATCCATCTTGTCGCCGCCAAACCAAAACAAGTCTTCTCGCCACTGCACCTGCCTCGTGTCATGCCGCCGTAACCCACCAGCAACCCTCGATCTCGCGTGACACCACCCAGCACAGGAAAGGTAACATTTTGGTTTTGAATAACCCTTAACCTGCTACCCAAAATATCCCAATCCCTTTAAAAACCCACCCTTAGTTTTGACCCGACCCACAAAACACTCAAACCCACCATTACCGACCCATTAACCAACAAACAAAAATAACCCAAACCCGCGTGACAGAAACCCCATCCATACCCATACCTTACCCGACCCCCCCAAAAAAAAAGAAGCCCAGCCCGTGCACAGCTCCTTGTAGTTAGATAGTCAGACTAGATCTAATTTGTGGACTAATTCCTTCTGTGCTATTGGAATTGCACTCAATCCGTGAGCCGATCAACAACTTCAATATATATATTCAAGTTCAGAGTACATCAGCAACATTCCAGGTTCTTGTTGAAATTCTTTGTTGAAGTTAATTGTTATAGTGAATTATGGTATTTTTCAAAACACCTAGTTCCTTTGAGACAACCCTTGAGGACCAGCTTAAGGATGCTAGGAATGCCCTCCTTAATTTTCCTTCTGCCATTGATGAACTTCTCACTCTTCTTGGTAAAGTTGAAAATTTGTTAGCAAATGTGGAACAAGCACCATCCAAATCAATGTGTGATGCACTTTTACCCTCAATGAAAGCACTGATCACTAACAAAATTTTGAGACATACTGAAATGGATGTGAAGATTTCAGTTTTATCTTGTATTACGGAGATTACGAGGATAACAGCACCAGATGTCCCATATGGTGATGAGAAAATGAAGGAAATATTTCACCTCACTATAGCAGTATTTGAAAACTTGTCTCATGTGTCCAGTCGCTATTATACAAAGGCTCTTTTCATTCTGGATACTATTGCAAAGGTCAAGTCGTGCTTGGTGATGTTGGACCTTGAGTGTGATGCATTGGTTGTCGAAATGTTTCAAACTTTCTTAAAGATCATTAGGTCCAACCATTCACCTGTTGTATTTTCAGCCATGGAAACAATTAGGCAGAAATACACTTTTAGTCCCTATATTTAGGGGGTGTTTTCAATTTGGTCCTTGTGATTTAAAAGCATTCAATTGAGTCCCTGTGTTTTTAAACCGTTATCAATTTTACCCCTGGAGTCAACTCCGTTAGAAATTGCTTACGTGGCAAACGGAAATTGCTGACATGGTCATTTAAAAATAATAAAAAATAATTTAAGTCAGACACGTCATTATTCTTATTATTATTATTATTTTTTTTCTTTTTTTTCCTTTCTCTTTATTTTTCTTTTCTCTCTCCTCTCCTCTGTTCTTCTTCCTATCCAGATTTTTTTTCTTGAGGAACCGAATCTCGTTGAAGTTCTTGAGGACTTGAGTCGGCGAGTGATGCGTTACGCCGCCTTGTTCGACCTCGCCGTCTTCGCCGAGCAACAAGGCGGAGGATCCATTAGACGAACCAGACGGTCTCTTCGGGCAGAGGAATTGAGAAATGACCTGGATAGGTTTAACAAATCCACCGAAAACAAAGCGGAAGAGATTCGAAAAAGGGTTACGAGATTTGTCAGAGGAAGATGAAATAGACGAAGAATTGATCGCTGAAGACGAAGAATCATCGTCAGAAATAACACAATCAACCTGAACCACAACGTTATCAACTTGAGGAACAAGGCAATGAAAACAACGCGAAACGACACAGCATTGACCCAGGGCTTTAACATCATCGATCTTGTTGAAAACCAATAAGAGAAGTGAATTAGGAAGGCGGTCGAAGTGGTCGATGCCCAAAAAGGTAAAATCTTGTTCTTGTTCTTTTTCTTGTTTCTGTTCTTGTTCTGGTTGTTCGGGGTGGATTTTTGAGCTCAGATCTGGTCGGAGTAAAAGAGAGGATGTCATCGACATTTTGAAGTTGTGAAAAGGTTGCGTTTTGGAGAATTTAATGTAAATTCGGTGATGGGTTTGGTTTGTGTGAATCTGATCTAATTGGTTGAAATGAGAAACTAGGTTTCAGTTAGATCTGAGAGATTATCAGCCATGTGTTTTGGTTTTTGGTTTTTGGATTGAGATTACAGATATGTATATATCTATATAGACAAAGATAGAGAGATAGAGAAAGATAAAGCAAAAATCTTAATCTAGGATTTGCAGAGATTGGAGTGGTGGGAATGGGAATGGAAATGGTCGGATGAGAGTTTATTGCAGATGACATTTTGGGGAGGAAGAAGAACAGAGGAGAGGAAAGACAAAAAATAAATAAATAAATAAATAAAAAAGGAGAAAAGAAAAAAAATAATAAGAATAATGACATGTCTGACTTAAATTATTTTTTATTATTTTAAAATGACTATGTCAGCAATTTCCGTTTGCCACGTAAGCAATTTCTAACGGAGTTGACTAAATTATAATACATAAGCAATTTCCGTTTTCCGTTTGCCACGTAAGCAATTTCTAACGGAGTTGACTAAGGGGTAAAATTGATAACGGCTTAAAAACACAGGGATCCAATTGAATGCTTTTAAATCACAAGGACCAAATTGAAAACACCCCCTAAATATAGGGACCAAAAGTGTATTTCTGCCTAAATTATAATACATGTCTTTTTTTTACTGGATGGGTGAATAGATGATGTAGTTGACCTAGTAGAATGAATAATTTCTCCATCACATGGGTTGTCTTGTCGTATGTGTTGGCTCATATATAATTGAATTTATTTGTATTAATTAATTAATATTATTTTTGGGCGGTGTTGGCACTTGGCACTCATATAATTGAATTTGTTTGTACAATCAATTAATATTATTTCCTGGCTAAGGCTTTTTAAGATAGTATTTTTCGATTGGGTCCCTGTGCTTTTAAAACGTTTTCAATTTTACCCTTGATGTCAACACCGTTAGAAATCTGCCTACGTGGCAAACGGAAATTACTAACATAATTTACTGTATCATTTAAAAATAATAAAAAATAAATTAATCAAGCCACGTGTGTTGACACGTATTTATTCTTATTATTTTTTTTCTTTTTCTATTTTTCCTTTTTCTTTTATTTTTTCTTTTTCTATTTTTCCCTTCTCTTTTATTTTTTCTTTTCTCTCTCTTGTGTTCTTATTTCCCCAGATTTCTTTTCTCTCTATTCCCTTTTCTCTAAATCTCTCTCTCCACCACTAAACCGAGATCGAAGACGATCGGCGAGGTGAGCTCGAAGACGATCGGTGAGGTGAGATCGAAGACGATCGGCGAGGTGAGCGGTTGGGTTTCTGTGGGTTTTACGGTGTGGGTTGCGCCGTTTTCCTTGGAACGGTGAGCTCGAACACGATGGATGGAGAGGTGAGATCGGGGGTTTGTGGAGTTGTGAAAATGGAAGCTGGCGGGGCGAGAATGGCTCACGATCAGCGCTGGGTTGCGAAGCCTCGTGTGGCGGTGTCGAAGCTTCAATCGGTGGTGGTGCGAGACTGTTCTGGCGATGTTGAGAAGTGGGAGTTGTGGTAGCGGCGTGGGGCTGAGTTGCGGTGGTTCTGAGTGGTTTTTGGAGGCACGATGTGGACTAGTGGTGGTTTGAGGAGCGGATCTGGAATTTTCTTGCTTGAGTTGACTGGGATTGACTTCACAGTAGAGATTTTTGCCAGTAAGGGTGGTTTGGTGAGTGGATCAGAACTTTTCTTGGCTGGGATATATTTTGTGGGTTTAATTTTTGGCTTTGAATGCTGGGTGATTCGGTGGGTAGAAAAGTGACAGCGGCAAAGGCATTTTTTTTTTTGGGTGATGTTTTGTGATGATGTTTTGGGTGGTCAGGTGAGCCAGTGTGGGGTTTGAGTCTTGGGTTTCACGGTGGTGAAATGGGTAATGGTGGGACTTTGATTTTGCTTTGTGTGTATTGGATTTGAGATGATTGGGTTGGCTTTTGGCATTTTTTGGTGTGTATGTATGTTGTGTTTGGCTGCCAAGAAAACGGAAGTGAACATAGAAGTGTGTGTATGTTGTGTTTGGTCTGCAAGAAAGTGAAAGAAAATAATAGAAAAGGGGTTTCAGCCTTCCAGTTGATGTTTTGTGGGGGAAAGTGGTAGAAGTGAGTGTCTGTGTTGTGTTTGGTTGGCAAGAAAGTGAAAGAAAAGGAAAGAAAATAAATTGGGGTTTTATTTTATTTTTTCAGAAAATAAAATTTGGATTTTTATTTTATTTTTTGTTTTAAATATTAATTAAGATGATGACATGGATTTTTTAAATATTAATTAATTATTTTGTTTTGCCACGTCATATTTTAGTATTCCAAGTCAGTTTTCCGTCTACCATGTAGGATTAAAACTAACGGCGTTGACATCAAGGGTAAAATTGAAAACGTTTTAAAAACACAGGGACCCAATCGAATGAAATTAAAACACTAGAACCAAATTGAAAACACCCCCTAAACACAGGGACTAAAAGTGTATTTTTGCCTAAATAATAAAATGCAGTAAGTAGTAGGTCTAGATAAGAACTAATAAAAACCTGCCAACTCAGTATTATTGTGAAAATGTTGTGTTTGTAGCATTGCTCATATGATAATCTATTACGGTTCAATATAATTTGGGAAAATTATGTAGTGGTCCGGACTCTCAATTAACAAAATGAATAAAAACCATTTTGAAACAAAAGACTTAAGTTAGATACCAAAAGTGTAATTAAATCTTATTATTAATAAAATATTGTAATGAACAAAGGGAAATTGATGTTTCATTTTCATTGTTTTTCTTATTCAATATGTTTATCAGATGAAGAAATTATGAGATTAAAAGAGAATTCAAAGGCTTGTTGACAACATCGGGATTATAAGATTTAGAGCTAAAGCATGAAGCCAATAAACAAGGGATAAAATGTTTGAATCGTGATGTATCATGAATCGTAACGTTTGTTTGGTGCGGCGAAAAAAGTTAGTCAATATGAAATCATTTTCCGTTGACAAGGAAAAACACCATCTTTGGGCCTGAAATTGTTTTACGCACCTTAAGAAGAGAATATAACCCCTCCATTCTCTCTCTCTCTCTCTCTCTCTCTCTCCAAAATGATCAAAATATCACATAAACTTTCAATGTAATAAGAATACCCCTAAAATTTCCACACACAAAAATGCTCAAAACTGCTAAATTTACCAAACTACTCATTAAACCTTTAAAATGAGCAAATACCCAATAAAACCTCATAAATAACTAAACAAAAAAGCAAAAAAATCTCTAAAATAATCAAAATAACCTCAAAAACCTCCAAAATGTCCCCTAAAACCTTTAAAATGACCAAAATATCATTGATACCTCTATAATGACAAAAATACCTTAAAAATCTTTAAAATAACCAGCATACTTTCAAAACCTCTAAAATGATATAAATACTCTTAAAATATCCAAAATGACCCAAATATTCTTAAATCCTCCATAATCTCCCTAAACTTCAAAATGAGCAAAACATTTTCAAACATATTGTCAACGGTTGCCAATATGACAATATGTTATGGTTCAATATAATTTGGGGAAATTATGTAGTGGTCTAGACTCTCAATTAACAAAATGAATAAAAAGCCATTTTTTTTAACAAAAGACTTAAGTTAAATACCAAAAGTGTAATTAAATCTTATTATTAATAAAATATTGTACTTGAACAAAAGGGAAATTGATGTTTCATTTTCATTGTTTTTCTTATTCAATATGTTTATCAGATGAAAAAAATTATGAGATTAAAAGAGAATTCAAAGGCTTGTTGACAACATTGGGATTATAAGTTTTAGAGCTAAAGCATGAAGCCATTAAACAAGGGATAAAATGTTTGAATCGTAATGTATCATGGATCGTAACGTTTGTTTGGTGCGGCGAAAAAAGTTAGTCAATATGAAATCATTTTCCATTGACAAGGAAAAACACCATCTTAAGAAGAGAATATAACCCCTCCATTCTCTCTCTTCTCTCCAAAATGATCAAAATATCACATAAACTTTCAATGTACGTAATAAGAATACACCTAAAATTTCCACACACACAAAAACGCTCAAAACTGCTAAATTTACCAAACTATTCATTAAACATTTAAAATGATCAAAATACCCAATAAAACGTCATAAATAACTAAAAAAAACAGCGAAAAATCTCTAAAATAATCAAAATAACCTCAAAACCTCCAAAATGTCCCTTAAAACCTTTAAAATGACCAAAATATCATTGAAACCTCTACAATGACAAAAATACCTTAAAAATCTCTAAAATAACCAACATACCTTCAAAACCTCTAAAATGATATAAATACTCTTAAAATATCCAAAATGACCCAAATATTCTCAAATCCTCCATAATCTCCCTAAACTTCAAAATGACCAAAACATCTTCAAAAATTTTAAATTGATTGAAATATCCCTCAAATACCCAAAGTGACCAAAATATCGTCATAACCTCCAAAAATATCAAAATATCCTCAAAACCTAAAAAAATGACTAAAATGAAACCTCCAAAATCACAAAATAACATTGAAACCACCAATATGACTGAATAACTCCTAAAAACACCAAAATGACAAAATTATCCATAAAAACCATCGAAATGCTTTATGAAACCTCCAAAATAACCAAAATATACCTAAAAATTTTTGGAATTGCCCCTTAAATTTTAAATACCATAAAAACAAGATACTATAGGATTTAAACCTATGACGTTCATTCCATGATGATTGCTACAAAAGGCTTTACCAGTATAGCTAATTGGAACCTACATTATGAAAAAAAAAAAAAAAAAACTTTGAAATGTCCTTTTGGAGAATTCACATATTTATATTTATGCATGTAAATGCTTATTTAATTAAATTGACTGGTTTGGTCTTGCCTAGAAGATATGTGTTGGTTAGGTAATGGGTATTATTGTCTAGTTGATAGTTTTTATTATTGGTATTTTTTTTTTGCTATTGCTATCACTCTTATTTTGATTTTGCTTATAGTTTAATTTTTATTTTTAATTCAAGGTTGATTTGAGTTGTTTTATATTAATATTCTAAAGTTGGAACACCAGAAAGTATTAAATACTAAAAAACAAATATTCTAAAAAACAATCTCTGTTCTTGCTTCTTTTATCCTTTTCTTTTGAAGGGCCATGGATTTAAAATAAAATTAAATGAGGAACAGTGATTACAACCAAACCAAAGTACCAAATTAGGAACCGTGATTTCAATGATAATATAAAGCAAGAACTTCTTTTTATCTTTTGATAATAAAGCAAGAACTTAGTCAAAGCACATATGAGAAATGAAAAAAATAAAATAAAAAATACCTCTCTTTAGGATATCAATCTAGAGCACGTTGTTTTCCACTTGGACAGTCACTATGCTGAGTATCAGTAGACGATATCTTCTCCCTTCTTCTTCTTCTTCTTTTTTTCCTTCTTCTTTTCTCTTTGTTTCTTGTCTTGATAAGTAGAGCAAACAAAAATTAGAGCAACAACTTGCAACAAAAATCAACTTAAGAAATGAAAGGAATCAAATAGCACAGTTGGTTGAGGATTATGCTTTATGACGCAAAGGTTTTATTTCTCTCCCCTTTCACTACTCACTTCACTTATTAAAAAAGAAAACAAACAAACAAATCAAGAAAAAATTAAAATTAATTAACTAAAAGGAAGTACCTCTCGATCTCTCCTTCGCACAACAATTTAGCAGGTTGCTCTTCTACTCTCTTGACTTGGCAGATCAAGTATAGACTGTATAGTCGTTGTTTACTTTCATTCCCTCTCTAGGAAAGCCGAATGCCATAAAATAAAAATCTTACTAGCACAAGTAGAAATTTATTAAATAAACTCATACAACGTTTTATTAAATTTATTATTTTTGTGTGTTTCTTGGGACCACATCACTCCCAAAAAACCTTCCTAAACTTCCTTTCTGTCCTGACCCATTTATAAATGCACAATTTTTTGCACAACTTGTTTATATATGTTAGTGCTGATTAGTGGAAAAATAAGTGTTCGAGTGATGAACCTCTCTAAATTAATTGTTAACCACTTATAAATTACCACGATAACAAATTATGACAAAAGTTGTGCAAGTAGCCAGGATATATATATATATATATATATATATATATATTGTGAAACTTTTACCTTAAAAATTTGTTTCATCGTGCCAATAAATTAAAAGGGTATGAATCATATCAAGAAAACGACTTGATTTGCACCTCAACATCTGGCACCCACCTCTTACCAATTATTTAATAGTATATTAGTAATTATTTTATGTAATTATTTGAGGTATAATATTTTATGTTATCCCACGTCAATGACCGTAACCATAATGCATATAAAAACTCCATATTATTATAGGTTTGGATTCTTCTTTATGATTTGCTGCAGCAATTGCATCAACAGTGGGCGGCATATTTTTGTCTTCATTAACCAACTTATGGTGACATATTTTGTATACTCGTGACCAAAGATTAAATTGACAAACACCCATTAATATTTAATACTAGTTTGTAATTTTTATTGTTTTCTTTTCTGAAACGTAACAAAGAGTGACTAGGAAAGAGGCAAGGGCTTTGTTTTTTCCTAGGACAGCATCGATAACAAATCCAAAGTAAACCCTTTTTTTATTTTTCTTAATTGAGGTAGTCGAGCTATGAAGAATGATGAGCAGCATAAGTATTTCTTCTATTTCACTTGTAATTTATTAGGAATAATGCATCCAAATATATGCCATTGTACTGAGAAATTATTCGGTAGAGAATCCTCAACAGTATCTAATAATATTATTTACAAAAAAAAATAAAAAATCAGTATCCATTAGCCATTTTATCCAATAAAACATACCATGTTTTAATTTATTGAATCAAATCCTAATGAGTAATGACACCACTGCTCCTACGCATGCCAATCGGCCAATGACATCATGGTTAGCACTCTTGAGCTCCTCCAAACATCACATTAATTTTCATCTAAACCTACAACTAACATTACTTTATTTTCTATCATTCATAACTTGACACTTATGTAGTTGTGAAATATTTTGTGAAATTTGTTATGCCTCAAAAATTATTATTTTCACCTTAGGCAGTAGTGTGATTAAAATCTGACTTAATAAATTAAAAATTATGGTTTTTTAGTGGTGTGATTAGGATCTGACTTAATAATTTTTTTTTAAAAACATGGTATCTTTTTTTATTGAGTGGGTGAACCACTACACACTGTGATGTAGTTCTCCTCATGCAGTGAATAATTTCTCTTTGTATACACAATCACAATTCTCAACTCTCAAGGTCCAAGAGATTTAAATTTTATAATATTTTCGCACACTTTCTCATAAAGAGAAAGAAATTAAAGGTGACAATTAAAAAAAAACAAACAAACAAACCTTAAACTATTGGAGAAAGACAGAATAGAGGAAGAGTGGGCTTGTTGAGCATAATATTTAATCAATAAGTCTAAAAATAATCATAATTAATTTTATAATGGTTGAGATGACATAGTATGATTGGTGTTAATAAAAATGATATGATTAATGAACCCATATAAAATTCTTGTTACTTCAACTACAACTTATTATATCGACGATTATGGAAAAACAAAAAGCTGTAAAATTTTGTATAGATTACTCATATTTAATTGTCTACAGGCACTTGTTTTGGCCTAATATATATATATATATATATATATATATATATATATATATATAATATAAAAAAAAAAATATATGTATCCGTATCCATCCATATATATGCTCATGGACGGACGGACGGACGAATGGGTCGGGTGAGGCATAAATAATGGAAAAAAACAAAGTAACGCTGTTTTGATTGTCATATTAAGCTTTTGCTTAGAGAATCATACGGCTAATGTGGCTCATATGTACGGCACCCGCATGTGTGAGTGTGACACACATTTATGTGAGGAATACATTGAATAATTTCACACTACTTTGTAATCCCTATGACATTTTTTGTTTTGTTTTAAAATATATATTTTCAATTTAACAAAATACATAAATTAATAACATAAGTTTATGTAACAGTCATCCAAACATAGTAATGTGTAGTACTTTTTGTGTGTATGCAGTTTCTTCAACGAGTATTTGGAATTGACAACCATGGTGAAACCTCTTCCACCTGCCATGGCTTACAATGTTACCCACCACTTGAACTTCTTCACAAACATCTTCACACAGTTTTCTTTTTCTAGCATTGTTTCTTTCACAGAACCTAGAGTTGTGGTACTTCTGCATCTATAATAGGTAATTAGCTTGTACAAGCTTGCAAGAACCTTCTGAACCTTTGCATTTGGGGTCCATCATTGGGGTCTACATCAAGACTCTAATTGCTCAAGAACATTTAACAAGAAGTAACATTTCATTTACCAACAAGAGGATTGACTCCCATAACTTTGTGTTTGACTCCCATAACTTATATAAATCTAAGGAGACTGAGAAATATAAATATAAGATAAACAAATAACTGACCTTATATGATAATTACAAATATAACTGGTACAGATAGATAGGAACCGAATATCAAATATATTGATGGTACAGATAGAGGAACTCATAAAACTTAGTTAAACAATTGAGTACTACAACAGAGTTGGTACATCATAAATTACTTTTAACTTACTGAACTGGTAAGTTGGTACTAGTCCATTATGTTGACTTAACTCGAATCTCTCAATCTATATTGATAGCTAATCCTTACTCAAATTGTATATGCTTCTGATAATTACTTTTTGGTACATTGAGACAATTGTTTTTGGTACAAATTGAGACACAAGAAAAACGCCATGAAAGTACAAGACTAGGAGTCTGCTGTCTGCTAACCAAGCTAATGTTCATTTACAGCCAATGGTTTAGAGATTAAGGCTTTGCTGTCTCCTCCATTTCCATCTCCTACCCTTGAAGCACTCCTCCAAGAGGATTGTTACCAGTTGGAACACTCTCTAAAGGTCTGCACTTGCATATTTTGCTGCTTTTGAGGTTTTTATTTGTTTCTGAACTGTTAGCTACCCTACACATAGGAATCAAACTTTTACTATACATGACCACATTAGTGGCAGAGAAAGACTCTCTTCATGGTTGCCTTGTTCCTAGAAGTCCATAGACCATATAATAGAGACAAAAGACACTCAGAAGTACTTAAAGTTCTCTGAATTGCCCCTGATACCCTTCAGCCAGCTCTTGATCCATGACTGAATCGAGTAAGGCTGAATGAAATCAGTTTTAATGGACAGATCGAACCAAACCAGATTGCTATAGATGACAAAAAAAAAAAAAATGGTCTATGGTTTATCTTTGACACGAAGGGTATAAGTCCTCAGTCCTCATATGTCTTCTCCATTCTGCCCTCACAAGATGAGCATTCAATAAAATCCTCTAAAGAAAGACATTCATTTTAGAAGGTAATTGTAACCCACATAACTGGTTCCAAAGCTTAGTGTCTTCACACTGTTAGATCAATAACAGACTTGCCAGCTTGGCTTCTACAATTCCTAGCATGCAAAAGCCAGTATCCTTTTTCAACCAAATAAGCCCCAGACTTGGAATGAGGCCTTATGAGCTTGTCAAAAGCACAGAAGTCATATAGTAAAAAATTGCATAACTAAAGAGCAATGCCATATATAAAAGGAGATTTAAACTATTAATATTAAAAATTGATGAGGCAATTCATGTGAGAGCACCCATTTCCATTCAAACTTGACATTATATACATTCTACTAAACTCCTAAATGTCTAAAAAGAAGAACAAGGGGGAGGGGGGGGGGGGGGAAAAATGTAACAAACAAATTACAGAGGAATAATATATGTCACTTTTAAATGAGATTCCTTTATTATTAAGGCCTCACCAAAGCTTCTGCACAAGTATCACATGGGATGATGAGGTGTATGATGATTTCCTAACATTTGCGGCAGCACATGGCTAAGGTCATTTAGTAATACTAACTATTCAATACTATCTATTATTTTTGCATAACATGACTCCCTTTTTGTAAATCAGTGATTCCGAGATGTCAGTCTAACAATCATGTAATTTGAAATATTCACAAATAGAGGGCGGAAGGGACCGAAGGGTGGGGGTATTGGAAGTGGCGGAAAGGGTAGGGAACAACAATTATGCTCTTTTTCTGCCGTCCATCTCAAATCTCCCCTTGCTAGTTGCTACATGGGACTAAATGCTTTTAGCTTTAAAGATTGGCAGTTGCTACATGGGACTAAATGATTTTAGTATTAAAGATTGTCTTCTTTGAAAGCTTCCTATCTAGTTGGTGATTGCATATCTATTAACATTAGTCACAAACCCACACAAAGTGCGGGAAAGTTACAATTCCTTGTAGGAAACTTTTCATTGTATTTCAGAAGGATACTTAGAGAACACTTCACTAACAACTCCTTGTAGGAAACTTTCCATTAGTGACATTTAACTTTTTGAAATATGTCTTCAATGACAATCAAAATTCATGGTGCTTGCAGCTTGCATCTTCACCTAAGTATATATAGCCGTCATTAATTAGATATTTACGGGAGTATAATTGTTGTTCATAGCATTAAAGAGAACAATAATCCAAGAAAAAAATAAAGCATTGCAAAAAGAAGCACAACAACCATAATAATCCAAAGAATATATACAAAAACTTTTTGATAAATAATCATGGCTTGAGAACTTTAATAGGTGCAAAGAAACACAAAAAGTTAAAAGAAATAACTTGTAGCCAATAGAAACAAGGATGCCTTTTAATAGTTCCAAACAAATAAAACCCCTTTGCATGCTTTAAATTTAACCAAACCAAACTATATGGGAAGGACAACACAAGGGTTTTGAACTACCTGTCATGCAAAGAAATTTAGCTTGTGCTTATGGACTTCTAAAATGAGGACAACCCAGAAGCACAATTTTAAACGGAAGAAAACAACATGAGATAGAACAATAAATTAGTACCTTTAGTTGCAAAAGCATTCCAGATTTGATGCTTGCTTTCCAGTCCAAGATTTCTTCTTCTTTTAGAGGACCACAGGCTCTGTCTCTTTCACAACTCTAATCAAACATATGGTGGGCAATCCGTTAAATGTACACTAAGATCATCAAAATATCACTACATGTTGATATTTTTAATCATTGAGAGCTTGGGACGAGTGGGAATAATTGGAAATGATGAAACTAAGTACAACTAGCAAAATAATATTTTGAAGCTAAACTTAAACAAAAGAAAATACAAGTTTAGTCCAAAGGAAAGAAGAAGAAAAAAATGCAACAACCAACAAAACTTAAATTAAGAAGAAAGATAGTCAATGACTTGCAGGTAAGAAATAGTTGATTAAGCTTCTCTGCCACTTTCACTAGATTCCTGCCAATCACCACAGTCCTTGAACTCACTTGACTCCTTAGAATCAGAGTTTTCAAGGGCCATAAATTCTGTGGGCCTTTCAATCCTTTTTGTGTGTGGTACGTCATTAGAGCTTCCTTCTCCACTAGGTCCAGCCCTATCATAGTCATCACGGCTACGCTTGATTTTGTTATCTTCTGCTGCCACCGTTGAATTGTCGAAATTATGATGGAGAACATTGATGCCGTCATAAGGAGTGATACTGTTGTTGCTACACTGGTCTGTAATTCGGTTGAGATCTTCAATGTCTTTCTTGTACACCATACGGAACCCGCATTTCTTCACCTCCAAGCCTGAATCATCAGTATTAATTCTAATGCCAATCTGACTGAATCCATTCACATCACATTCCCACAATAATTTTCTTTCAGTCTCATGATAGAATGAAGGAGACAAATAGAGTAGCCAAAGGTGATCTGATAAAACGTAAGGAATACTGCTAATGCCTGGTGCAGTTAAATTCCCATTTCCATTGGCTGTCAATCGAAAGGAAAGTCGACCGTTCTGGTTGTCGATTTGGTGATGTGGGTGCGAACAAAACACAACGCAAAGAGCAATTCCCATCCACTCATTACACAAATTTGAAGGTTCTTTTATATTTGCTTCATCCCCCATACTTAGATGGGTAAACCACTCTGGAATTTCAATTCCAGGAATGACAATACCATATTTATTATCTGCAATTTGAGGAGAGGGTCCCTGAAACATACAAAGCATGATGTTTAGAACTGAGAGTTTGATGCAAGCCTAATTCTACAGAAGCTAAATTTGCATAGACCCTAGAGAGAAAACTCAATCTCAGGGTAATTCTTTGATTTCAAATATTCATAATCTCAAAAGCTCCCTTTGCATGGTTTAGTCATGGGATATATATATCCCACAACTTTACAACCATTTAACAGAATCTAATAACAAACTCTATAACAACCTGTCACCTCACTATAGAGTGTTACAAATATCTAAATAATAATAAAATGCTTAAAACAAATACATAATAAGCTATAAACCGAAAATAATTCCTTTTGTGATAATTCTGCTTGCATCAAAGTTAGAGAGAAAGAAGAGGGAGAATAGAGAGAGACCTGAATGTGATTTTTTATTGTTGCAAAAAACACGTCAATGAAGCATTGATTGTCAGCCAATTTGAAGCAATTCTGAATAAAGAGATGTGGTTGGAATGAATTATTTGGTTTCACTAGATTTGGTAAGATTTCCAGTGAGATACAATTGCTTGCCGCAATTCCTTTAATATTGGATGGAAGCTTTGACAATGATCGAAGACTCGTGCAATTTCTCACCCACATCCATTTCAAATTAGATAGTTGATCCATGCTTTCAGGAAGGCAAACAAACTTATTTCCACTTAGAATTAAATGTTCTAAAGAGAATAAGCTACTAATATCATTGGGGATTGCCTTGAGATTGCAGTCACTTAGATTCAATTTGGTCAAAGAACACAAACCCAATAGAGGGGACAATCCCATGGGATCTGGACTTCTCGACTTTGAATAAAAAGGGATGAGCTCATACCATGATTTATTAGACGATAATAACCCCTTACATCCCTTGAAAGACAGCCTTTTAAGATTTTTCAAGTGACTAATGGAAGAAGGCACGTGTCTTATAGCAGTTCCACTCACATCAAGTTCCTCTACACTTTCTGCATTCCCCAGATTCTCTGGCAGTCTCTCAAATTTTGAGCATCCACAAATATCCACCTCTTTAAGCAACTTCAAATTAAAAATGGTGCTGGGTAGACACACTAAATTTTTGCAATCCCTTAAATTCAATGAAGCTAGGCCAGTCAAATGCTCAATTGATGTAGGTAGTTTCGTAATAGATGTACCATCCAAGTAAAGCTTGCATACACGTTCCATATTTCCCCCGAATTCTGGAATTTTTTTTACTTTTGAGCAACCAGAGAGAATAAGAATCTCAAAGGACTCCATTTCAAATTTGCTTGGAAGACTTTTGAGGTTTTTGCAACCTTTTAAGTTAAGAACTTTAAGCATTTTATGAACTCCGATTGATGGATGCACCCCAGGTAAATTTATACAATCTTCAAGAACCAATTTCTCAAGAACTGGGACTTTGGTGAAGTCGAGGGTTTCAATTAGTTTTGGAGACATGCTCAATCGGATGGATTTCAACCTCTCAAAAGACTGTTAAAAGCCAAAAAAACAATTAGTTTCAACTAAACCTTACAATTTAACGAAACTTAAAAATAAAGTTTTATAAGGATACCTAAATTACCTTTGGTTGGAAACTTGATGGAAAAGATTTTGAAGGGTACCCACTCCAATCGATACATCTTAAGTTGTTAGGAAGATATTTGGGATCATGCAAAAGGTGAACATTATCAATTATGAGTAATTTAAGATGATGCATCTTTAAAAAGGATTCAAGATTCCAATATGCCTCTTTCGATTCAAGCAACTTTAGGACCATGCCTTGAATTGCTTCTGTTCCCTAATAGTGATAAAAAAATAAAAATGGATTAGTGAATTGCAAAATGTATGATTACAAAACTACTCTAAATTGAACTCTTTTCAATAATATGATAGTGTATATGCTCAAGTTTCCTAAATAACCTCTTACCGTATTTTTTGTTAGTACATTGTTAATGTCCTCAAATGACCATAGTCTGCTACGCTTTCCTGGCTCTTCAGGGCACTCTTGATGAACTATGTTCCTACCCATTTTCTGTAGTAAATCATGCATCCATATTTCAATGTCATTCATTTTTACAAGAGATTTATCAACAAGAACCCCTAATCCAACATCAGGGTAAAGCTCAAGATAATCTAGCATTTGTACTACATCATTTTTCTCCTTATGATTAAAGAAACATGCAATATGTAGAAATATTTCCTTCTCTGTTTCATGTAGACCTTCAAAACTTATTTTAAGTACTTTGAGAATATCACTTTCAGGAAATTCTTTAAGCCTATTTAATGTACTTTTCCATTGATTGATACTTCTACCAAACAGAAAGGAACCCAAAATCTCAATAGCTAAAGGAAGGCCATTAGCATAATGTACAAAATCTTTTGACAACTTTAGATAATCTTTGGGAGGATGGTCTTTTTTAAAAGCTTTCAAACTCAAAAGGTGAAGAGTTTCATCATCATTCAATTCCTCAATCTCATATATTTCATCTACTCCAAGTGTTTGTAACAAATGCTTATCTCTCGTTGTTATGATAACTCTACTACCTGAACCAAACCAAGTATGCTTCCTAGCTAACATGTCTAACTGGTTTGATTGATTTACATCATCAAGAACGAGAATAATTCTTTTATGACGTAACCTATCCTTGATCACGAAAACTCCATCATCAACATCTTGTATACTCATTCTTTCATTCAAAATTTGAAGAATGAGTTGTTGTTGCAATGGAACTAAACCATCCTTTTTAGAAACTTCCCTAACATTAGGGAGAAAACAATGGCCTTCAAATTTATTAGAAACCATACGAAAAACAACTCTTGCTAGAGTTGTTTTGCCTATTCCTCCCATCCCCCAAACCCCTATAATGCGAACATCATTTGACCCTATAGCCAAACATGACTCCAATTTCTTTGCTTTAGAAATTATTCCTACAAGGTCTTCAAGATCTTCCGAGAATGCATAACTCAATTTATGCCATAACTCTCCCACAATGTTTTGGATAATTTTTGACTCAGGCCTACAATGAAGAGAGAATAATATGAGGTGAGTTTAAAATGCCAATAAATATGTAGAAAAAGAAAAGAAAAAAAGAAAGGAAGAAGAAGAAGGAGAAATCTAGATACAAGAAGGTATATGTAGGTTTGCTTAAGGTTCAAAACAAGACTAAAGATAAAAAGAGTATTTTTTTTTTTTTTAACATTTAAAAGAAAGAAATATTTCAAACTGGATTACCTATCCTGTAAATGCCACCCTTTAAGATTGGCCACTTCTCTTAAAGCAGTTCTCCATGTTTGAACCTTCTTTATGTTGTCCTTGAAATGTTCTTCATGTTTAGCAAAGGCTTGGGCAAAAGTTCCATTTTGTTTCCGTACATTAGATGGATCCACATCATAGAAAATCGGGAAAACTGTTGTTTTCATCTCTTTCATGCATCCAATGATCTTTACCAGTTCATCCAAGCACCATGTAGAAGATGCATAGTTTCTTGAGAGAATGACAATTGCAAACCTCGATTCTTCTATTGCTTTCAAGAGCTCTAATGAAATAGATTTTCCTCTCTCAAGTTTTTCCTCATCTCGAAAGGTTTTAATTCCCTTATATTTCAAAGTAGCATATAGATGATCCGTAAAACTATTGCGAGTGTCTTCACCTCTAAAACTAAGAAAGACATCGTATTTCCATGGTGGTATTGATGAAGATGAGGCTTTTTGAGTGCTCATGGAAGTCATTGGAAAATATATTGGCAAATCTTGAGCTACAATAAAGATAAAAACGTAGATTCAATTAAAATTAAAGAAAAAAAAACTAAAAGGAAAAAAATCAGGGAAGAAGAAAACGATTTGATGTGGGATATTTTATTTCAAGGAGTGATTGAAAGGAGAGAAATAAAAGAGATGGATGGGTGTGAAAAGTGAAAACCTACAGATTTGGGCCATGCAATACTTTTTTAAGGGTTTAGATTTGAAAGTTAAAAAGCTAACTTTAATCTAAACCCTTGAATAAAAAAACTTTTTAACAACTTGTTAAAGTTTTGGTGTTTTACCCTCAACTTTTTCAATCCAGATTTGGGAAATGATATTGCAACAGTGATTGTAAAGCTCAAAAACCTCTTGAAATGACCACTCTTTTTTCTGTGTTTGTGAGAGAAAAAAGAATTCACTCACATCCTCTATATTGGGGGGAATTCTTATGTCCCACCAGCGGTACGGTCCCGCCAGGACAAAAAAGTAATTAAAAAAATGTTGTAACCGGCTGTGTAACTAACCATTCTTACAATAAATGACATGCATTACACACTATGACAGAAATATTACAAGTACAAATTATAAGATTACTAATATTAACAAATTTTGTACTATAAGAAAGTAAAATATTATCACAACTGGCAATTACCTTACAACAATTTTTAACTTAATATACTTATTTACTTATTTTTATGAGAATGAGTGACTTATTGACACATTTGGACATAAGTTTTACCACACTAAAGAGTATTAATCTAAAATCAATATTTACTCAATCATTATTGACAATCACATAGGCCTAGTATTTACAAAAACTAACTAAAATAATAGATTAAAACACACTAATTACAATAATCATAAAACACTTTACAAATTCAGAGACAAATTACAAAACACAAGAAACATATACAAATTTTATCAAATAAATTATCAATAGTTTTTCATCAACTACTAATAATTAACACTAAATTCCCCTAAAAGCGAAAACATTATTAATAACCACTAAGAATTACACATTTATTACCTATATTGCACCAATTAACATATGTTTTACCACATGTAAGAAAAATTACAAAACTTAGCAAACACTTATAATAATTTTCAATGTAAGTACCTATTTGTATTAAACATATACTAATATTCATTTAAATCCCCATAGCTGCCAAAATAAAATTCAATGTTACAATAATTGTCACATATTTCATATTTTCCCACATACCTTGCAATAGAGAATACAACCTTTACCAACAAGGAGACTATTTACAACACATGAGACAAGTTTATACATCTTATCAAAGTTTTTACATATTTGTACTTCTCTATTACTAACTCTCACTAAAGTCCATAAATATGCGAAAACTTTTTTTAAATTTACAGATTTTGACAAACATTATACATTTCAACAAAAGCTAAACAATATTAGATACAGCTTATATCAGTCATGAGATAAAATATCATATTTGACAAATATTAACAAGTTATTACTAAACTCTTATTAATAAATACTAAAATCCATATATCCACCAAACCAAATTTCAATATTACAATACTTGTCTACCATTGCATATTTTGACACAAACCTTACAATACGAAATACAATGTTTACTAACCAAAAGATTATTTACAAACATGGGGACATATTTACAAATATTATCACAAGAATTACCTATATTTACTAAATATTTATCAAGCGTCACTGAAGTTCAAAAAAATACGAAAACTGAAGTCCAGAAAAATGCGAAAACTTTCATTCAGTTTATAAATTTTGACAAAGAGTACATGTTTCGACAAAATATAAACAACAATAGACAAAACGTATATTACTCGTGAGATAAAATATCATATTTGACAAACATTAACAAGTTATTACTAAACCCTTATTAATAAACACTAAAATCCATATAGCCACCAAACCAAATTTGAATATTAGAATACTTGTCACCCGTTACATATTTCGACACAAACCTTACAGTTCCAAATAAATTACTTACCTATAAAGAGACTATTTACAAAACCTGGGACATTTCTACAAATATTATCAAATGGTCTACATACTATTAGTAAAGTATTACTAACACTCACTAAAGTCTAAAAATATGAGAAATTTTTTTTTTTTTTTTTAAATTGCATATCTTGACAAAGATTAATCATTTCGATAAAATCTAAACACTATTATCACTTGTGAGATAAATTTTCAAAATTTAGAAACATATAGAAATTATTACTAAACCTTTATTAAGAAACACTAAAATCTATATAACCTCTAAACTATGTAACAATACTTCACAACAATTTCATGTTTATACAAATATCTTACAAAAGATCACAGAATTATGTCAAATTATTTATGCATCATAACAAGTCACTTAAAGCTATTCACTTACATTGTATTTATTATGGAGTACTAATACTACTTATGTGATTGCAGATTCATGAGAGGAAGGTTGACACTGAAGAAGGTCAATGCAGCTATTAAGGACACGACAACTTATGTTGGAGCAAATGCGCAGTTTATAGCAGGCGATTGATGCTTACCAATTTTTCTGTTGATGTAAATAATGAAGATTAAAAGTTGATTTTTCTTTTTTTTAGTTTGAGAAAAACATAATTACATACATTTATACAAAGTTTTCCTGTGCAACACATGGGTTTGTGACTAGTATATATATATACACGTTACCTTCAAGAAAAAACATATTGTAGTATTGTTAACGGTTGACAATATGACAATATTTTAAGGTTGTCTATAATTGGGGGAAATTATCGACCAACCCCATATAAGGAATCTATTCTGACATAAGTGATGGCTGCCAACACATAATAAAAAATAAGAAAAAAACTTATGACTAAGGGAGTTACATTCAAACTAACAGACAAAACATTCAAGCTCATCAAACCTTTTCTTTCGAGATTTTACAATCTCAACTGGTCCAGTCTTGGGTGTGCTCCCCAATAATCAAAAGTTTGAGTCCTTCAGCATCACCTTACCCAAGGCAAAGCTTTGCGCCTATAGTGATACATGTGTTAGTAGGGTGTTGCGTGTCCCCTGAATTAATTTAGATGTATGTATCTATGAAACGCTGACTTGGACAGCTAAGATTAAAAAAAAAGGCTATTTCGGTATATGCTCCACACACCCCTCTTGTCGTCTTCAATCAGTGCAACGACCCAAACCGCAAGACTCCATTTGCACAGGTCTGCCAATATTCCACTTGCAATTTCTTTTCTTAAAATTACTTTGATAAGCTTGAATGTTTCATCCCTTACTTAATTTGAATATTCCCCGGTTAGTCATAAGTTATTTTCTTATTTTTAGTTTAGCAAAAAAAAAGAAATTATTTTCTTATTTTTGTATCATAAGCTGGCAAACATCAACTATGTCATAATAGATTCTTTATATGGTGCAATTTCATTGACCGAAACTACAACGTGAGGCCCAGACCACTAAATACATATAACTGGCATCTTTTATTTGTTTATTTAAAGGATAACATTCTTAAGGCACCTAATCTGTTTACACATAAAAATAATTTTATTATATAGTGTTATATATATAATATTGACCACCATGATATATTAAATTGGTATCTATATTATATGTGTAATTATATAATAGAAATAAAATTATTTTTATGTGTAACCATAATCCCCTCCCTCTTTCACGGAAGTCAACTTCATCTTTTTGTTTGTTTGTTTATCTTTTTTTCTCTTTATCTCCTCTGCCTCTGAAAGTCCGAATCTCTTATACCTCATTCCTCACCGACTAAAATAAAATCACAAGTCAACCTCTCATCTAGTCTTGGTGAGATTGGCCTTTCAGACATCTATATTTTTTTTTTATTAAGATACTGCAATAGTTGGCATCCTAGCACATGTTACTGCAATAGTTGGCATCCCTGCTAGTGCTTTTATGTTTCTTGTTCGGAATTCTCGCAGCAAATTGGTCAGTACCATACCAAGAGAATATTTAAATAAAAAATAAAAATAAAATAAAACACCAGTATTTACATGGTTCGGCAATATGCTTACGTCCACGGGGCGTGATCCGGTCTCTTTCTTTACCATTGAGAAATATTGAGTACATGGTACAAGCTTGAACTGCTCTCAAGTTTAATATCAAGCCCTTAACCCATTGTACAACCCTCTCAATTGTACCTCTCAAACCCAATAAAAAAAAAATCTTTGCACTTTGTAAATAATACAAAGTTCTCTCGTCAGTTTTTTTTTTTTTTTTGATGCCAAGATGATAAGTGTGATAGCCAATTTATAGGCAATTGGCAATTGGTTTTTGGTTTTTGGTTTATGTCTTCTCCATTCAGTCCTAACAGGATGAGCATTCAATAAAATCCTCCAATAAAACACAATTGTTTTAGAAATCCTAATCTAAACTCACATACACGTATATTTTGGAGATCCCAGGATCGAACCACGCCTAATAGAGGGGTGAGACTTTTTTGGGAAGTGGGATTACCACTGGACCGAATGCCCAAATGACATTGTTTATTATTATTATGAGCTGGCTGGGACTACAACATCAGCCTAACACTACTGAATAATTTCATATATAATTGACATATACATTGATTACATTTTCACCCTATCATTCATTCATTCTCACCAATTGCATGAGATCTCAATCCAAGCACTGCCCCCTTTCTTTCATGAAAATCACTTTCATCATTTTGTTTGTTTGTTTGTTTTTAGTTCTCTCTATCTCCTCTGGCTCTGAAAGTCCGAATCTCTTATAACTCATTCCTCCCCAACTAAAATAAAATCACATGGCAAGATCTCATGTTATGAACCCAATTTTTGTTGGTTGCCTCAAGAGAACCAAAATCTCCTAATTTGATAATGGACTACTTTGAGGGAGTCCAGACCTCCTAACAAGCAACGCTTGATTTTACTGATTAATTCTTGATTGATTATTTCTCATTAATGTGGCTTTAAATAGTCCTTTGAATTACAAAGAAAGAAACGTAAAACAACTCCTAAGCAATTAGCAACACCTAAATAACAACTCCTATGCAAACTCTAACTCCTAAACAAAGCAACCTCTAACTCCTAAACAAAGCAAACTCCTAATACAATCTAACTATCCATAATTTATTGGACTCCTAAACAAAAACTAACTCCTAAAACATGTTCAACAAGTAGCACCGTAACATTCCCTCCTCCTAAAATCATCCCATGTCCTCAAGGGATTCTTGTCCTCCTTCTTCTTCTTCTTTTTCTTCTTTCTTTGCCATGAACTTCTTCTCTTTTGTTTCTTAATTTTCAGCCTATTGGTTTTGATCGGCTCACATTTCTTGTACTCTTCAAGATTGATAACACACCTTGAATTCGTTGGTTCGTGTTTGGTTTGGTTGTTAGATCTCTCCATCTCACCTTGATTGTGTGAGCTTTTGGTAGGATCACAACTTTGATTGCTGACAATTTGATCTAGGCGTGTAGGATTACCAAGAAATTGATCAATGCAGGCAAGCATTGCAACAAGCATTTGTTGCATCTCCTTGAGCATACTTTGTAATTCTAAAGCTAGACTTTTAAATTTAGCTTCTAATCGCTCCATGCCAAAGGCCTCCATAACTTGCTCTGGTACCAATTATTACGAACCCAATTTTTGTTGGTTCCCTCGAAGCAACCAACAAAAATTGGGTTCATAACATCTCATCTATTCTTGGTGAGATTGGGCTTCAAGCGAATCATATTGGCTTGGGATTTTGGTTTTCAGAACCATGGTTTTAAAAACCATGGGTACACCTAGTGAAAGTAAGCTCATCTAGACAATGTGTATAATCAAAATATTAGTAATTATTTACCACCCAAAAAAAAAAAAATCTCCATTACCTTTTGAGCATACTTATGAGCATTTTTTTTTTTTTTTTATAGGTTTTCAATCATTCACGAAAATAAAAGAAAAAAAAAAATTTCTAAAGATTTGCATCCGCAAAGGAACTAAGTTAAGCATTACTTTAAGCATCACAAAAATCTGTAAACCCTATATAATGGTAGAGCTAAATTTATATAAAAATAAGCATGGAGAACCATAAAGTAAGGATCATAGATGTGGTCACATAAACTGGATCAAATAGCAATAACTATGTCTTAGTTCACTTGAACAATTCATTCTAATGCATTGAGTTAGATGCTTGGTTGTGTTAGAAGCAGATTGTAGCAATTAATGACAAAATTAGACTATTTAAATATACAAAGAATTCTACTATTCTTGAGCAATAAATTGAAAATATTTTTCCAACTCATATCCAATTCAAACATTAAAAATGGAAATTATGGCCTAAGAGCAAGTAAAATCCAAGGTATGGAATTAAGAATGCTTTGGAAAACTATAAGATGCAAATGTACAAAATTGAAGGACGAAAACTGAACTTCATGCAAAGTTTAGGGAGGAAAACAATACTTTTGCCTCTTTTTTTTTTTTTTTTCTAATCCCCAATAAGGGTTGTTGAAATTCCTAAGTTATTTCTAATCTAATTTGTATTTGGGAGATCGAACTCACACCCTCATAGAAGGATAAGTCAAATGGGGGAGGGGAACACCGGAAAATAATAGGCTCAAGAGCCCTAGTGTTCGTTTTTTCCTACGTAAAATAATTTCTAGAAAATAATTTGTGTTTGGTCTTACCAAAAAATATGGACCTATTGAAAATAACATACTTTGACCATAAAATCACCTTCTTTAAGCATAAATTGTTTTACGCAATTATGTAAAACAGTTTCCCAAAAATTAATTTACTTCGAAATAATATGCATGTAATCCCATCTGCCTCACGCGCTGCCAATACCGTCCACACCCAGACAGTATATGCTCACGTGTCAATTGTCATCACAAGATTAGGCCACGTATGCCTATACTAATCACAAAAATCAGACCCTTCTTAATCCAGTACCTAATTGGGAAATTGAACATTTTGGCTTTGTTGTACTTCCTCTAGCAGCAACAAGCATACCAGCATGGAAACTAAAATTGAAATAGGCTTTCAAGCAAAAAAGGTCTAGAGTACAACAGCAATACCACTGATAGCTAAGAATAATAAATTCATAATCGAGAGCCCAACAGGGGCCCTCATTCCTTAGCTAAGTGGTCTCTTAACAACTTTGTTTGGGTTTCCTTTAGTTTTTGTGTTGGTCCCCAATGCTTTAAGATACACCGATGCTGATGCATTGCAACTAGCACATGTTACTACAATAGTTGGCATCCCTGATAATGCTTTTATGTTTCTTGTTGGGAATTCTTGCAGCAAATTGGTCAGTACGATAGCAAGAAAATATTTAAATAAATAAAAGCATACAAAAATACAAAAAAAAACACAATAGTATTTACGTGGTTCGGCAATATGTCTACATCCACGGGGCGTGATCCGGTCTTCTTTTTTACTATTGAGAAATAATGAGTACATGGTACAAGCTTGAACCGCTCAAGTTTTATATCCCAAACCCAAGCCCTTAACCCCTTGTACAACCCTCTCAATTGTACCTCTCCAACCTCCGCCTTAGACCTTAGGTCCGCATCCTGATAGATGCCCATCCCCACGCCCTGGGATGCTCCACTTTAACAGTGCAAAAGATTGATCAAGCTCAAGCAATGCTTCAACTTTTGTGTAGAGACCGGTTTTGCCAACACGTCAGCTGCATTGTTCTCTGCATGAACCTTTATCAAGTTTAACTTGCCTTCTTCTATCCGTTCTCTGATAGTGTGATACCACACATCGATGTGTTTTGTCCTGGCATGGTATACTTGATTCTTTGCTAAGTGTATTGAACTTTGATTGTCACAATTTAGCTCCAAGCCTTCCTGCTTCAATCCCAATTCCTTGACTAAACCTGTCAACCACAAAGCCTCCTTGGCAACTTCCACTATTGCCATATACTTCGCTTCAGTTGTGGATAAAGTGGGGGTTGATTGAAGCATAGAATTTACTCTTCCTTCTTGGATGCGTGCTCCTCCGGAAGCACACACTAAAATAAGAGGTAATGTCAGCTGCTTCTTGGGAAATATCAGTATTCCTTCCCTTAATGCGTTGTAGAGAAGTTTAAAACTCTTTCTCTTTACCAATTTTAGCCTGCAAGAAATTTTATCATCATTTGAACGTTTTAATGGATCTTTTCCTTTACTACGCATGCTATAAGATAGAGGAGAAAAGTAAACTATCTATACGCAATACAAACTTTCAATAAGCTATCTAAGTTTTAAGATGTTCTGCTTAGAAGCATCCTTTTTAAAAGCCATAAAAGTAGAAACTACAACAATTAATCTTTCTCATTTATACAATAGCTGCATCACAAACTAGAATCTTTGAATTGAACTCACCAGCCATCTAGGAGATTCTGGAATGGAGAATAGGCCTAGAAGTTCTAGTATACATGGAATAGCACCTGAAAATTTCTAATCCAGACAAATAAAATTAACACAGAGGAAATTTTGTTCTAGTATAACTAAGATAATGAAAAGCTTAAAACAAGTTACCAATTAAGGCCAACATGCGCCTATTGTATAAATGACATTTCCAATGAAATAAATCAGTGAAATGCCGCAACATAACATCAAGTGTACACTTGATGAAATATGTCCCCATAAACTATGAGTTAGTCATTCAATCCAAACACCATAAGAGTTACTCTACCTGATTAGCAGAAGTAAATCCTCCCCGAAAGTTCTTAGGGGTTATTTCTGCAATGTATATGGGAACCTATCAGGGAAACAAGAATCTGAGTACTATTACTATCACTATTATGTGTTTCACAGATAGCTAAATTAATTGTGAATGACCTTATTACAATTACCACGTAGGTAATAATAAGCCCATTCACAAATCCCAGTGGCAGTATTTCAACGTCTAGCCACCAAGCATTATATAGGAAGCATTCAACTGATTTACTATTGATGTAAGATCCAACTGACTTGCTTCAGAATGATTTTTATAAATCTTTCCTTGATATACAACCATTTTGAATTAAATGTTGGCAGCGACTTCAAAATAAGGTTATTATCAATGTCATTGTTAGCACAATGATTTCCAATTCCATTACTTAAGTCATATTTTGAGTTCAAGTTAGACAGTAGCCATTTAACTGAAACAAATTGACATTAGGGGTGAAGTTTAATCATAAGGCATTACTTGTAAATTGCGGGGAAGGAAAGGAGGGGAAGAGAAACCTTTGCAATTGCTATAACAAGCCGCCCTGCTATACAGAATGTCTGCATTACAATATCAAAAAAAACATTCATGAGAATTTGATTAAGTAATAAAGCCTTCTGGTTATCAAAAGTAGTATGCCTTCTTAGAGATATAGAAAAGGGTGACCAAAAAATCTTACACCTACTACTCCTCGTGCCGTCAATATTTAACCGAAAGCTGAATACTGCTGAATACTGTACACTGAGGTTGAGGAAAACGGCAAGAAAGTAAATAACGTACAGTAAAATTGTGAAATAAATAAGAGAGTTGATTGGCAAAATCAAGATAGCAAGTTCTACAGTAAACATAAGCCCTTCTCCATCATTTGCAATCTCACAGCTCTTTGAGAAAGTTCGAAATTCATGAAAGAAAATAACACACAGAAAATTACAACTGAGTTAATTACAGATAATCTAAAGAATGGTTGTGCGAACCTATAGAAACAGTGGAGTGTAAAATCCATTTCAGCCCTTGGGATGTAAGCACTCTTAGGCCATTCTGGACCATTTCCACCTGGCATCATTCCAATAAGTGCAAAAAAGTAAATACAAAATTGTTTCAAATAAAAACTTGGTTAAGATTTTATATTTTGGTTCTTCCCAAATTTCCTCATTAACCGTGAGCATAAATTGAATACAATGCCTGAAATAGTCAAAAGTTACAATCTATTCTGTCAATAAAAAGTTACCAATGGCTGAAGTATAAACTGCAAAACTCATTTACTAAAATACACAAAAGCATCAATTAAACCACTAAGTTCTTAGATTGTGGGTGCACCTTTCACGGAAGGATTCACAAGGCTACTTGCATTTGGTGAAGAATCATACTTTTATTCCAACGAAATTTTCCATTAGAAACACTACCAAAAAGCACTTTACACCTTGGATCTTCATTCAATCTGTTGTAGCTGAAATGAGAACTGATTTTATTACACAAGAACATAGCGATGACATACATGGAATTACCTTCAATCTGATTGTCAAGGAAAATGGACTTGAAGCAAATGGACTCTTGGTGATGGAGATATAGGATATTGTATGTGAGCTACTCTATGGATGATTTACTAACTCATATCAAATTTTGAAGCAAGGGTACTGTTATTAAGTTACTTGCCCATTTATTCCAATCACAAGAAGACCTCTAAGAACCAGAGAAAGCAAAAATTATTAGAAGACAAATTATTAAAGAAAGCTGATCACTGATCATGATCAAAGCCTAAAGCACACAGATAAAAATGAGGGATCAGGTTCCACTGCGAATGGCAATAGAAAGAATCGCTTCACAAAATAATGGTGTTCGCTATAAAAAAATGAGTCTAAATTTATAAAAATAGTAATAAACAAACTTGAAAACCACCACATCAACTCAGTTTATGATATAAGGATTTAATTTCTTAAAATCCATGTCAATGATGATAATCATTCATTTGCTCTGCATTTCAAGTTGTCAAGCCAAAATAAACACATGTTTTATCTTTAGAGGTTTTTGCATTGAACACTCATGTTTACTCATATTTTTACTTTTTAGTAGGAGTTAATGTCTTTACTGACCAGATTATATGCGTCCATATCCATCTTGACTTTCCGTATAGCAATAGCTAGGGGCAATAAGAACTTGAAAACCTAATGGAGAAAAAGAAAATTCACATGATTAACCCAATGAGATATATACACTGATTTTTTTTAAGAATATGTAACATCACAGACCTACTCTGTATTATGAATCTGCTAACAATCCCTTTGTTCTATTCTAACAATCCCTTCAATGTACACCTCTCAATGTACTGCTAATTGTTGCATAATTCTAGTACCAGCAAAGTTTAAGTAATGGTAACTCTGTAAGTTTGTCTGTTTAAGTAATTGCATGCTTAGGGTTCTGTATACACAGTAAAAAAAAAAATGATGGACCGACTAAAGTTGAAAACCATTAAAAAAAACCATGAGGAAGCAACCACAACAAATATAGGTTTTGTTTAATTTATGATGGATTGAGATTGAAGGGATGTGCATGAACCTGTTGATGCAATGAGGTGTAAAATCCTTCAAAAATTAGTTACAGTTACTTGAATGTGACTTATGTATACCCATAGGCCAATCTTATCCTGTTTCCCGACATTTTAATTTTGTTTAGAAAAATATTTACACAAATGAAGTTTACAAATTATGTTTCAAGTTGCTTTTGTTCACAACAAAAAGAAAAACCACAACATTAATTGTGTAAAAAAAAAAGTATTATGCACAGTTCTTGGAAATTCTTGTTAACTCAGTTTGTAGACTTAAAAACTCATATGCTACAATCACATTGACAGTGTATGTCCACTCAAGTTGCTGCAAAAGAATTTTTCGAATGTGGAAAAAGATTACCTTTTAGAATAGTAAAGGCCAATCACAATCTTGCCACAACATTTACACAATTAGATGCTGCTACCACACTTTCAAGAGTTTAGCTTTAGCTTTTAGCTGCCAATCTTAGATCCTTTAGGTTTTAACTTCTACTATCCTGCATGGAAGCCTAATTTCTTATTGTAATTTCCAGATAAGAACCCCAACCAGAACTACAAGCCAAAATCTTTGAAAGCATGATTTCACTCTGTTTAATACCCATAGAATTTCTCACCACCCAGAGTGCCAAATATTTCCCTGTAATTGATTAAAGCAACCAAATAAACCATGGTGTCAAATTAGTCAAGAAGAAAATGACATTCAATTCTAGGTATGAAATCTAAACTGAAAAAGAGAAGAAATAAGATGATTACCATTGTTGCTGCAAAAATTTGAATAAGCCAAAATCTCAACAGCACTTGTTATGTGAGCAATGTGGCTGTCTATGAAAAATGGGGGTAACAGCTCAAGGCATTGATGCAAAAGATTCTTACTCTGTAAATAAATAAAAGAAAAAAAGAAAAAAATATAATTTATTAGAATGAAGAAACAGACTGAAGAAGTCATGCAAGGAATGAAAAATCTATAAGGAGATAAAAACAAAACAAGAAACTACTCCAATATAATTACCATTGAGTTGTTGACTAGTTGAACAATTGCAGTGACCAAAAATCTTAGATAAGCGCCAAGTCTTTTTGCTGTCAGGTTCCTCCTGTGTTTCATCTGATTCTGCATGATGAAATTCAACAACCAAGAAAATTTTAGCAAGAACAGTAAAGAAGGTGAAGAAAAAGAAGAAATTTGGTGGTTGATATTCTATCAAGGACTAAGATAAATTTGTGATCTACATACCTGAATACAATTCCAAGTTTTGGATGTGAGCAATCTTAGACCAATCCTCACCTGTTTCCCTCTTGCATCTTTGCAATAAGATGGGACATTTTCCAATTGTTAGTGTTTGCAGAGAGATAAGGGCACGAATCTCTTCTGGCAATGATGTTAAATTGGGGCAATTCCATATGTCAAGTTGTTGAAGAGATGTGAGGTTGCAGATCCAGTCCGGTATCATCATCAAACTTAGACAATCTTCAATTTCGAGTGATTTTAGAGAGGAGACGTGTTGAAGCCCCACTGGAAGAGACACCTTTGAAAAGTTACGGAACCCTAGATTGCTGAGGCTATTCAGCTCTTGCCATTCCATCTCATCTCCATCAAAATCACTAATGCACAGTGACTTAAGCGCAGTGAGATGCCGCAAAACTTGAGTGAGAGGACAACGACTGTTATGTATATCAAGATGATTGATAGAAGTGAAGTTCTGCAGCAATTCCTCTGGCAAAGGTTCCACCATTCCGCTCAAAGTGAGTGACTTTAGTTTTGAAAGAGGGGCGAAGGAGGAGGTGGCAATTGAAGAAGAAGATGAGATTAATGCTATTTCTGTTGTTGATGTTACGATCTCTGGAGTTGTCGTATTCGTCATTCTCATCAATGTCTGCTGCAATGGCTTCACACTAGAGTTTTCTAGGTGTAGATATTCGAGATTTGGGAACAAAGGCATGGAAGTCAGCTGAGGACAATCCGAAATAAGTAAATAAGAAAGACATGGAAATGAAGGAACAAAATCATTCTTTGCCATCGATGTTTCGGTTGCTGTAATTCCAACATAGTTGCCATCCTCAACAGAATCCTCCCTCCTCCACCACCCTTTTAAGTTAGGGCAACCTTGGATATAGAGTGACTTTAGGGATTGGAGGATTGGAGAATCAGACAACTTCTCACTATTAACATACTCAAGGGAATCCAAGAAAAACAAAACCATCTCTTTTAGAGAAGGAAAACAATCCAGCGGTGGTAGATGTTGAAATTTCCAACATTTGACCAACCGAAACAATTTAAGATTTGTGAGAGACGAAAGCCAACTTGGAAATCTCACACCTTGAAACGTGGAGAAAGACAACTTTTTAAGATTTGGATGTAGCTGCAAGCATTCGAGTGACTGTTCATCATAAACGACATCTGCATCATTGACGTCCTCTTCTTTCCATTCTAATGATAAGGATTGAAGATACTGTTTCACTTTCAAATTTGCATCCTTTAATTCTAAGTTCAAAACCGGGTTTGAACTTAGATAATGATAAGTGACATGAATATAAGTTCAAAACCGGGGGTTTGATTGATTAGATAATTACCTCTCATATAAGTTCATTTTGAAAATTTTAATAAGAAATTATTTTTATGGTCATGTATAATACTTATTATGTGTTATAATATTTGGAAAATTACTTTCAATTATTTTTATGGCTATGTTTTCTTAAATGAGTTACGTTGATAACAAATTGAAACAAAAGCAAACATAATGTACTATTAAGCAAAATCTATTTAATAATTTACATTTCCTCTGTTTTCAAAGACACGTAATATAATTGAATTAATTTCTCAAATATTACAATACACAATGAGTATTATACATGAGCCATAAAAATATTTTCTTAAAAATGAATGTATAACGTACAAATGCATCGCGCGAGACATCGACTGATTAATTATGTAAATAACTGAACTCTTTGTTTGTGAAAATTTTGCTTCTTTATCCATACATATGTCCATTATATGAGAGATCGCCTTGGAAAATCATGATTAGCTCGAAGAACTTCCACTATACGTGAAATAATAGAATGTCTACAAAACAGAAATATTAATTAGCTGTTACACAATACAAAATACAAAATTACATTTATATTTAACACTCAAAAAGAAATTGGAAATACAACACCAAAGTGGACCCTCATGATGTTGTCACTTACCACTCTATGTTTTAACTTTTTATTAACTGGAGCATTCCCATGTTGTAAAAATGACAAAATATATTTTGTTTATACAGCAAAAAGTCATGATGGGAAACACAATTGTAATCTCCGCCAAACGAATCTTTTTGTTTGTTATTAATTAGAGGATTGTGTTGCTCTGCCAAATCATCTTAAACTATTAATTAGTTGAGCTTATAGTTTGGGAATTTTTAGTCAGGCATTTGGGGGATATGTTTTTAGGAGGAAGGTGCTTAAGATGAATTATAGAGAGGGGTTGGGATGGGTGGGTGTCTTTTTCCACAGTTGTTGATTCAAGTTCCTCTGAAGTTTTTGGGTTTAGACTACATGATCGGTTTTGTTTGAAGAACAGTTTAATGCTGACTTGGTTTTGATAATTATTTTTATTTTTATTTTTTGTGATTCTTTGGGATCTGTTTGTAGTGATAGATTTAGTACATCATCTAAAGAAATGAAATTGTAGTGGTAGTAGTCTTTATGAGTTTATTTCATCCAATCTAGTATCAAGCCTCTTTCATGGGTACTTTCTCATTTTCTTTCTATCTCTCTTTAGGATTACTACAAGGATTTTCCTAAATTATGATACAAACAAAAAAATCTATTTTTATTTTTCCTTAAGTTTTTTAGTTTTGAAAAATTTTAATCTTTTGTACTCAATCCTATGATTTTTTTTTCCTCTTTTGGTTCTCAATTCCCCTCATAGTGTTCAACTAAATGCTCAATCCAAAGCTTTCATCATTTGTTATCAAGAACTTTGTGAATGATCTACCTAAAATAAAATCTCATAAGGGATTGATGTTGTTGTGATTTGTGTATGGCCATATGCGAGACAAAGCTTGCATAAATACATGTTTTGAGACTTTTATCCTTTCCAGTGGAAGTGAATATACTTGAAAGAAACAACTACATATTGAAATATACAGGTTACTCCAAGAACGTCAGTACACGAATAGTAGCAGCCCTCTAAACATTTTGAACGAACTTTAACTTATGTAATGTAATACTACATATGTATGTAACTGCGGATGCATGAGAGGAAGATTGACACTGGAAAAGGTCAATGCAGCAAATGCTAAGCTTATTGCAGTCTTTTGATGCTTATAAAATCCGTTGACGTAAATAATGAAGATCAAAAGCCTATAGAAATGAAGTTTATTTGTTTTAGTTTGGGACAAATATAATTATATTATACATTTATGCAAAATCTTCCTATGCATCACACGGGTTTGTGAGTAGTATAAGATAAGATAAAATATTTCATAAAGGAATTTCTTTAGTATGTCTTTCCTAACGATTTTGCAAGAGACATTACAACATACAAGTGCTCTTTTCTTGGACCTTTTCACTTAAAGATTAACTCAAGACTTCCTCACTACCAAAGAAAGTATCCCAAGTAGAATATTAGAGATGAATAAAACAACAAGCACACATAGAAATGTGAGGACACAAGACTATACATGGTTCAACAATATGCTTATGTCCACCGAGCTGAGAACTCAGCCAATGACCACATAGAATTCTGTTTTTTGTTACCCAAAGTAGGATTTTTGTACAAGAGAAATATAAATTTTCAAGTTCTGAAAATCCTAACAATTGTACTAATGCCGAAAGGAAACTCTATTCCTCTTCAGGGGCCTGCCGACCCTTGGACCCCCAAACCCCTAGCATAACTAAGCCCATATAGGCCCAACACACCTCCTAGTATATAATTGAAGCCCATCAATTGTTTGAGTGAACACAAAATACAAAGCTAACACTTTATTTATGATAGATGTACATGTTCCCTTAATATATAGAATGGAAAGTCCATCTTATTGGTGAAAATGGGTAATTGATGCTTGTATTTCTTCTAGCACTCGCCCCTTTGTTTCTGGTACTAGCTTTGCAACAAATAAAACAGCTAAACCGCATATGCCCATGTATATGAAAAATGTTCCTGAAGTGGTATAGCAAAAAATTCTTTTAAGTATAAGCAAGAAGAATAGAATTTTAGGGCACAAAGAATATGCCTAAGAGAGTTACCTGCTGAGCTCCATTCCATCATAAAATTGAAACTGTATGTTACAATCCAAGAACATGACCAGTTTACTAGAGACACTAGGCTTCCAGCTGATCCCTTTACGTTCATCGGAAATACCTGTAAAGCAAATCCGATCCTTCAATCTAAGTTTAAAAACTAAAAAACCTTCTTGTTATGCAAACTGGTATGAAAATTTTACAAACTGGTATGAAAACCTTCTTGTTACTAACAAGAAAAGTTACATACCTCTGACACTATGACCCATGGTAATCCTGCCATGCCTATTGAGTAAGCTACACAATATCCCTATCAAATAGTAAACAAATTAGTCACTTAATTTGATCTCTTCCTAACATCTTGGCATAAAATTAATGGAAATATTTGATGATTGGAAGGCGTTAAGTCCTTTTTCCCGTTAAGAATCAAGTTATGGTACCATGGAAAAGAAGCACAAGAAATTGCATACTTTGTCATGCCAATGCTATAGCCATAGTTAAACTCAAAAAGCATAAGAAATTGAATATATGCTATGTCAGTGATTATGGCCACAAGCAAAGTCGATAAAAGGGCTTCAAGTCTTAGAATACTGTAGAATGTAAGACAATCTTATAAATGTTGAAAATAAGAACAGGGGAAACTTCAACCTCTTTAGATTGCCATATTTTAAATGGGATTTTAAGCATATAAGGAAAAGATACAGAATCTGAAACATAGAGAAGAAGGGGAGTCATTGTGTATACCATTATGCCAATATACACCAAAATGGGAGTGAGCTCCTTCCACTTGTGGAGGTCCTGCTCATAACAAACTTACCTTTTCAAGGATGATTCTTTTACTAATAACAATAAAAAGAGCAGAAAAATGAGGATAATCCAAATTTGGATTTGGAAGAAACCTGAAACAAAAATGACAAGCCTACAAGGAAGCAGCTCAAGCACATTCCAGCAGCAGATACCTACAAGAACATGTAACTTCATTATCAACTAATTGATAAAGTAAATTATCACCTTAAAAATGTATCCTTTGCCATCCTTACCATTAAAAGTGGCCGTCTTCCTAATTTATCGGTTAAGAGTACACTTGCAATAGTAGCTGGAATCTACAAATGACCAATTGCACTTCTTATGAAATGCATCAACCAAAAGCCTTGATTCATTCTTCAGTTATAAGTGTCAAGTACCTGGATGATAGCCATTGATATAGTCCCAATACTACTTGAAAAACCTGTGATAAGCCAGTGATCATATCATCCTTTCAGCATGTCTTTTATGTTATCATCAGTTATTGAAGAAATTATAAAATCCCTTAATTTAATTACCAGCTTCATCGAATATAGAGCTTGAATAAGCAGTAATGACATTGTTCCCTCCAAACTGTACCAGTAACATCAGCCCAACTCCAACCTTAACCATTTTAATTGGTATAGTAGACAGATTAGACAAGTTTTGATAGGAAAAAGGTACAAAAACTAAACTTTTTTTTTTTTGTTTTTCATATCTAGTTAGGCTCACAATAAGTGAATGAGCATATCTTCTCTGGAACAAGTCCAGCAATCTAGAATTTGAATGTTGTTTGAGGGCTTCTGTATAATCCTGCAAAACCGAAGGATCCAATCTCATTTCTTATTGTGTACCTAAAATATTAAAACATAAGTTACTGGAGATTTATGTTCTGCTTAAGGTTGTAAAATAGCATTTCTTTCAGAAGAATATGAAGTTAGAATTTACTCTGATGTCAGCTGCTTCTTGAGAAATATCAGCATTCCTTCCCCTAAGGCGTTGTAGAGAAGTTTCAAACTCTTTCTCTTTACCAATTTTAGCCTGCAGGCAATTGTATCATCATTTGCACATTTGAATCGATGCTCACTATTCTTTTACTGCATATGCTATAAGTTAGTGGAGAAAAGTAGCTATCTATATGCTTTACAAACTTACAATAAGCTATGAAAGTTTTAAGATGTTCGCCTTAGAGGCATCCTTTTTAAAAGCCGTGAAAGTAAAAACAGAACAATTAATATTTCTCATTTATACAATAGGTGCATCACAAACATAACAGTTTTAACTAAAATCTTTGAATTGGACTCACCAGCCATCTAGGAGATTCTGGAATGAAGATTAGGCCTAGAAGTTCTAGCATACATGGAATAGCACCTGAAAATTTCAGATCAAAACAAATAGATTGACACAGAGAGATTTTATTCATATAAATAACTAAGATAATGAAAAGCTTAAAAGAAGTTACCTATTAAGGCCAAGATGCGCCAAGTGACGACATTTCCAATGAAATACATCAGCGAAACGCCGCAACATATCATCAGCTGTACACTTGATTGAAATTTATCCCCATAAACAATGAGTTAGCTATTCAATCCAAACACCATAAGAGTTACTCTACCTGATTAGCAGAAGTAAATCCTCCCCGCAAGTTCTTAGGGGTTATTTCTGCAATGTATATGGGAACCTGTCTTGTAAACAAAAATTTGAGTAGTATTACTATCACTATTATGTGTTTCACAGATAGCTAAATTAATTGTGAACGAAGAACTTATTACAATTACCACGTAGGCAATAAGCCCATTGGCAAATCCCAATGACAGTCTTCCAAGGTCCAGCCACCAAGCATTCTATATGAAGCATTCAACTGATTTACTATTGAGGTGTGAAAAGAAAAGATCCAACTGACTTGCTTCAGAATTATTTTCAATAATCTTTCCTTGATACGTCACTTTGTAAATATCCAAGGGTGTACAACCATTTTGATTTAAAATGTGGCGGAGACTTTAAGGTAGGTTATTATCAATGTGATTGTTACCACAATGATTCCAATTTTCATTATTTGGTCATATTTTGAGTACAAGGTAAGTTAGACAGTAGCCATGTAACTCAAACTAATAGACATTAGAGGTAAAGTTTAATAATAAGGCACAACTTATAAATTGAAAACATGCAGCATTATTGAGGGGAAGGAAAGGAGGAAAACAGAAACCTTTGCAAAGCTATAGCAAGCCACCCTGCAATACAGAATATCTCAGAGAACCACAATGTCTGCATTACGATATCAAGAAAACATGCATTAGAATTATTAAAGTGAGAGTCTTGTCCCAATTGACCAAGTATTTTTGGATTGTGCAATTTATAAGCCATGGGCATCCCTCATCTCTCAAGGCGTCTTTTGAGATTGATAGGCCCATGGACTTTAACATGGTATCAGAGCCACCCCTTGGGTGTTGGGCAGATCTCCCCCCTATTATGGTCCACGTGTTTGGTTGTCCGCCACACTGAGGGGGCATATTAAAGTGAGAGTCTTTCCCACATTGACCAATATTCTTGGGTTGTCAATTTATAAGCCATGGGATCCCTCATCTCTCAAGGCGTCTTTTGAGATTGATTAGGCCCATTGGATTAACAAGAATTTGAGAAAGTAATAAAGCTTGTTGCTGATGAAAAGCAGTATGCCTGCTTAAAGATATAAAAAAAGGGTGACCAAGGAATCTTACACCTCTTCTACCGATAAAATCTGCAATTGTTCCATTAACAAGTGCACCTACTATTCCTCCTGCTGTCAATATTGAACCGAAAACCGAAAACTGCACAGTGAGGTTGAGAAAAAAGGCAAGAAAATAAATGATACACAGAAAAATGTGAAACAAATTACAGAGTTGATTGCCACTCTTCACTCCGTTGAATTGAAGTGTACGATTAAACAAGCATGTATAACGTGAGAAACATCAATTCATCACAAAAAGTTCAAGAACATATGCATGTGTATATTACAGTGCTATACATATTTGTAAGAAATACTTTTCATTACTCATATAATGGATACAACATTTTTACCTATTGCATTTCAAATACTAAATGACACCATTGCTATAGTATGTGGCAATGCCCTTTTACCATTTTTCTTTTCTGTGTTAGGATATGAGTTATTAAATTTAGAATCTTTGTAAGTTTAAAGTTTTTAGATAAGTAATAAGTTATCATAACTCATATAGTGTAAAAACTTTATCTATGTACATTCCCTAACTCCACATGGAATTGCTGCTTTGGTTGGGCCACTTCTCCATTGAACCATTTGTGCTTATCTTGGGCCTACACGTAAGAGGGGTATCGAAGAGGTTCCTAAAAGTTGGGTTTGAATCTTAATTGGATCTTGACCACAATAATCTTAATTGGATCAAGACCCAAATGGATTTATATAATAATTGGACCTATTCATGTTTTTGGATTAAATGCTTGAAAGGGCTGGCTCAACCTTACCAGGCTGGGCCACCCATTAGCCTGGTGGTCCAGCAGGCTACCGGGCCATGGGCCTTGGGCCTTGGACTTTTTGCTGACCTTTATTAGAATTCACTTATTTATCATAAAAAATGAACTTATTGGTACAATGGAACTTACAGCTGCAACAGAGAGACCCAAGTCTTCCATAATTCCAGATTCAGCTGGTGATGAGAATCCTGACTGCAAAGCAATAATGATATAAGTATAACAAAACCAAATGTGACAAATCATTGTTCCACATATTGCATGATAATTTAGTGGTACTTACAGAACACCCAATAGTAAGTGAACCACATAAGGCAACCATGGAGCTGAGTACAACAATAGGTGTGGCTTTGGAATCACTCGCTGACTCGTCCCTGCAATTCACACTAGACTTTGTTGTAATAAGTCGTTCTTCCAGGCTTTCTGTTTCTGTCTCCATATTTTCTTGGAAGAACAGGCAAAGAATGGGTGTACGGATTGAGATAGAAGTGTTTATATATAGGGAGACAGAGTTGGTGCCTCATGCTTGGTGGTTTGGTGACTGCAAACACAGAAATGTTAAAAAGTTTATGGAGTAAAATATATATATATATATATAGGGAAGACAGAGTTGGTGCCTCATGCTTGGTGGTTTGGTGACTGCAAACACAGAAATGTTAAAAAGTTTATGGAGTAAAAATATATATATATATATATATATATATATGGAAATGATTTATGGGTCACACTTGTCCAAATTTTTAATGTGCCCATGTCCACATTTCTTTAAATGAAAATTGTTTGTGTACTCTCTTAATTTACGTCTTTAATGCATACCACAGGTAAATGCCTAGAAATTTCGAAATTGTGGAGGTAATGTCAACAAATTATGGACATTTCACCGAATTGTGGATTATGATGTTCAAAATGCATGTGTGGTTGAAGAATTCTAGACATAGGTATTGAAATTGTGGATGTGAATATGAATGTTAAAAAATTGTGAAACTATGTATTAGATTTGTGTATTAATAATGTGCACAAATCACAACCCTTAAGGGTTTAATTTGAATTTTGACCTTTATTTTAATTATATGGTTAAGCATAATATTTTATAGTATTACTTCTTTTAGGTATAATATATCTATATTTCTAATGGCTTTTTGTTTTTACAAAATAAACCAATGAAAATAAGTTGATCAAGACAACACACCCATAATAATTGCTCATCTAAACGCACAATCATCATCAGCCAAATCAATTTAGATATTAATCCAAATCATTGTATGATAGATACTGATCTTTCCATATCTTTGATATTTTAATCCAGAAAGTGGATATTTTCATCTATATCTTGTGGAGTTGACTGCTGTTGGGGCAATGAGCCAAAAATGGTTGTTGAAAACGTGTTACATACTTGCATTTCATTTGGTAAGACAACGAGAGGGAGGTGCTTTTGGGGACCCCTTAAGAGAAAAGGTGGTGAGGTCCATACCTTGACAAAGAACAATCTTTTATTGTCCTTCTCCGTAACAGGATAGCCAATGGGCCATGATGTATAAACCTATAAGTCAAAATATTATATGGAGTAAAAATAATAAATTTTAGCATTAATATAACATAATTGAAACTAAGAATTAAACTTTTTGATTAGTGGCGTTCTTATATATTATATTAAGGTCTTAATTAGAGTCTTTCTAAGATATAATATCCCTAACTAGGCTCATACTATTATTGCTTTGTTATTTTTTTTGTCTCCATAATCTTGTGGCCTCTAAAGTATCCTTTTGTCGTTGTGCTGAGTCTTTTTATTTTTATTTTGCAGTTAATGTTCTTTCTTTGCCCGCACAATACACCAAAAGTTTTGAGACTGTTCCTACATGTTATCGGAGAGACAATTCCTTTCTAGCCCCTAACTAGGGTTTGTTCAAACGATTTCAAGCCTAAGGCGATAATTTAAGTGAGCCTTTTGAAAAAAATTAAATATATATTATATTATATCTATTTAACTTTCTATATTATTTTTTTTATTTAAAAATATCATTTTTCCTTTTTGAGATGAAAAATTATTTATTAATTTTTTGAATTAGGTGCCAATGTTGACAATCTATGGTGTTGGAAATTGGTTTTAAAAAATTAAGCCTTAAATTGTTAAGGGAAATTGATCGTTAATGATGATTTGATAATTTACAATATATATATATATTTTGTGAAACAGGTTAGGGTTTCAATTGGTACACTATTTTGATAGTCTTCTTAAAAGTGAGAAATAAAATGCACACAACTCATTTATGGATTCTTTTTATTTAAAAAACACCAATTATATAAAAATTTGGGGCCTAAGTAGCCTAGGGCTGAAGGCGGCCCTACCCCTCACACGCCACAACTGACTCCCCTTTGCTTACAGTAATCACCAAAATCACTTCTAAATATGTAGATCGGTTGGCCAACCAAAACAAAAGTGAAAATCGAGAGTCCATGCACATTCACCCTCTCTCAAAATATTATAGACGTAGTCCCACCTGCCTCACGCGCCGCCAACACAATCCACACACTTTCATGCTTAAGTGAAAAAAGCCACACACCCAGACAGAATATGCCCTCGTGTCATGACGAGGTTAGGCCACGTAAGCCTATACTAATCACTAAACAACCTGTCTACAATCACAACTTTGTGCATAACTTGTGGTCGTGGCATCTTGTGAGTGACTATGCTCCACCAGTGGTCCTACTGTCATTTTCCACCAACCAGAACACAACACATCAACAAATTGTGTCAAAGGTTGTGTAAAATGTTGTGGTCCCAAACTTTTTCCATCACCAAAATCTGACTCTTCTTAATATAATATCCAATTGGGAAATTGAACATTTTGGCTTTGTTGCACTTCCTCTAGCAGCAACAAGCATACCAGCATGGAATCTAAAATTGAAAGAGGCTTTTTAGCAAAAAGGTCTAGAGTACAACAGCAATACCACTAACTGCTAAGCATAATAAATTCATAACAGAGAGCCCTACAGAGGGTTCACATGGAATTAGTATTCCTTAAAGGTCATTTAATCCTTGGAAATAAACCAAAATTTTTATTACATTTCTTGTATAATTTCTATCTTTCTTAAATCTTAATTTTTGATTAAGATACACTGATGCTGATGCATTGCAACTAGCACATGTTACTACAATAGTTGGTATCCCTTTTACTGCTTTTATGTTTCTCATCGTAGAATTATGAGTCAGTGAATGCATGTATTTCTTCCAATGTTCGTCCTTTGGTCTCCGGTACTAGTTTTGCAATGAAAACAACACCCAAACCACAAATACTCGCATATATGAAAAATGTTCCTGAAAAGGCATGCACAAGTCAGTCATCGATAAGAACTTTGGATAACACGAAGGAAGTAAGAAGTGATGAGGCATCACCTGCTGAGCTCCACTTGAATAAGAAGTTAAATGTGTATGAAACGATCCAAGAACAAATCCAAGCTGACCTAAATTGCAAAGGGTTCCAGCTGAGCCCTTCACATTTATGGGAAATATCTGAAGAAAGAAAACCACTATTTGGATATGAACTATACTCTTACTATTATTTTAGATTTTGCATTGAAGTGATGAAGAAATCAAGCGCAATACTTTTAACCTAACCTCTGAGATTATAATCCATGGTATTCCTTCCCATGCCAAATGAGTAAGATGCCTAGATATACCTGATTGTAGAATAAAATAGTTTAACTTCTATAAAGAAACCAGACGTATCAAATTATCAATCCAGTTTGTAGTTCACGAAAGTAGTGGTGGTTGGTCATGTGCAAGGATGAAATAGCTTTCACTATGTAAATAGAGAATGTGGAAAACCAAAAGTTTTCCATTGGGATTCACTTGGTTTATGGTGAGAAGAAAGTACAAAAATGTTTGTCAACTAAAATTGCATTACCAAATACGCCTATGAGCGCCAATATGGGACTGACTTCTTTCCACCAAGTTATGGTCCTGTTCATGATATATTCAAAATTGTTATAGTAATTGATCATCAATACCAGATATGTTTCAATTTTATGTTAACTTGTTAAGGAACCTGCAAGAGGTACGATAATCCTGTAAGGCAAGCAACCTAAGCATTCCCCAATTGCAGAAGCCTGCAAACATTTCAGATTTTAGTAATAAATCTTTGGCCAACTACTTTCTAAACTTGAGAGACATACTTAAAAGTCTAACCATCAAAAGTGTTCGTCTTCCAAATTTATCTATCAATGCTGCTCCCAAAAAAATCGCAGGAATCTGCAGATGAAATCTCATTTTCTGAGAAATTTACTAAACCAAATCACACAATATTTAAACTATAAAGCTTCAAGATTTACCCTGGAGAATAGCCACTACTATAAAACCAACAGTACTAGAGATACCTGTCACAAACAAAATATATTTTTATATGCAAATATTGATTTTGTGCTTTATTTCTTTTGTATGAAGTATAGTTATTGTCTACAATTTACCAGCAGAATCAAAAATTTCACTCATATAAAACATAAACCCATAGAGCCCTCCCAGTCCTTGCACTATCATAAGCCCAACTCCAACCTATACAAATTATGAGTCAATATCCATGGATTAAAATAAACAGAAATCATGTAACACAAGAAGGAAGAAACATAGGAGAAAATTACACTGCTTACAATGAGTAAATGAACATATTTTCGCTGAAACAAGTTCAGAATTTTGTCATCCGAGTTCTTTTGAAGGTTTTCTGTATAATCCTGAAAAATAATAAAGCCTGCTTCAATTTGGTGTTGATGGCAAAAATATGGTAATAATGGATGCAAAAGAATTTCATCACAATTCACAAGTGAAGAATTGAAAAACGAGTACTTCTCTCCAAAGCATTAAGTTACTAGATGTGTTACTATGATATCAGATGCCTCTTGAGAAATATCAGCATTCTGTCCCCTAAGGCGCTGTAGAGCAGCTTCAAATTCCTCTTTCCTTGCCAATCTTTGCCTGCAGATATTTGCACTGATCATTTGGAGAATGTTGATGCATTCTTGTACTACTTTAACATGGTTTTTACTCTGCATGTATATGAGACTTTTCTACACAACTAGATGATGAATTTAACTAGATTTAACTCACCAACCATCTAGGAGACTCAGGAATGAGAAATACACCAAGGAGCAGTAACAGACATGGAATAGAACCTGAAGATGAAAATGTGCAGAAACCGTTAAGAAGTACCATTGGTTATTAAGTATGAAATGAAACAAACCTACCTATAATGGCCAATGTGCGCCAGCTGATGAAAGAACCAATGATAAGTGTGAGAGAAGCGCCATAACTTGTCATCGACTGTAAAATGAACAATATGATGGGACAAAAGAAAGACTGCATTCTAATACAAAAAGTCATAATGGCATAACTTACCAGAGCGATTGACATAAATCCTCCCCTTAGATTCTTTGGTGTTATTTCTGCAAGGTACACAGGTCCCTGTTGGCAGTGTGAAGATAACACCATTAACCATCACATTCAGAAGTGTATGAATTTCAAAATCTAAAACTTACAACATTTACCACATAACAAGTAAGCCCAAATCCAAATCCTAGTGATAGTCTTCCGAAGTCGAGCAACCACACACCCTTTCAGCAAGAACAGAACATTTAATACAATGAAATAAAAGCACAAACAAGCAAACCAATCCACTAACTAAATTCAAAATGCATGTTTCAATATTGTTTTTCCTATTTTGGCACTCTTATCTGTTTTCTAATTCATTAGAATCAGTATAATCTGAAAAGAAACATGATTTTTCTTTTATGCTATAACATTTATTTCCAATGTCCTATATTAGGAATCTTTAAGAAGCCTTGGAGGTGATGAAAAAGACAAGACATGAAACCTTGGCGAAAATTATTGCCAGCCACCCCATGATGTAAAATATGCCCACAATCCAAAACATCTGCTTCACAATATCAAATAAATATTAAAAAGAATTATAGAATTGCATGAGATTTAGGAGTACACACTCATCACCATTTATAGAGATGTTTATTTGGTCTTGAAAAACATACACATCTACGACCAATGGACATCTGTTGTCCTCCCACTTACTAGTGCCCCTATCAATGCTCCAATTAGTGAAAATTGATCCAAAAACTGAGTACTGCACATTTGAGTGGGAAGGGAAGAACAAGTCAATTATATCAGCAGAAGTATCAGGAAACAAAGAGATTTCACTGAGAATTCTAAAATAATATATTGACGATCGACTTAAACCAGTTTAGTTTTGACCATCATTAAGAAGTTTCTCCCATCTTGTTAAAAGTAAAGTGACATGTTTTCTAGGATCCTTAAGACCATTTTTCTGACTTAGTTGAGATTGACCATGACTATTGATTCCCTTAGTCCTTTTATATACATTAGACTTGCCATCATTATTGCAACATTTTCCTATCACTAATTCCATAATTTCCTTGCTACCATGTTTGAAAAATACATGTAATAAATGAAACATGATATAGTAATTCGTGTACCTTGCATTTAGCAGTTATGATCAAGTCAGTTGCAAAATTTGTAGCCAAAGTTTTTCGTGTGTGTATGCACAGGTGTGTGTTTTACTTTGTATGTACCTCTGCTACAGTGAGGCCCAAATCAGCAATGATTCCAGACTCAGCAAGTGATGAATATACTGCCTGCAAGGCAACCACAAACCTCAATTTCATTCAGTGTTAGCTCATCATGCAAGGCACAACTATGTCACCAATAGATTCTAGCTCAAATTAACTCCTTTCCCTATAGGAACAGAGACTGAGGTCTTAAGTTCAAGACTCACTAGGTGCATGTTTAACATACCAAGCTCACCAAAAAAAAACAAAAAACAAAAAGTACAAATGTTTCTAATCCTTTATTTCCCAACATCCATTATAAGATCTATAAAGTTAACTTGTCTGCCTCAAGTCATTATCTAAGTACTCAACATTAGCCCCCAAAACTGATTTAAGGTCAATGATTAGGATCAATGATTCAATCCTAAGACCCATCTTTATAGCCCCTTTATCATATTGACAAATCCCTTGCATTTTATTCTAAATGGTAATGGATGTGGTGAAATTAAGTAAGCCTTAACTCAAAATAGCACCAAATAAAGCATAGCCGCAAAGACCCAAAATACAAAAAAAGGTCATAAAAGCTACTTGTACTCACCCCCGCTATAAGAGAGAGAGAGAGAGAGATAAATTAAAAGCTACTTATAGGAACAACATTCCCCATTTTTCAAATTAAAATTAATCTATGAACTTAAATCAACAAATTAGACTTAAGAAATATAGCCTAAACCTTAACTAAGTGTACACTGTATGGCTTCCCCATGACCCAAGAATCTTAATATTATTGATTTGAATAACAATAATTGTACTTACAATACAGCCACCAGTGAAGGTACTACAAGCAGCCACAAAGGTGCTAATAATGAGAATAACAGTGGCTCTGGAATCACTTGGCTTAAAAGTAGCACCAGCACCACCACTACTAGTACTGTCAGTGCCACCGTGGTCTTTGCCAATGATTATGTTATCAGGCTCTTGTTTTACAATTAGGGGCTTTTTCACTAGTTCCTCCTCCATATTTGCTTTCTTGGAATAAAGAAGGAGAGAGAATAGTGGAAAGGAAGTTCTGTGTGTATGTGTGTTAGTGCCACAGAAAGATATTCTAACTTCAATAGAAATAATTATTGAGAGAGATCTTATGTCATGTACTTTTCTTAAAAGGTTATTATTCAATATTTGTTACTCTCATAAAAATAGGAAAAGGATAATAATTACTGCCTCTCACTTCTCACATAACAGTGGCTCTCACGGGTTGTGAAATTCATGAACTTAATCACTTTTTATGTGAAGGGAGAAGTATTGCCTCAGGAAAATTGAATAATATCACTAGAAAACTGATATTTTGTATTCAAGTGATATCTTTATACTAATGTTATCAATGACCATGAAATCAGAATTTGTAGTTAGCAAAAAAATATATGAAATCAGAATTTGTGATTGGTACGAGATGATTCCATAAAACATCTTTTTAGCTTTTTTTTTTTTTTTTTTTTGGCTAGAAAGAAACAAACTTTTTATCTTGATCATACTAAATGGTAGCTTTTAAATGATGAATATCTTTTGTGTTTTTTACCCAAAATAAGATAAGGGAAATGTTGTGTCCACAGAAATGTGTGTTATTTCCATACCTATTTGTGATATTTCCGCTTGTAGGAAAATGTTAGAAATAACAGAGTCCTAAGATAATTCTGTGTTATTTATTTATTTACACACATTTTTGGCTAGAAGAAAGGAAAAATTATGTCAGTTTGAAAAATAAAGTTGTGGAAGAGTCAATAGACACATCCTTCATGTCCTTCTAATTTACCCATGTTTTCAGGTGGCAATTATGTTAGGTGACCATGCTTTTAGGTGGCAGTTATGTTAGGTGACCATGCTTTTAAAAGGTACCTTAGTTAGGTAAGCATGCCATATCAGGCAGGACTCACTTATCCATTGATCTGGGATCCTGTCCAATCATTTGTTCTCTGCATGCATACCTTGTTACCTCTGACCTATATGCTAACTTTCCCTCATACATACATCTCATGCTTGACAACTATTACATATTACTATCCTTGGCCTCAATTGTGTCACTGCCAACACACTTGGCAGATTTGAAGTAATCACTAATTTAAGAGAAAATCCATACATGTTAACACATTATATAAAAACTAAAAAGTTCATTAGTGATCTGTATGAAATGCCCAATGACTGTGGCTACTTTGTGTGATATATCTTTATAATGGAACTTGGAAATCATTATGGTAAGAATCCATGGTATGTAAAATCAATTTTCGTTTAAAGAAATTAAAGAAAGAGGTAAATGATTTGATGAAGATGGATTGGAGTTGATGAGTTCAGAGTTCAGACCTGTGGACAAAGTCTCATATTATTAAGGGAGAAGTAATAATGATGGTTTGCTAAGTATCTAAGCAATTCTAGGAGTTAGTTATACTTGATAGGCATTATTCATTCCTCTCGCTTTCATAAAATTAATTAGGAAAAGAATCTATAATCTATTATCTATAATCTATATCTATAAATTAAAACTCAAAGTAGAGAGAAAATTTTTTCCCTCCTCCAAACACCGCCACGTCATAATCCCTGCACCCACAAACGTCCATGTCATCCTTCCCTATTTTTACTTTCTCTCTCACACATGCATTTTTAGTTAGGTCTGTCAAATGTTCGAAGAAATTCCTAAACCAAACTTTCCATCACCAAAATTCATCAAAGAGGGCTTGGAAATATAAGGTAATTTTTCATTAATAGATGCATATTCTCTGTTCCAATTGGGCTGCTATGCTTATCTTTCTCTGTCTTTGGTCTTTAAAAACTTTTTCTTTTACTCTTGAAGTTTGACATGGTTCATAAATACTATAAACTTCTTTATTTACTTTGGCTTTCTACAATCTGTCATTTGGTAAATAATGGAGGATCATTCTACGGTACCCACGTGGGTACCGTACCTCCAAATTGGTAACCTGCTATAACAGGTCACAAAAATATCACATTAATGGTACCATCATCACATTTGATGGTACCAATATCACATATAATAGTACCTTCATCACATTATTTAGTACCTTTATTCACTTCACATATAATAGTACCTTTATCATAATTATGGTACCTGGTACCAATATCATATATGATGGTACCTTACATCATATATAATGGTACCTAACATCATATTGGTTAGTACCTTAATTTTGTATCACATTTTATAGTACCAACATCACATGTAATGGTACCAAATATCACATATGATAGTACCTTCATCACAATAATAGTACCTGGTACCAACCTCACATATAATGGTACCTTACATCACATATGATGGTACCTAACATCACATTGGTTTGTACCTTAATTTTGTATCATATTTTATGGTACCAACATCATATTTTATGGTACTAACATCACATTTAATTGTACTAATATCACATATAATAGTACCTTACCATCATATTAATTGGTACCATAATTTAAAAAAAAAATATATACCATACTAAAAAATTAGATAATATTACCTTCATAAATACATCACAATTGATGGTACCTACTATCCTATTGGTTAATACTTATTTTAATTTAATTAATAATATTAGAAAAATTAAACAGTACCAAATCAAATGGTACCCAAAATCTAAGAACCCTAAAATCTTCGTATAACGTTTAAACTCAGCCTTAAACAGTACCAAATCAAATGGTACCCAGAATCTAAGAACCCTAAAATTAAACAGTACCAAATCAAATGGTACCCAGAATCTCTCACCTGGCTGTTACATCTCTTTTCTCATCTACTCCTCCTCCTCCTCCTCCTCCTCACCCTTTCTCCACCTCAGCCTTACCGTCCACCATCACCCACGACCTCTTCGAGGTGACATTGGACTCAGACCGAGTGAGAGAGAACCGAGAGCCACCGAGTGAGAGAGCCATCACGAGTGGGACCTGAACTCGAGCCGTCGACCGAGTGAGAGAGATCGAGAACCACTGAACCACGAGGAGCCTCTCCATCGACGAGTGAGAGAGACCGAGAATCACGAGCCATTTCATGAACGAAACTGAGAGGAACTCCAAGGAGAATGAACCGATGTCCAAGATCTGAGAAACCCGAGTGGATCGGAGAGGAACCTGCACAAAATCTGAGGTATGAGTGATTCAATTTGTATTGGTTTCTAGGGGCTGTTTTGATTTGGGTTAAATTTTGCTGGTTTTTGTTTTTCTGGTTTTGTAATTGAGGTATGAGCCATCTCAGTTTGCTGGTTTTGTAATTGCTTTACTTGAGCTCTGAGGTTTCAATTAATCCATATTATGTATTTTTATCCGCAATGTAAATTCTCTTTATTGTTTGACCTTTGAATTTGAAGCTTGAGTCATAATCATTTTCTATGCATGTGATTTGATCTTTTTTTATACACTGGCATAAATTTGGTACTAGTTCTAGTTCCATACTTCCATTGCGCATCTATGACACTGATATTTGGTTATGCTCTCCATGCTGAGTATACGTTCCTTCAAAGCCTCTGATGTCTTTTCCTTTGAATTACTCTGCAGTATGCATAAGGGGATGTTGCAAATAGCTTTTGCTCATCTAGACCTCCCAAACCTCCATCTCCTACAAGGCTGATAAACCATCATATGTTCTAAAAGTTTAAGATATTAGGAATGGTAAATGTAATCATTGAACCACTATTCTAACAAAGACATTACTCAGCCTGCCTTAAATAAAGCGAAAACCAAAGACCAACACTTCCTAGCAATCAGACAGTGAAGGAGACAATCCATTGTCTCACCCCTTCTTTTACACATGAAGCACCAACTGAGAACCTACTTCTCCCTTATCACTTAATTCTCTGCCATAGGAATGTGTGTAAACCTGTTGTCCAAACAGAGAAAGATAATAGTATTGTCTTCAACAAGAAAAATCTTCCCTAAATAAGTTAGAACAATTTGAAACTTAGAACATCTACCATCCTCTGTAGCCCTTATGACTATCCTACTTATACTTTGTCACCACATTAAAAAGTGAAAGAGATAGGGAATCACCTTTTCTAAGTCCTCTCAAGCTCCTGAAAAAGCTTGACAGGCAATCATTAACCAAATCTGAAGATTTTACAGTAGAAATTCCTGTAGATATCTATTTTCCCCATTTAGCCCTAAACCCATCTGCTCAAAGGAAAAGTAAATAAGAAAACCCTAGTGCACATGTTCATATAACTTCCTTATCTAGCTGATTGGTGTCTGCTGAAGATGTCCCCATTTTGCCACCTATAGATTTAGAAGAAGCATTCAGAGATTTTTTTAGACTCTGGGCAAAGGAAAAGTAAATAAGAAATTCTAGTGCTTGAAAGCACTCTATCTTACATCTCCCTTCAACACATATCAGGAAAGTCCCTGAAAGAATGCCATAGTATGATTTAGTCTCATCAGAGATTTTTTTAGACTCTGGGCTCAAGAAATTCCTTGAAAGCATTATTTATATGCATCTCCCTTACACACGGTATCAGGAAAGCTGAAAGAATTCATAGTCCTATCACTTGCAATGACTCTTATTATTTATATGCAGACACTCTCTCTCTCTCTCTCTCTCTCCTTTCTCTCTCTAATTCTCTCTCCTTCCCCTCTCTCTCTTCTTGCTCCTTGCTAATTCTAACCAACCATTGAGGTGATGTAATGAGAGTCTAATTTATGATTCTAAAACAAGTAAAAGGTTTAGAGCTACCAAATAAAATCATTTGCTTGAAAAGCAGTGACTACTGGTATGTGTGTTGTTATTTATTCAAAGCCCCAACTTTCAAGTGCTTAGAATTGATATTTCTGAAGACAAGACGGCTCATAAAAAAGATGGGACACTCATATATCTGGTGATAAATAAAGTGAAATGTTGGACTTGGAGTTTGACCTCGGCTAATTTAATAAAATGCTTATGTTTTAGTCATGTGGCAACATTTGTGAGAAATTTTTTTGGTCTGAATTTTGTGCCATTATAGGACTTCATGGCTGATACCAAGTAATCCTGTCAATAGTGTGAGATTAGGTCCTCCTGTCAGGCAACTGGATCTACTTGGGTTCAATGTCTGATCAGAACATATTGGGAGGTTCACGCAATTTCAAGCCTGGAAGTTAAAACAGAGAATATATATATAGTTTATTTAATCATTTGGTTTATTAACATAATCTCAGATCCACATACATGTAATGATTCAACAATAAATTGTAGGAATCTGAAGAGGCTGGAAATGGAACATGAATTGATTAGTGCGAAAGCATATTTCATCTCAAGGGATCCTTGGCAGGATTTGATGACTGGTGTATGCCGTGAACTGGAAGAGTGAAACAATCTAATGGTGACAACCATGAAGCTCAGCAAGACCCTGAAATTTTGAAATTCAAGATCCCTTACTAGTGAAAGAGATGATGAGAAGATGAATTTTGGAGCATATTATGTTCTCTTGGCTGAACATAAAGTTGAAGAAGCGATAGAGGCTTTAGATCTGAAGGAAAAATTCTCCAGATCTGAAAGGCTCAGGAGGACTTCTGTTGGTGAAGTATCACAGTACAAATCTGCTTTTTTGAAAAGAAAAGCAACGCTTGAGGATCAGTTGTCAGATTATGAGCAGCCTTCTGTGTGTTCAGATTAGGATATATATTCCTGAGGCCCAAACCTGTCATTAATTGTAAATAGGCAACTAGTTAGATTGTTTCTCTAGAATCTATCTTGGGTTCAATGGTCTGATCAGGAACATATTGGGAGGTCTCACGCAATTTCAAGCCTGGAAGTTAAAACAGAGAATATATATATAGTTTATTTAATCATTTGGTTTATTAACATAATCTCAGATCCACATACATGTGAATTGATCTCAACAATAAATTGTAGGATATCTGAAGAGGCCGTGGAAATGGAACATGAATTGATTGAGCTGCGAAAGCATATTTCATCTCAAGGGATCCTTGTGCAGGATTTGATGACTGGTGTATGCCGTGAACTGGAAGAGTGGAAACAATCTAATGGTGACAACCATGAAGCTCAGCAAGACCCTGAAATTTCTGAAATTCAAGATCCCTTACCTAGTGAAAGAGATGATGAGAAGATGATATTTTACAGAATGTTTTCTTTCCCTTCTGAGCTCTCTGCATATTGATGTTCTCTTGGCTGAACATAAAGTTGAAGAAGCGATAGAGGCTTTAGATGCTGAAGAGAAAAATTCTCCAGATCTGAAAGGCTCAGGAGAGACTTCTGTTGGTGAAGTATCACAGTACAAATCTGCTTGAGTTTGAGGGGGGATGTTAGAGATATTTTGGGCCATGAGGCCCAAACCAAGTGAAAAGAAAAGCAACTAGTTAGATTAGGCTTGTATATATACCCTAGTTTCATTGATCAAGAAATATAGTAAAGAGTTAGGGCTTTTGTGTTCAGATGACCGAACCACGGTATTGAGCAGTTCTCTCTCTTTCCCTAAACCTTCTGTTGGTGTTCAGGAGATGAAGAAGGCCTTATATGGTTTGATAAAACTTGGAAAAGGTCCTTTGGCACATCAGTTACTACTAACATCTTATGGGTTGCGCCTCCAAAAGAGCATTGAGGTTCTTCTTCCTTCATCTCATGTCTGTCCAAAAACTTTTTCAGCCACATTATCTAAGCTTGTATTTTCTATAATTTCACTGACAACAAAGGAGTCTGCTTCAATATTTGGTGACAATCCTATTTATACCAACAGAATTGTTCAATGGGCTGAGTGGGACATTGAATATTTTGTACGGTTGGTGAAAGAGAATGCACCCTCTTCTGAGACAGTTTCTGCTTTACGAGCTGCTAGCATTTGTGTTCAGGCTAGTCTCAACTACTGCTCAATGTTGGAATCACAAGGCCTGAAACTGTCAAAATTACTTTTGGTGCTTTTGCGACCTTACATTGAAGAAGTTCTAGAGTTAAATTTCAGAAGGGCTAGAAGACTACTTTTTGATTTGGTGGAACTTGATGAGAGCTTGCTATTCTCACCTCACTTTGAATCTTTATTGTCTGCATTTGGAACCATATCAGAAACCATTCGTGTTGATAGTGGAATGAGATTTATGTACATCGTCAAAGTAAGTTGGTCTATGATTTGGCTATCATTGAAGCAGTCAATTTTATCTTTGTAATCATACCATAACAAGCACTCTATTGACCTAGATATTAATTTATGCATGGTATCAACTGGTTTTACTCATAGAGTACCACCTTAAAGATTAAGATCATTAGATGGTTTTGGACCACATGATTGTATTATCTTTGTCACTTTGGACAAATGTTACCCTTTTCCTTAAAATAATAATAATAATGGGAAAGAAATGCTAGAGGAAATATAAGTCATCTCAAGATGATTCGCTGAAGTCTTAATTCCTACTACTCTTAGAAAATTTGGTCTGTGGCCCATAGTTATTTGATCATATTGTGATACCAAGAATTGGGTATTGACACAGTAGGGTATCATTGCTATGTCTCAACTGGGGTTTATTAAATTTTCAAAGGCAGTTCCTGCTCCGCTGTATTTCATACTGGTGCTTCAAAACTCTGCTTCTTATGAAGCTGTGATGCATAATAATAATCAGTTAAGTCAATTCAATTCACATGCATACATTTCACATGTAAATGTATAAACTTCTAAGGACATGCCCTTCTATTTGTAAATGTTCATTAGATCTTGGGTATCCATGCCAGTGTCTCTAATATGTGTGTGCTTGAGAACTGAATTATAATCGGTACACATGGTGTTATGTTTTGAATTTGAAGGTTGCAATTGAAGGTCATGTTGGTGCCTCTCTTTCCTTTCTCAATGAAGTGTTGCAAGTGGAGGCAAACAAACCGTTCACGAAATCAAGCCATTTTACTAGTTTAGGTTCATGTTTTGTAATCTTTGGCAAATGTAAACTTCAAGTTATGATATATTAGTGACCATGTTTTGTAATCATTTTTATATGTTTCATTTTGGTTGTGAACAGAATTTGTAACGCCTCATTTTGGTTGTAAACATATTTTGTACTTCATTTTGTCAATTATGAAAATTTTGAAGTTATGAACAAAATTTGTGAGCAAATTATCGTGAATAGGGTGGTGCATATTGCACAAACACAAATAATCATAAATTTTGGATTTGTTTTCATAAATAAACACCATTATATTACTAACAAGCAATCATTACAATTTTGAACTCACATAAACACTTAACCAATCTAAAACTAAGTAAATCATACATTACCACTGAATATTTAAAGAACTCATTACATTAAGTAAGCACAATTCATTACACCTCATTGCATTGTACACAGAGTTCACTAACTTAAATACAACTCATTATATTACAATTTTGAGTACACTTTGACATTTTAATATATAATTCTGTCTTTTCAGCAAAAAAAAAAAAAACATATCATTCTGTCTTTGCTAAACTGGTAGGCATCTCTTCCTTGTTCATGATCCTCTTTTCTATAATCATTTTGCAACTCCTCTTTTCTATGATCTTTTCTGCAACTCCAGATCTTTTGGAGCATACCTGAAATCCAACATTTCCAACCAAAGGCAATAAATCTGTTTTAGAAGAATTCAAAAATCAAATGCAATTGACTGTTAAAGCCATTACAACTTCAAGAGTATAACCAAGAATCTTACAGTATATAGTTTTGTGCAAATAAAGCTCAAGTGACAAGGTTGGCATGGCAAAAATGAACTCAGGATTCAAAAATCATTATGTTAAGTAACAAAAACTAACAAGAAAGATATAAATTATTAAATTCTACAACACATATGTGTAAGTTAAGCTTTTACAGTATCATCATTATGTACAATACCATTTGTTCATTGAATGAAACACAATCAGTATGTATTTAGCATCATACTGGTTCAATAACAATGCTGGAACTCTATCATCCTATTAAGATAAAGTCTATCAGCTCACTACAAACTCAAGTGATAGTGTAGTGATAGAGATAAGTTAGCAATTGAAGATAATGAGCCAATTTCAAATTCAAGTAACAGTGATAAGATATAGTTTAAATCTGCTACAACTTAGAAGAGTTTTACTCCTACAAACTAACAGAATTTGAAAGACAAAACCATAGCTTAAAAGCCTAAAAGAAAAAAGAAAAAGGATGTGATGCTTACCATAAACTTACTTCAACTATGAATTCTTTTCTAATCCAACTAGTATTAGGTATATTAATTTACAAGAAATTCTTTTCTAAATCCAACTAGTATACGTTTACAAACTGACAAGGAATTCTATTCAAATCCAACTTATAAAATACCCCTATACAAGGGACACCATAAGAAATCCCACTCACAAAGAAATCCAGAGTTTGTAATTCTTTTCCTGTTATAGAGGACGTCAGAGTCACATACTCACATTGGTTAAGCAATACTATCTGTTTCTTCGTCGGAGTCACCGCTGCAGCAACAATCACCGGCGTAGTAACCGACACCAGCGACGTAGAAATATTCCGGCGCTGAATTGCGCACGAAAGCAGCTTCTCCCCTCGGCGAAAGTACTCTTCCAATTCCCAGGAATCAGGTACTTCCTTACTAAATCCCTTAAAAAAAAAAATCAAAACCTAAAAATACAAAGCTTGATAATAATAATAGAGAGAGAGAGAGAGATTTGGTTGACATATAGGGTTAGCTTCTTTTTTTTTTTAATTGAACAGTAGAAATTTATTGATTCAAAATAAGAAGAACAGAAATATAGAGAAACTGGATACGAAAATTACGAAAAACTGGTGTTATTGAGGATGGCGAGGTGGTAGTAAGAGCCCGACGGGGATGGAGATGGAGTTGATGGCGGAGGCGAGGACGGAGCTTCCCGAGGCTTGTACTTGCTTCGCTCCAGAGGTCTCGATCTACGAAGTGGGTGGCACTGGGTTGCCATGGGTGAGGGGTGGGGGATTTGTGTTTTTGTTTTGGTGAAACTGGGGGTGTTGGGCTGCTGGCAAAAGAGAAGAAACAGAGAGTGGGTGGGGAAGAAAAAAAAGGAAGTAACGAAACTGATGGGCCAACAAAAAGGTGGGCTGGGCTTTTAACTTTTAGGCAAATATTGGTGGATGAACCAATTTTTTTGGGCTTTAACCTTTACACAAATATTGGTGGATGAACCAATTTTTTACCCATAACCTTTACCCAAAATTTTTTTTTAATGTGAATGAAACTTACTATTACAATTATTTGTCAATTTATTTTGGTGGGTTTTCATGACATGTTAATATAAATAATTCTTATTAAATTACACATAATCATGTATTATATATAACTATAAGTGTGCTTATTATTTTTCAATCTAGGAATATATTACTCAACATGGATCAGAGGGCAAAAGACAAAGGGAAGGCTCCTCTCATTGAAACGAATAGTGATACTAGCAATGAAGATTATATTGGTCAAGCAAATGATGTTTCCATGGGACAACGAGACAATTGTGATGATACACACACTGATGAACAAGATTGGAGAACTGTTTTGGGCAAAAGATTACATGATTTGAGTTATGCAGATGTGTCTCGTATTAAATTCAAATCTATAGCTGATGGTGATGACTTTTACAATGCATACGCGAAGTTCGTTGGCTTTAGTGTTCGCAAAGATGATGTGAAGCGTGATAAAAATAATACTGTAATTTCACGAAGATGGGTTTGTGCAAAAGAAGGATTTCGAAAAATAAAACACGAAGAAACGATGGATCGTAAACGTGATCCAAAACCGATGACTAGATGTGGTTGCATGGCTGCTTTCCGTATGAAGTACGATCAAAAGTCAAATGAATGGAAGGTGGTAGAATTTGCATCAGATCATAACCATGAATTAGCTAGTGTTTCTGATGTCCAGTTTCTCCGTTCACATAGAAAAGTTGGAGAATCTGATAAGGCTCAAGTACAAGCACTGCGAAGTGTCGGGGTCAAGACTAGCCAAATTATGGATCATTTATCCATCAAAGTGGAGGATACGAGAATGTTGGCTTTACGAGAAAGGATCTCTATAATAGTATTGACATGGATCGCATGTCTAAGATAAGTCATGGTGATGCTGAAGGTGGTTTGGCGTACTTATGTGCCAAAAAAGAAACGGATTCGTCATTTTTTTTTTAGTACACTGTTGACAATGAAGACCGTTTGGAGAATATATTTTGGGCAGATTCACAAAGTCGATTAGATTATGCACATTTTGGAGATGTCCTTGCATTTGATACGACTTATAGGACAAATGCTTACAAAAAACCTCTTGTTATATTGGTAGGAGTCAACCACCACATGCAGACTACAATATTTGGTTGTGCATTATTAGTCGACGAGACTGTTAAAACATACACGTGGGTTTTGAAAACTTTGATCGGTGCAATGAACAATAAGATGCCTATGTCAGTGGTAACTGATGGGGACAAAGCAATGCGTGCAGCCATTGAAAAAGTACTTCCAGCTTCCCAACATCGTTTATGTATTTGGCACCTCGAAAGGAACGCCCAATCAAACTTGAATGATAAAGATGCAGTGAATGATTTTATACGGTGTATGGTATCGTATGTTTCAAAAGAAGAATTTGAAGACATGTGGAGTATTATGATCGAAAAACATGGATTACATAACCATGAATGGATTCGTGAGATGGGTGCAAAAAAGAGTAAATGGGCTGAAGCTTACTTGAGAGGTTATTTTTTTGCCGGATGTAGGAGTACACAACGTTGCGAAAGTATGAATGCTTTCCTTAAGAGATTTGTAGAAGTTAAAACTAGGTTGTATGAACTGTTCCAACATGTTGATAGGGCACTTGCACGCATTCGACACAATGAGGCGATTTCAAGTTATGAGTCAAAACACAGTGAACTTGCTATTCAGACCCAATTGGGAATGATTGAGAAACATGCTGTTGACATTTTTACAAGGACTGCATTCTTGAGGGTTCGAAATGAAATTAAACACGAACAACTATTATTCGTGGTTAATAGGTTAGAGAATGATGGCAACCGTACCTACACCATTTCAGAGTATCAGAGGCAAAGCTTTACATGGGAGGTAAAATATTACCCAGATGACCAACGCATGCAGTGCTCTTGTTTGTTTTTTGAGTCTTATGGATTTCCATGTCGTCACCTTTTTACTATCATGAAAGCTGAACATTTGAATCAAATCCCTTCGACATGTATAATGAAGAGGTGGCTAAAAACTGCAAAGTCCGACCCACCTTACAAACATGATTCCCAAATTTTGGATGATGTCATACGCACTGCACGATTTAGTGCGTTATCTGCCAGTTGTAGTAAGATGTGTTACTTTGGATCGCGAACATCAGAAGGCTTTGAGGAATTGAAAAGCGAAATAGCAAGGCTACAACTCCGTA
>OU015761.1:15098091-15117462 GCA_907173295.1 Fagus sylvatica
AAACTAATTGGAACCCACAATTGTCCGACACTTATTTTAATTTGACTGTGTGAGGCATAAATAATGGAAAAAAAACAAATGGATGCTGTCTTCAAGATAAAGCAAAGTGACGCTGTTTTGAATGTCATATTAAGCTTTTGCTTAGAGCATCATTTGGTTAATGTGGCTCTTATGTACGTGACCCAAATTTATGGGAGGAATACGGATCAGGATCCTCTAGAGTTCCTAGGGTACTCTACCACATAGAGTTCTCTAAATCCTAATTTCTTTTTATAATAAATGGTTCAGATTATGTCACGTCATCATTCCACTAACAAAATCCCTAAAATATTGATGTTAATCGATAAGTGTTAACACATTAAGTAATAAAAAATAAAAACCAATATGTTAGGGATTTTGCTAGTGGAATGATGACGTGGCATAATCTGAACCATTTATTATAAAAAGAGAGGTTAGGATTTAGAGAACTCTATGTGGTAGAGTACTCTAAGAACTCTAGAGGATCTTGATCCATTTTCAATAGAATAATTTCACAATACTTTGTAATTTGTATGAGATTTTTATTTTTGTTTTAAAATATATCTGTTCAATCTAAAAAATACATAAATTAATAACGTAGTTTATGTAACAGTCATCAAATAAATGGTATTTCTCCCATGGAATCTAAAAGATGTTTTTTAGTTTTGGTGTTTGCACACGAAAAATGAGTAACCATTTTTAAATTGAATTTTTTAAAAAACACCTAATCAAACAAGTTTTCAAAGTTGGACGCACCACACTGTGTTTTTAAATCAAGAAAGCAGTTTTTAAAACAAGAAACCAAACAAGCTCTAAAAGTGTTTGTATTTTGTAATCATTATTGAGTATAATAGATTTGTTCTCCCTCTCCTCTATAGAAGTAAGCATATTGTAGAATTACGTATATGCTAGTATTCTCTCATCTTTATGTGTGTGCTTGTTGTTTATTCATCTTTACTATTCTCTTTATAGAATCTGTGTGATTGCACAGTAGTAAGAATCCTACTTTGGAGACTTTCTTTGGTAGTGAGGAAGGAGTTAATTTGGAAGGGGAAAAGTTCAAGAAAAGAGCACTTGTAAGTTATAACGACTCTTTCAAAATGGTTAGGAAAGAAATATTGAAAAAATGCTTTATGAAATATCCTTTCTTATCTTATATTTTATATAATATATAAAAGTTAAAGCTTAGAGGAAGTTCATTTTTTTAAAAAACCCTAGAACTCTATATTTTAATGCTTTATGAACTCTTGACTCTACTGTCCACCATCGAGAATTATAAATGATTTTTTTTTTTTTTTTTTGATAATTCGATAGTTGAGGGAAGATATCTTTTATTGGAGAACACCAAGAAGTGTCAATCAATTGAATTACAAGACTCTTGACAGAACTCTATATTTTCTGTTACACATATTTAGGATTTTTGTACAAGATAAATATACATTTCCAAGTAATGAAAATACCCTTAAAAGTTATATGCATATCAAAGGGGAAGCCCATATAGGCCCAACACACCTACAAGTATATAATCGAAGCCCATCAATCCTCTAAGTGAATAAAAACATACAAGACACCTTATAACACATACTTTATTTATGGTAAATATACATGTTTCCTTGATATATAGAATGGAAAGCCCATCTTATTGGTGCAAATGGGTAATCGATGCTTGTATTTCTTCTAGCACACGCCCCTTTGTTTCTGGTACTAGCTTTGCAACAGATAAAACAGCTGAACCACATATGCCCATGTATATGAAAAATGTTCCTGAAAGTGGTATAGCCCAAAAATTCTTTTTAAGTATAATCAAGAAGATGAGAATATTGGGGTACAAAGACCATGTCTAAGAGAGTTACCTGCTGAGCTCCATTCCATCATAAAATTGAAACTGTATGTTACAATCCAAGAACAGGACCAGTTTACTAAAGAGACTAGGCTTCCAGTTGAACCCTTTACGTTCATCGGAAATACCTGTAACACAAATCAATTGGATCCTTCAATCTACGTTAAAAAGTAAAAAACCTTCTTGTTATGCAAACTGGTATGAAAATTTTATAAAAAAGACTCTTTCTTATTGTTGCTTACAAGAAAAGTTACATTCCTCTGACACTATGACCCATGGTAAGCTACACAATATCCCTATCGAGTAGTAAAAATATTAGTCACGTAATTTGATTTACTACTTCCTAACATCTTGGCAAAAAATTAATGGAATATTTAATGATCGGCAGGGGTTAATGTCCTTTCTCCTTTTAAGAATCAAGTTATGGTACCATGAAAATGAAGCACAAGAAATTGCATACTTTGCCATGCCAATGATTACAGCCATATAAGTACACTTAAAAAAAAAAACACAAGAAATTGAAAATATTTGCTATGCCAGTGATTTTGGCCACAGGCAAAGTCAATAAAAGGGCTTCAAGTCATAGAATATTGCAGGATGTTACACAAATCTCTTTAGATTGACATATTTTAAAAGGGATTTTAAGCATATAAGGAAATGATACAGAATCTGAGACATAGAGAAGAAGGGGAGTAATTGTGTATACCATTATGCCAATATAGTGAATATACACCAAAATGGGAGTGAGCTCCTTCCACTTCTGGAGGTCCTGCTCATAATAAACTTACCTTTGTCAAGGATGATTCTTTTACTAATAACAATAAAGATAGTAGAAAAATGAGGATAATCTAAATTTGGACTTGGGAGAAACTTGAAAACCAAAATGACAAGCCTACAAGGAAGGAACCTGTACTTGACATGGGGTGGTGCCTTGTCTACTCTATTCTGTTTTCCTTGCTCCAAAACCATAAATTTGGATGCCTTTTATTTTGTGGTTATCTTTGTCTTGGAATTAATGAGAGCTCTTTAACAAAAGCACATTCCAGCAGCAGATACCTACAAGAAATTTTGACTTCATTATCAACTAATTGATGAAGTAAATTATTACCTTAAAAATGTATCATTTGCCATCCTTACCATTAAAAGTGGTCGTCTTCCTAATTCATTTGTTAAGAGTACACTTGCAATATTAGCTGGAATCTACAAATGAACATTTGCACTTCTTATGAAATGCATCAACCAAAAGCCTTCATTCATTCTTCAGTTATAAGTGTCCAGTAGCTGGATGATAGCCATTGATATAGTCCCAATTTTACATGAAAAACCTGTCATAAGCCAGTGATCCATATCATCCTCTCAGCATGTCTTTTATGTTATCATCAACGATTGAAGCAATTCTAAAATCCCTTAATTTAATTACCAGCTTCGTCCAATATAGAGCTTGAATAACCAGTAATGACATTGCTCCCTCCAAACTGTACCAACATCAGCCCAACTCCAACCTTAACCATTTTAATTGGTATAGTAGACAGATTAGACAAGTTTTGAAAGGAAAAGGTGCAATAACTAAAATATTTGTTTGTTTTTCATTTCTAGTTGGGCTCACAATAAGTGAATGAGCATATCTTCTCTGGAACAAGTCCAGCAATCTAGAATTTGAATGTTGTTTGAGTGCTTCTGTGTAATCCTGCAAAAGCGAAGGATCCAATCTCATTTCTTATTGTGTACCTAAATATATTAAAACATAAGATACTGGAGATTTATGTTCTGCTTAAGGTTGTAAAATAGCATTTCTTTCAGAAGAATATGAAGTTAGAATTTACTCTGATGTCAGTAGCTTCTTGAGAAATATCAGCATTCCTTCCCCTAATGCGTTGTAGAGAAGTTTCAAACTCTTTCTCTTTACCAATTTTAGCCTGCAAGCAATTGTATCATCATTTGAACATTTGAATGGATGCTCACTTTTCCTTTACTATGTATGCTATAATATAGAGGAGAAAAAGCTTTCTATATGTGTTACAAACTTACAATAAGCTATGAAAGTTTTAAGATGTTCTCTTTAGAAGCATCCTTTTTAAAAGCCATGAAAGTAGAAATAGAACAATTAATCTTTATCATTTATAGAATAGGTGCATCGCAAACATAACATTTTAACTAGAAGCTTTGAATTAGACTCACCAGCCATCTAGGAGATTCTGGAATGCAAGATTAGGCCTAGAAGTTCTAGTATACATGGAATAGCACCTGAAAATTTCAGATCAAAACAAATAGATTGACACAGAAATTTTATTCATATAAATGACGAAGATAATGAAAAGATTAAAACAAGTTACCAATTAAGGCCGACATGTGCCAAGGAATGACATTTCCAATGAAATACATCAGCGAAAAGCCACAACATATCATCAGCTGTGCACAGCAGTAAATCCTCCCCAAAAGTTCTTAGGGGTTATTTCTGCAATGTATATGGGAACATGTCTTGGAAACAAAACTTTGAGTACTATAACTATCACTATTATGTGTTTCATAGATAGCTAAATTAATTGTGAACTAAGAACTTATTACAATTACCACGTTGGCAATAAGCCCATTGGCAAATCCCAATGACAGTTTTCCAAGGTCCAGCCATGAGCCACCAAGCATTCTATAGGAAGCATTCAACTGATTTACTATTTATGTGTGAAAAGAAAAGATCCAACTGACTTTCTTCAGAATGATTTTCAAAAAGATTTCATTGATATATAACCATTTTGATTTAAATGTTGGCAGCAACTTCAAAATAAGGTTATTATCAATGTCATTGTTACCTCAGTGATTTCCAATTCCATTACTTAAATTATATTTTGAGTACAAGTTAGACAGTAGGCATGTAACTCAAAAAAATTGTGGGGAATGAAAGGAGGAGAAGATAAACCTTTGCAAATGCTATAGCAAGCCACCCTGTTATACAGAATATCTCATAGAACCACAATGTCTGCATTACAATACGATGATAACATTCATGAGAATTTGAGAAAAGTAATAAATGCCACTTTTCACTATCGATAACATCTGTTATTTTCCATTAACAAGTGCAACTAATTGGATCAAGACCCGAATGGATTTATATAATAATTGGACCTGTCCATGTTTTTGGATTAGATGCTTGAAAAGGGTGAGCAGCCGCAAGCAAGAGGAATTCCCTTTATTTTTATAATCTTTTTCACCATTGTTGTTGTGGTAAATTGTGATTAAAACATTACTTTCATATGGCCCCATCATTGATATAACTTTTATTAACACCAAGCACAACATGTCACCTCACTTTCATTTTCCAACTCTATATTGATATGGTTTTAGAGACATCATAAAGCAAGAGAATACATCACCTCCTTAACAATATGTTGCATCATCAGGTTGTAGCTACCAACTTCATATCTGCTTGAATATCTGATCCAAAGGTTTCCTAAAATGCCTGACATAAAAGGCAAGCATGAAACATGTTCTATGTTATATAGAATCAGTCATCTATAAAGAAGCAAAAAGTGGATAAAGTTATTTAATTAGTATCCACCTCACATTTATTTGCCATTCATTTGTAGAAAAACACAAGCCCTTCTCCATCGGTTGCAATTTCACAGCTCTTTGAGATGATATTGGTGGCTTTAGTCATCTGATATGAGAAAGTTCGAAACTCAAAAATACTTGTTCAAACTTAATTATGACTCTTATCACTGGATCTGAGATGATATTAGATGTTCCCACTGGTTTCCACATAGAGAATTAAATAACTGAGTAACTCAATATTTCTGAAAAACTGAGTTAATTAAAACTGATTTAATTACAGATAAAGAATGGTTGTGAGAACCTATAGAAACAGTGGAGTGTAAAATCCATTTCAGCCCTTGGGATGTAAGCAGTCTTTGGCCATTCTGGACCATTTCCACCTGGCATCATTCTGTCAATCAAAAGTTAGTTAAGATTTTATACTTCGGTTCTTCCCAAATTTCCCCATTAACCATTAGCATAAAATGAATACAATGCTGGAAATAGTCAAAAGTTGCAAACTATTCTGTCAATCAATAGTTATCAATGGGTGAAGTATAAACTGCAAACCTCATTTACTAAAATACACAAAAGCATCAATTAAACCACTAAGTTCTTAGATTGTGGGCGCACCTTTTGCGGAAGGATTCACAAAGCTACTTTGCATTTGCTGAAGAATCATACTTTTATTCCAATGAAATTTTCCATTAGAAACACTACCAAAGAGCACTTTACACCTTGGATCTTCATTCACTCTGTTGTAGCTGAAATGAGAACTGATTTTATTACACAAGAACATAGCGATAACATACATGGAATTACCTTCAATCTGATTGTCAAGTAGGGTCTTGACAGGTGAAGGAAGAAACATATAAAATTGAGAAAATGGACTCTAGTATGTGAAAGTAAAGCAGAGAAAACAAAAATTATTAGAAGACGAATTATTAAAGAAAGCTGATCACTGATCATGAATTCATGATCAAAGCCTAAAGCACACAGATAAAAATGAGGCATCAGGTTCCACTGCGAATGGCAATAGAAAGAATCGCTTCACAAAATAATGGTGTTCGCTATAAAAAAATGAGTAAATTTATAAAAATAGTAATAAACAAACTTGAAAACCACCACATCAACTCAGTTTATGATATAAGGATATAATTTCATAAAATCCATGTCAATGATGATAATCATTCATTTTCTCTGCATTTCAAGTTGTCAAGCCAAAATAAACACATGTTTTATCTTCAGAGGTTTTTGCATTGAACACTCATGTTTACTCATATTTTTACTTTTTAGTAGGAGTTGATATCTTTACTGAACAGATTATATGCATCCATATCCATCTTTTTTTTTTTATAGGTAGCGTCCATATCCATCTTAATTAAGATTTTATATTTCGGTTCTTCCAATATTTCCTCATTAACCATGACTCCATGAGCATAAAACGAATACAATGCCTGAAATAGTCAAAAGTTACAAACTATTCTGTCAATCAATAGTTACCAATGGGTGAAGTATGAACTGCAAACCTTATTTACTAAAAAAAATGTATTATGCACAATTCTTGGAGATTCTTGTTAACTCAGTTTGTAGACTTAAAAACTCATATGCTACAATCACATTGACAGTGTATGTCCACTCAAGTTGCTGCAAAAGAATTTGTCGAATGTGGAAAAAGCTTACCTTTTAGAAGGGTAAAGGCCAGTCTCAAGATTTGCACAATTAGATGCTGCAACCACACTCTCAAGAGCATTAGCTTTTGCTGCCAATCTTAGCTATCCAATACCATAGATCCTTTAGGTTTAACTTCAACTATCCTCCCACTTCAGATTGTTGTTGATGAAAACTATAAAATCATGCAAAGATTTAAACAAACTCTACAATGTTATAAAGAACTTCAGGACATTATATGAAGATTAAACATAATAAGGATTGCAGCAACAGAATACCTGCATGGAAGCTTAATTTGTTATTAGTTTCCAGAAAAGAACCCCAACCAGAACTGCAAGCTAAAAGCATGATTTCACTCTGTTTGATACCCATAGAATTTCTCACCACCCAGAGTGCCAAATACTTCCAGATAATTGATTAAAGCAACCAAATAAACCACAGTGTCAAATTAGTCAAAAAGAAAATGACATTCAATTCTGGGTATGAAATCTAAACTGAAAAAGAAGAAATAAGATGATTACCATTGTTGCTGCAAAAATTTGAATAAGCCAAACTCTCAAAAGCACTTGTTATGTGAGCAATGTGGCTGTCTATGAAAAATGAGGATAATAGCTCAAGGCATTGATGCAAGAGATTCTTAATCTGTAAATAAACAAATAAATAAATAAAAAAAGGTAAGGATAATTTTTTTTAGAATGAAGAAGTCATGCAAGGAATGAAAAATCTATGAGCAGATAAAAACAAAACAAGCAACTACTCCAATATACTTACCATTGAGTTGTTGACTAGTTGAACAATTGCAGTGCCCAAAAATCTTAGTTAAGCGCCAAGTCTTTTTGCTGTCAGGTTCCTCCTGTGTTTCATCTGATTCTGCATGATGAAATTCAATAACCAGGAAAAGTTTAGCAAGAACAGTAGGGAAGGTGAAGAAAAAGAAGAAATTTGGTGGTTGATATTCTATCAAGGACTAAGATAAATTTGTGATCTACATACCTGAATACACTTCCAAGTTTGGGATGTGAGCAATCTTAGACCAATCCTCACCTGTTTCGCATCTTTGCAATAAGATGGGACATTTTGCAATTGTTAGTGTTTGCAGAGAGGTAAGGGCACGAATCTCTTCCGGCAATGATGTTAAATTGGGGCATTTCCGTATATCAAGTTCTTGAAGAGATGTGAGGTTGCAGATACACTCCGGTATCGTCATCAAACTTGGACAATCCACAATTTCAAGTGATTTTAGAGAGGTGACATGTTGAAGCCCCACTGGAAGAGACATCTTTGAAAAGTTATGGAACCCTAGAGTGCTGAGGCTATTCAGCTCTTGCCATTCCATCTCATCCCCATCAAAATCACTAATCCACAGTGACTTAAGCGCAGTGAGATGCCGCAAAACTCGAGTGAGAGGACAACAACTGTTATGTATATCAAGATGATTCATAGAAGTGAAGTTTCGCAGCAATTCCTCTGGCAAAGGTTCCTTCATTCCGGTCAAAGTGAGTGACTTTAGTTTTGAGAGAGGGGCGAAGGAGGAGGTGGCAAGTGAAGAAGAAGAAGAGGTTGATGCTATTTCTGTTGTTGATGTTACGATCTCTGGAGGTGTCGTATTCGTCATTCTCATCACTATCTGCTGCAATGGCTTCACGCTAGAGTTTTCTAGGTATAGATTTTCGAGATTTGGGAATAAAGGCATGGAAGTCAGCTGAGGACAATCCACAATAAATAAATCGGAAAGACATGGAAATGAAGGAACTAAATCATTCTTTGCCATCGATGTTTGGGTTGCAGTAATTCCAACATAGTTGTTATCCTCAACAGAATCCTTCCTCCTCCACCACCCTTTTAAGTTAGGGCAACCGTGGATCCTGAGTGACTTTAGGGATTGGAGGATTGGAGAATCAGACAACTTCTCACTGTTAACATACTCAAGGGAATCCAAGTCAATCAAATACATCCCTTTTAGAGAAGGAAAACAATCAATCGGTGGTAGATGTTGAAATTTCCTACATTTGGCCAACACAAAAGATTTAAGATTTGTGAGAGACGAAAGCCAACTTGGAAATCTCACTCCTTGAAACCCAGAGAGAGACAAGATTTTAAGATTTGGATGTGGCTGCAAGCATTCGAGTGACTGTTCATCATAAACGACATCCGCATCCTTGACGTCTTCTTCTTTCCATTCTAATAATAAGAAGTGAAGATACTGTTTCACTTTCAAATTTGCATCCTTTAATTCTAATGCAGCGTCTTTTCCATGCCTCAGATTTTTAATCTCTAGCAATCCTCTTAGGTCGTTTAATCTGGAAAGTTCCTTCAATTTCCCATGATGTCGAGAAACGGAATCGGAATCATCGCTCATCACAAACAATGGTAATTCCCGAAGATTAGTCAATTTCCCCAAACCACGTGGCATATGAGTCAAACCGTAACAAAAATCGAGCTCAAGATACCTGAGAGTGACTAATTTGGTAATATCATTGGGCAATTCTTTAATTCCTCCACAATCTGAGAGTTTAAGTGTCTGTAAATTCTGCAACATGTTGATGGAATTAGGAAGCATCTTGATTTTTATATTACCAGAGAGATCAAGATATCTTAAATGCTTCAACTTGCTGATAGAACTTGGAACTGCTTCAATACCCATGTTATGCAAATCCAATAGGCGTAGAAACTTCAAACTAGAAAAAATTGCATCACAAGTCGACTCATCCAGTCTATATCCAATGTTCCTATACTTTGGTTGACTTGGCAGTAGAAATGTTCTTGTCCTACTTGCTTTAAAAAATGGTTTTAGATCTTGGAATGGCGAACCCAGAGTAAAGCCAAGTGATATGTGATGAATATTTTCATTAATGTTTTCTGCTTTTAAATAGAGGGTGTTCTCTGTTCCTGCTACTGATGTTGCAAGATCATGCATGAGATCATGCATTTTATATTTTTTCACATCGAACAACTCTTGGACCAAATCTTGTACATCTTTTTGGAAAAATGATCTCCCAAGTAATTCCATAAAATAGTCATGCCCAATATCTTCTGGGCTTTGGTCTGGACTTGATCTAATGAATCCTTGTGCCATCCATAGTTTGATCAATGTTTGTTCGTCAATCTCATAATCCTTTGGAAATAAACTGCAGTAAGCAAAGCATTGCTTCAAATGTGATGGAAGATGATCATAGCTTAGCTTAAGTGTTGGTATTATATCTGTTTCTTTTGCAACTTTTGCGAGTTCATTATTCTTAAAGAACAACCAATCTTCTTCTGAATTTCTAAAATACAATAGCCCTCCTATACTCTTTATGACAAGAGGGATTCCTCTACACTTCTCAACAATTCCCTTTCCAATCAAGCTGAAACTTGGATTCTCTGGCTCTTGTCCTTTTTCAAATGCCATTTGCTTAAATAAAGACCAAGATTTTTGTTCATCTAAACACCCTAAAGAGTATGGTTTCATAGTGTGTACAATCTTAGCAACTTTCTCTTCACGTGTAGTCACTAAAATTGTACTTCCTCTTGCACCAGTCATTAGAAGTTTTTTTAAGCTATCCCATTTTGCACGATCATCATTCCATACATCATCCAATACAAGAAAGTATCTCTTTCCTTCGATTTCTTTATGAAGATCCTTTATCAAGTTATTCATATCAAGATTTTCTGGTTTATTAGATTTTGCGAATTGTAGGATTTTCTCAACAATTAATTTTTTATCAAAGTCATCAGAGACACAAACCCACAATTTTACCTCAAAATGATTTTTGATCTTATCATCATTGAACACGAGCTGAGCTAATGTGGTCTTTCCCAGCCCTCCGATTCCAACAATCGGAAGGACTGCAACATCATCTTCAGCGTCGGAATTCAATATAAGTTTTATAATCTCCTCCTGTTCATTCTCTCTCCCTATTACAGCTTTAGCATGCTCAAAAAAATGAGCCTCTTCCCTTGGCCTAGTCTTAACTTGTGTCTCATTAAGACGTTCAACTAAGCCGAATTGCTTGTTATCAGCTTCAATGGCATCTAGCTTCTCCCTTATTGCCTTAATCTTACAACCCATTTTAAGACCATATGCAATCTGGTTGGATTTGGAAAAGAAGATGCGTACCTTTTTCGCTTTCTTATTCTGAGTCATTGCTTCACATCGTAAAGCTTCAGTGGAGAAGTCATCCAGCAAGTCGTCTGCTTCAAAAACTACTTCTTTCAGCCTTCCCAACCAATTCTTGATTGCATGGTTCAGAGCTTGCTTCTCCTCTGCATCCAGAAGCACCGCTTGGATTGAGGTAACAGTGTTTTTGAGCTTTTCAAGCTCGTCTTTGACACCCCAGAGAAGTCCAATCTCTTGTAGAGCTGAGTTACCCAATTGGGCAATGATTCCTCCAGCAATTTCAAACAGAACTCCGTCCGCCATTTCTCACTGGTAAGGGAATGAACACTAAATGGTCACTCTTAACTCTTAAGACAATTGTAGGTAAGATGGGAACGATGGTTTTGTAAGGAGGGTGACTTCGGCAAAGTGATGAATATATATTATTGGTGACTTTGATTGCTGATCCATTGATTGGAATATTGTGAAGATAGAAAAAGCATATACTTTAGCAAAAGATACAGAACCACTCGATTTAAGTGGTAAGCGTATCTTATCGCTGCTACCTCTCATATAATTGAATTTTCTTGCCAACGTCATGCTCAATGCGCGTGTACGTATTTTGAAAATTTTAATAAGAAATTATTTTTATGGCCATATATAATACTCATTATATGTTATAATATTTGAAAAATTAATTTCAATTGTTTTCTTTATTGCTTGTTTTCTTAAATAAGTTACGTTGATAACAAATTGAAACAAAAGCAAACAAAATGTACTATTAAGCAAAATCTATTTAACAATTTACATTTCCTCTGTTTTCAACGACACGTAATATAATTGGAATTAATTTCTCAAATATTACAATACAAAGTGAGTATTACACATGAGCCATAAAAATATTTTCTTAAAAATGAACGTATAACGTACACATGCATCGCGTGAGATATCGACTGATTAATTATGTAAATATATACCTGAACTCTTTGTGAAAATTTTGCTTCTTTATCCATTCTAGACATATGTCCATTATATGAGAGATTGCCTTGGAAAATCATGATTAGCTGGAAGAACTTCCACTATACGTGAAATAATAGAATGTCTACAAAACAGAAATATTAATTAGGTACACAATACAAAATACAAAATACGTATGCTGTTTCATTTATATTGAGTATAAATGAAATTGAGTATATATGATGTTGGAAATACAACACCAAAGTGGACCCTCATGATGTTGTCACTTACTCCTCTATGTTTTAACTTTTTATTAACTGGAGCATTCCCATGTTGTAAAAATGACAAAATCTATTTTGTTTATACAGCAAAAAGTCATGATGGGAAACGCAATTGTAATATCCGCCAAACGAATCTTTTTGTTTGTATGGCATTTTGGTTTAGTTCTATTTTGTTGTTTGTACTCTCTATTTTGATTCAAGTTCCTTTGAAGTTTTTGGGTTTAGACTACATGATTGGTTTTGTTTGAAGAACTGTTTAATGCTGAGTTGGTTTTGATTATTATTTTTCTGTGATTCTTTGGGATCTGTTTGTAGTGATAGATTTAGTGCATCATCTAAAGAAATGAAACTGTAGTGGTAGCAGTCTTTATGAGTTTATTTCATCCAATCTAGTATCAAGCCTCTTTCATGGGTACTTTCTCTTTTTCTTTCTATCTCTCTTTAGGATGACTACAAGGATTTCCCTAAATTAGGATACAAACAAAAAAATCTATTTTTATTTTTCATTAAGTTTTTTAGTTTTGAAAATTTTTATTCTTTTGTACTCAATCCTATGATTTTTTTTTTTCCCTCTTTCGGTTCTCAATTCCCCTCATAGTGTTCGACTAAATGCTCAATCCAAAGCTTTCATCATTTGTTATCAGGAACTTTGTGAATGATCTACCTAAAATAAAATCTCATAAGGGATTGATGTTGTTGTGATTTGTGTATGGCCATATGTGAGACAAAGCTTGCATAAATACATGTTTTGAGACTTTTATCCTTTACCGTGGAAGTGAATTTACTTGAAAGAAACAACTACATATTGAAATATAAGGGTCACTGCAAGAACATCAATACACGCATAGTAGTAGCCCTCTAAACATTTTGAAGGAACTTTAACTTATTTAATACTACATATGTATGTAACTGCAGATGCATGAGAGGAAGATTGACACAGAAAAAGGTCAATGTAGCAAATGCTAAGTTTAATGCAGTCTTTTGATGCTTATAAAATCTGTTGACGTAAATAATGAAGATTAAAAGCCTATAGAAATGAAGTTTATTTGTTTTAGTTTAGGTCAAACATAATTGTATTATACATTTATGCAAAATCTTCCTATGCATCCCACGGATTTGTGAGTAGTATAAGATAAGATAAAATATTTCATAAAGGAATTTCTTTACTATGTTTTTCCTAACGATTTTGCAAGAGACATTACAACATACAAGTGCTCTTTTCTTGGACCTTTTCACTTAAAGATTAACCCAAGACTTCCTCACCACCAAAGAAAGTATCCCAAGTAGAATATTAGAGACGAATAAAACAACAAGCACACATAGAAATGTGAGGACACAAGACTATACATGGTTCAACAATATGCCTATGGCCCTATGTCCACCGAGCTAAGGGTCACTGCAAGAACATCCATACACGAATAGTAGCCACCCTCAAAACATTTTGAAAGAACTTTAACTTATGTAATACTACATATATATGTAACTGCAAATGCATGAGAGGAAGATCGACATTGGAAAAGGTCAATGCAGCAAATGCTAAGCTTATTGTAGTCTTTTGATGCTTATAAAATCTGTTGACGTAAATAATTAGGATTAAAAGCCTATAGAAAAGAAGTTTATTTGTTTTAGTTTGGGACAAACATAATAATATTATACATTTATGCAAAATCTTCCTATGTATCGTATGGGTTTGTGACTAGTATAAGATAAGATAAAATATTTCATAAAGGAATTTCTTTAGTATATCTTTCCTAATGATTTTGCAAGAGACATTACAACATACAAGTGCTCTTTTCTTGGACCTTTTCACTTAAAGATTAACTCAAGACTTCCTCACTACCAAAGAGAGTATCCCAAGTAGAATATTAGAGATGAATAAAACAACAAGCACACATAGAAATGTGAGGACACAAGACTATACATGGTTCAACAATATGCCTATGTCCACCGAGCTGAGAACTCAGCCAATGACCGCATAGAATTCTGTTTTTTGTTACCCAAAGTAGGATTTTTGTACAAGAGAAATATAAATTTTCAAGTTCTGAAAATCCTAACAATTGTACTAATGCCGAAAGGAAACTCTATTCCTCTTCAAGGGCCTGCCGACCCTTGGACCCCCAAACCCCTAGCATAACTAAGCCCATATAGGCCCAACACACCTCCTAGTATATAATTGAAGCCCATCAATTGTTTGAGTGAACACAAAATACAAAGCTAACACTTTATTTATGATAGATGTACATGTTCCCTTAATATATAGAATGGAAAGTCCATCTTATTGGTGAAAATGGGTAATTGATGCTTGTATTTCTTCTAGCACTCGCCCCTTTGTTTCTGGTACTAGCTTTGCAACAAATAAAACAGCTAAACCGCATATGCCCATGTATATGAAAAATGTTCCTGAAGTGGTATAGCAAAAAATTCTTTTAAGTATAAGCAAGAAGAATAGAATATTTAGGGCACAAAGAATATGCCTAAGAGAGTTACCTGCTGAGCTCCATTCCATCATAAAATTGAAACTGTATGTTACAATCCAAGAACATGACCAGTTTACTAGAGACACTAGGCTTCCAGCTGATCCCTTTACGTTCATCGGAAATACCTGTAAAGCAAATCCGATCCTTCAATCTAAGTTTAAAAACTAAAAAACCTTCTTGTTATGCAAACTGGTATGAAAATTTTACAAACTGGTATGAAAACCTTCTTGTTACTAACAAGAAAAGTTACATACCTCTGACACTATGACCCATGGTAATCCTGCCATGCCTATTGAGTAAGCTACACAATATCCCTATCAAATAGTAAACAAATTAGTCACTTAATTTGATCTCTTCCTAACATCTTGGCATAAAATTAATGGAAATATTTGATGATTGGAAGGCGTTAAGTCCTTTTTCCCGTTAAGAATCAAGTTATGGTACCATGGAAAAGAAGCACAAGAAATTGCATACTTTGTCATGCCAATGCTATAGCCATAGTTCAACTCAAAAAGCATAAGAAATTGAATATATGCTATGTCAGTGATTATGGCCACAAGCAAAGTCGATAAAAGGGCTTCAAGTCTTAGAATACTGTAGAATGTAAGACAATCTTATAAATGTTGAAAATAAGAACAGGGGAAACTTCAACCTCTTTAGATTGCCATATTTTAAATGGGATTTTAAGCATATAAGGAAAAGATACAGAATTTGAGACATAGAGAAGAAGGGGAGTCATTGTGTATACCATTATGCCAATATACACCAAAATGGGAGTGAGCTCCTTCCACTTGTGGAGGTCCTGCTCATAACAAACTTACCTTTTCAAGGATGATTCTTTTACTAATAACAATAAGAAGAGCAGAAAAATGAGGATAATCCAAATTTGGATTTGGAAGAAACCTGAAACAAAAATGACAAGCCTACAAGGAAGCAACTCAAGCACATTCCAGCAGTAGATACCTACAAGAACATGTAACTTCATTATCAACTAATTGATAAAGTAAATTATCACCTTAAAAATGTATCCCTTGCCATCCTTACCATTAAAAGTGGTTGTCTTCCTAATTTATCGGTTAGGAGTACACTTGCAATAGTAGCTGGAATCTACAAATGACCAATTGCACTTCTTATGAAATGCATCAACCAAAAGCCTTGATTCATTCTTCAGTTATAAGTGTCAAGTACCTGGATGATAGCCATTGATATAGTCCCAATACTACTTGAAAAACCTGTGATAAGCCAGTGATCATATCATCCTTTTAGCATGTCTTTTATGTTATCATCAGTTATTGAAGAAATTATAAAATCCCTTAATTTAATTACCAGCTTCATCGAATATAGAGCTTGAATAAGCAGTAATGACATTGTTCCCTCCAAATTGTACCAGTAACATCAGCCCAACTCCAACCTTAACCATTTTAATTGGTATAGTAGACAGATTAGACAAGTTTTGATAGGAAAAAGGTACAAAAACTAAACTTTTTTTTTTTTGTTTTTCATATCTAGTTAGGCTCACAATAAGTGAATGAGCATATCTTCTCTGGAACAAGTCCAGCAATCTAGAATTTGAATGTTGTTTGAGGGCTTCTGTATAATCCTGCAAAACCGAAGGATCCAATCTCATTTCTTATTGTGTACCTAAAATATTAAAACATAAGTTACTGGAGATTTATGTTCTGCTTAAGGTTGTAAAATAGCATTTCTTTCAGAAGAATATGAAGTTAGAATTTACTCTGATGTCAGCTGCTTCTTGAGAAATATCAGCATTCCTTCCCCTAAGGCGTTGTAGAGAAGTTTCAAACTCTTTCTCTTTACCAATTTTAGCCTGCAGGCAATTGTATCATCATTTGCACATTTGAATCGATGCTCACTATTCTTTTACTGCATATGCTATAAGTTAGTGGAGAAAAGTAGCTATCTATATGCTTTACAAACTTACAATAAGCTATGAAAGTTTTAAGATGTTCGCCTTAGAGGCATCCTTTTTAAAAGCCGTGAAAGTAAAAACAGAACAATTAATATTTCTCATTTATACAATAGGTGCATCACAAACATAACAGTTTTAACTAAAATCTTTGAATTGGACTCACCAGCCATCTAGGAGATTCTGGAATGAAGATTAGGCCTAGAAGTTCTAGCATACATGGAATAGCACCTGAAAATTTCAGATCAAAACAAATAGATTGACACAGAGAGATTTTATTCATATAAATAACTAAGATAATGAAAAGCTTAAAAGAAGTTACCTATTAAGGCCAAGATGCGCCAAGTGACGACATTTCCAATGAAATACATCAGCGAAACGCCGCAACATATCATCAGCTGTACACTTGATTGAAATTTATCCCCATAAACAATGAGTTAGCTATTCAATCCAAACACCATAAGAGTTACTCTACCTGATTAGCAGAAGTAAATCCTCCCCGCAGTTCTTAGGGGTACAATATTCTTAGGGGTATATGTCTGTTTCACAGATGTCTATGGGAATTCTGTCTGTGAAAACATTTGAAAATTTGATTACTATTCACTATCACTGTGTTATGTCACAGATAGCTAAATTAATTGTGAACGAAGAACTTATTACAATTACCAATTACCGTAGGCAATAAGCCCATTGGCAAATCCCAATGACAGTCTTCCAAGGTCCAGCCACCAAGCATTCTATATGGAAGCATTCAAACTGATTTACTTATTGAGGTGTGAAAAGAAAAGATCCAACTGACTTGCTTCAGAATTATTTTCAATAATCTTTCCTTGATACGTCGCTTTGTAAATATCCAAGGGGTACAACCATTTTGATTTAAATGTTGGCGGAGACTTTCAAAATAAGGTTATTATCAATGTGATTGTTACCACAATGATTCCAATTTTCATTATTTGGTCATATTTTGAGTACAAGGTAATTAGACACTAGCCATGTAACTCAAACTAATAGATATTAGCGGTAAAGTTTAATAATAAGGCAGAACTTATAAATTGAATACATGCAGCATTATTGAGGGGAAGGAAAGGAGGAGAAGAGAAACCTTTGCAAATGCTATAGCAAGCCACCCTGCAATACAGAATATCTCAGAGAACCACAATGTCTGCATTACGATATCAAGAAAACATTCATTAGAATTTGAGAAAGTAATAAAGCTTGTTGCTGATGAAAAGCAGTATGCCTGCTTAAAGATATAAAAAAAGGGTGACCAAGGAATCTTACACCTCTTCTACACCTAAAATTCTACCGATTCAATTGTCTCCATTGCAACAAGTGTTCCCTGATTATTCCAAATGTGCAAGTGCTACTATTATTTCACTCCGTGTCAATATTGAAAAAAGATGAAAACTGCACAGTGAGGTTGAGAAAAAAGGCAAGAAAATAAATGATACACAGAAAAATGTGAAACAAATTACAGAGTTGATTGCCACTCTTCACTCCGTTGAATTGAAGTGTACGATTAAACAAGCATGTATAACGTGAGAAACATCAATCATCATCAAAAAAGTTCAAGAACATATGCATGTGTATATTACAGTGCTATACATATTTGTAAGAATACTTTTCCATTACTCATTCTTATAATGGATACACTCATATAATGTTTACCATTATTGCATTGCATTTCAAATACTAAATGACACCATTGCTATAGTATTGTATGTGGCAATGCCCATTTACCATTTTTCTTTTCTGTGTTAGGATATGAGTTATTAAATTTAGAATCTTTGTAAGTTTAAAGTCTTTTAGATTTAAGTAATAAGTTATCATAACTCAACACCATAAGTTAGTGTAAAAACTATTATCTATGTACATGTCCCTAACTCCACAAGGAATTTATCTGCTCTTGGTTGGAGCTAACACTACATCAGGAATTGCTTGAACTTTGGTTGGGCCACTTCTCCATTGAACCATTTGGTGCTTATCTTGGGCCTACACGTAAGAGGGGTATCGAAGAGGTTCTAAAAGTTGGGTTTGAATCTTAATTGGATCTTGACCACAAATAATCTTAATTGGATCAAGACCCAAATGGATTTATATAATAATTGGACCTATTCATGTTTTTGGATTAAATGCTTGAAAGGGCTGGCTCAACCTTACCAGGCTGGGCCACCCATTAGCCTGGTGGTCCAGCAGGCTACCGGGCCATGGGCCTTGGGCCTTGGACTTTTTGCTGACCTTTATTAGAATTCACTTATTTATCATAAAAAATGAACTTATTGGTACAATGGAACTTACAGCTGCAACAGAGAGACCCAAGTCTTCCATAATTCCAGATTCAGCTGGTGATGAGAATCCTGACTGCAAAGCAATAATGATATAAGTATAACAAAACCAAATGTGACAAATCATTGTTCCACATATTGCATGATAATTTAGTGGTACTTACAGAACACCCAATAGTAAGTGAACCACATAAGGCAACCATGGAGCTGAGTACAACAATAGGTGTGGCTTTGGAATCACTCGCTGACTCGTCCCTGCAATTCACACTAGACTTTGTTGTAATAAGTCGTTCTTCCAGGCTTTCTGTTTCT
>OU015761.1:15117562-15143750 GCA_907173295.1 Fagus sylvatica
TGCATGGGCTTTGTTATTTTATCAAATAAAAAAATAGTTTTGAGTAATGTTACAGACACAATAGTTTTTATAAACATTTTTTTATAATAATAGAGTTGACATTTTTTTATTAGTTATCATCTGGACCCACCATTAACATAAATTTATTATCTATCATTCATAACTTGACAGTTCTGTAGTTGTGGAATATTTAGTGATATTTTTTGTGCCTCAAGACTTATTATTTCACCATTGGCAATGGTATGCGATTCGATCTGACTTAATAAATAAAAAATATGGTTTTTTTAGTGGTGTGATTAAGATTTGACTTAATAATTTTCTTTTTAAAAATGTACTTTTTATTGAGTGGGGGAGCCACTACACTCTGTGATGTAGTTCTCCTCGTGCACTGAATAATTTCTCTTTGTATACACAATCACAATTGATCTCAACTCTTAAGGTTCAAGAAATTTAAATTTTATATTATTCTCCAACTCTTTCTTAGAAAAAAAAAATACGTGACAATTAAAAAAAAAAAACTTAAAACTATTGGAGAGAGGCATAATAGAGGAAGAGTGGTCTTGATGAGCATAATATTGTCTAAAATCAATTTTATAATTGTTGAGATGACATAGTATGATTGGTGTTAATAAAAATGATATGAGTAATGAACTCATATAAAATTGTTGTTACTTCAATTACAACTTATTACATGAACAATTGTGAAAAAATAATGTGTAAAATTTTGTATAGATTACTCATATTTAATTGTCTGACAGGCTGTGTGAGGCACGCTGTCAAGATAAAGCAAAGTGACATTATTTTGAATGTCATATATTAAGCTTTTGTTTAGATCATCATCCGGCTAATGTGGCTCATATGTATGTGACCCACATTTATGTGAGGAATACATACTTACATAGAATAATTTCACACTACTTTGTAATCCCTATGACATTTTTTGTTTTGTTTTAAAATATATATTTTCAATTTAACAAAATACATAAATTAATAACATAGTTTATGTAACAGTCATCAAATAAAATGGTATTTCTCCCATGGAATCTAAAAGAGTTTTTCAGTTTTGGTGTTTGCACAATAAAAATGATTAACCATTTTTAAATTGAATTTTTTAAAAAACACCTAACCAAACAAGTTTGCAAAGTTGGAACTTGGACGCACCACATTTTGTTTTTAAATCAAGAAAGCAGTTTTTAAAACGAGCAACCAAACAAGTTCTAAGTGTTTGTATTCTAAGTGTTTGTATTTTGTAATCATTATTGAGTATAATAGATTTGTTCTCCCCATCCTCTATAGACGTAAGCATATTGTCGAATGGGTAAAACTTAGTTACAGTTCCTTAGGTTAGATGTATTAGGTTCTCCAATTGAATTCAAACACATGGTTGCATTAACCAATGAAACACAAACAATGTTATTATTTCCAAGAATATTTAAATTCAATGTTTTTTAATTCAACTAGGAACTTAATATACTTGACTTAAAGAACTGTACCTAAATTTTACCCTTGTCGAATTATGTATATGCTAGTATTCTCTCATCTTTATGTGTGTGCTTGTTGTTTTATTCATCTTTACTATTCTCTTTATAGAATCTGTGTGATTGCACATTAGTAAGAACCCTAATTTGGAGACTTTCTTTGGTAGTGAGGAAGGAGTTAATTTAGGAGGGAAAGGTACAAGAAAAGAGCACTTGTAAGTTGTAACGACTCCTTCAAATGGTTAGGAAATAAATACTAAAAAAATGCTTTAATGAAATATCCTATCTTATCTTATATTTTATATAATATATAAAAGTTAAAGCTCATAGGAAGTTCAATTTTTTTAAAACCCTAGAACTCTATGTTTTAATGCTTTATGAACTCTCAACTCAACTGCCTACCATCGAGAATTATAAATGATCTTTTTTCTTTTTTTGATAATTCAATAGTTGAGGGAAGATATCTTCCTTGAAGAACACCAAAAAATGTCAAGCAACTGAATTACAAGACTCTTGGCAGAAATCTATATTTTCAAGCAACTGAATTACAAGACTCTTGGCAAAAATCTATATTTTCTGTTACACATATTTAGGATTTTTGTACAAGAGAATTATACATTTCCAAGTAATGAAAATGCCCTTAACAGTTGTATGGATGTCAAAGGGGAACTCTGTTCCGCTTAAGGCATAACTAAGCCCATACAGGCCCAACAGTACACCTACAAGTATATAATCGAAGTCCATCAATCCTCTGAGTGAATAAATAATACAAGATACCTTATAAACACATACTTTATTTATGGTAAATATACAGGTTCCCTTAATATATAAGAATGGAAAGTCCATCTTATTGGTGCAAATGGGTAATAGATGCTTGTATTTCTTCTAGCACACGCCCCTTTGTTTCTGGTACTAGCTTTGCCACAGATAAAACAGCTGAACCACATATGCCCATGTATATGAAAAATGTTCCTGAAGTGGTATAGCCCAAAAATTCTTTTTAAGTATAATAAAGAAGATGAGAATATTGGGGTACAAAGACTATGTCTAAGAGAGTTACCTGCTGAGCTCCATTCCATCATAAAATTGAAACTGTATGTTACAATCCAAGAACAGGAGCAAAAACTAGGCTTCCAGCTGAACCCTTTACGTTCATCGGAAATACCTGTAACACAAATCAATCGGGTCCTTCAATCTAAGTTAAAAAGTAATAAACCTTCTTGTTATGCAAACTGGTATGAAAATTTTATAAAAAGACTCTTTCTTATTGTTGCTAACAAGAAAAGTAACATACCTCTGACACTATGACCCATGGTATTCCTGCCATGCCTATTGGGTAAGCTACACAATATCCCTATCAAGTATTAAAAATATTAGTCACTTAATTTGATCTACTACTTCCTAACATCTTGGCACAAAATGAATGGAATATTTAATGAGCGGCAAGTGTTAATGTCCTTTCTCCTTTTAAGAATCAAGTTATGGTACCATGAAAATGAAGCACAAGAAATTGCACACTTTGCCATGCCAATGATTACAGCCATAAGTACACTTAAAAAAATAAAACACAAGAAATTGAAAATATTTGCTATGCCAGTGATTTTGGCCACAGGCAAAGTCAATAAAAGGGCTTCAAGTCATAGAATACTGCAGGATGTTACACAATCTTACAAATGTTGAAAATATGAACTTGGCAAACATAACTCTCTTTAGATTGAAATATTTTAAATGGGATTTAAAGCATATAAGGAAATGATACAGAATATGAGACATAGAGAAGAAGGGGAGTCATTGTGTATACCATTATGCAAATATACACCAAAATGGGAGTGAGCCCCTTCCACTTGTGGAGGTCCTGCTCATAACAAACTTACCTTTGTCAAGGATGATTCTTTTACTAATAACAATAAAGATAGTAGAAAAATGAGGATAATCTAAATTTGGACTTGGGAGAAATCTAAAACCAAAATGACAAGCCTACAAGGAAGGAACCTGTACTTGACATGGGGTGGTGCCTTGTCTGCTCTGTTCTGTTTTCCTTGCTCCGACACCATAAATTTGGATGCCTTTTATTTTGTGGTTATCTTTGTCTTGGAATTAATGAGAGCTCTTTAACAAAAGCACATTCCAGCAGCAGATACCTACAAGAAATTTTTACTTCATTATCAACCAATTGATGAAGTAAATTATTACCTTAAAAATGTATCATTTGCCATCCTTACCATTAAAAGTGGTCGTCTTCCTAATTTATTTGTTAAGAGTACACATTCAATATTAGCTGGAATCTACAAATGAACATTTGCACTTCTTATGAAATGCATCAACCAAAAGCCTTGATTCATTCTTCAGTTATAAGTGTCCAGTAGCTGGATGATAGCCATTGATATAATCCCAATTTTACATGAAAAACCTGTCATAAGCCAGTGATCCATATCATTCTCTCAGCATGTCTGTTATGTTATCATCAACGATTGAAGCAATTCTAAAATACCTAAATTTAATTACCAGCTTCGTCGAATATAAGCAGTAATGATATTGCTCCCTCCAAACTGTACCAGTATCATCAGCCCAACCCCAACCTTAACCATTTTATTGGTATAGTAGACAGATTAGAAAAGCTTTGAAAGGAAAAGGTGCAACAACTAAAATTTTTGTTTGTTTTTCATTTCTTGTTGGGCTTACAATAAGTGAATGAGCATATCTTCTCTGGAACAAATCCAGCAATCTAGAATTTGAATCTTGATTGTGGACTTCTATATAATCCCGCAAAACCGAAGGATCCAATCTCATTTCTAATTGTGTACCTAAATATATTAAAACATAAGATACTGGAGATTTATGTTCTGCTTAAGGTTGTCAAATAGCATTTCTTTCAGAAGAATATGAAGTTAGAATATACTCTGATGTCAGCTGCTTCTTGAGAAATATCAGCATTCCATCCCCTAAGGCATTGTAAAGAAGTTTCCAAACTCTTTCTCGTTACCAACTTTAGCCTGCAGGAAATTGTATCATCATTTGAACATTTCAATGTAGGCTCCTTTACTATGTATGCTATAATATAGAGGAGAAAAGTAAGCTTTCTATATGCATTACAAACTTACAATAAGCTATGAAAGTTTTAAGATGTTCTCTTTAGAAGGATCCTTTTTAAAAGTCATGAAAGTAGAAATAGAACAATTAATCTTTATCATTTATAGAATAGGTGCATCACAAACATAACATTTTAACTAGAATCTTTGTATTGAACTCACCAGCCATTTAGGAGATTCTGGAATGAAAATTAGGCCTAGAAGTTCTAGTATACATGGAATAGCACCTGAAAATTTCAGATCAAAACAAATAGATTGACACAGAAATTTTATTCATATAAATAAATAAGATAATGAAAAGCTTAAAAAAAGTTACCAATTAAGGCCAACATGCGCCTAGGAATGACGTTTCCAATGAAATACATCAGCGAAAAGCCACAACATATCATCAGCTGTGCACTTGATGAAATATATCCCATAAACAATGAGTTAGCTATTCAATCCAAACACCATCAGAGTTACTCTACCTGATTAGCATCCTTTTTCTTTCTCTTCAGAAGTAAACTCTCTCCTGGGCGACCCAGAAAGTTCCTATTTCTTAGGGGACTTTAATATCATTATTCTTTTTTTCAGCAATGTGTATGGGAACCTGTCTTGGAAACAAAAATTTGAGTACTATTACTATCACTATTATGTGTTTCACAGATAGCTAAATTTTTTTTTTTTGATAAGTATTTCATTGATAAAGAAAGGGAACAAGTACAATGGGAATATAGAAAGCAGAAAAAGAGAGTTGAAAGCTTAAAAGGAACAATTATCAAGCATCTCTGCTACAGAATGGGCAGATATTAAGTTGGAGGCCTTCAGCCACAAGAAAAGGGTCTGCAGGAAGGTGAATTTTACAGCTGGAACCGATTGCTAAATTAATTTTGAACAAAGAGCTTATTACAATTACCACGTACGCAATAATTCCATTGGCAAATCCCAATGACAGTCTTCCAAGGTCCAGCCACCAAGCATTCTATAGGAAGCATTCAACTGATTTACTATTGATGTGTGAAAAGAAAAGATCAACTGACTTGCTTCAGAATTATTTTCAAAAATCTTTCCTTGATACACAACCATTTTATTTTAAATGTGGGCGGCAACTTCAAAATAAGGTTATTATCAATGTCATTGTTACCACAATAATTTCCAATTCCATTACTTAGTCATATTTTTGGTATAAGTTAGATAGTAGCCATGTAACTCAAACAAATTGACATTAGAGGTGAAGTTTAATCATAAGGCATTACTTGTAAATTTCGGGGAAGGAAAGGAGGAGAAGATAAACCTTTGCAATTGCTATAGCAAGCCACCCTGCTATACAGAATATCTCAGAGAACCACAATGTCTGCATTCCAATATCAAGAAAACATTCATCAGAATTTGAGAAAGTAATAAAGCCTTTTCTTTATGAAAAGTAGTATGCTTACTTAGAGATATAGAAAAGGGTGACCAAAAAATCTTACATCTGCTATTTTTCCATTAACAAGTGCACCTACTATTCCTCCTGCTGTCAATATTGAACCGAAAACTGAATACTGCACAGTGAGGTTGAGGAAAAAGGAAAGAAAGTAAATAAAACACTGAAATTGTGAAATAAATAAGAGAGGTGATTGGCAAAATCAAGATAGCAAGTTCTACATTAAACATATAAATATCACATTTCACTACATTGAAGTGAACTGTACAATTAAACAAACATTATCACAAATTGTTCAAGAACATATGCATGCATATATGGCAGTGCTATACATATTTGTAAGGATATAAATGATTACATCTAGAATCTGTGTAAGTTTAAAGCTTTTAGATAAGTAACAACTTATCATAATTAATAATGTTAGAACTTCTATTTATGTACATTCTTTGATTCCACATGGCACTGCTACTTTGGTTGGGCCCCTTTCTTTATTGGATCTTTTCTGCTTATGTTGGGCCTACATGTAAGAGGGGTATCGAAGAAGTTCCAAAAAGTTGGGTTTAAATCTTAATTGGATCTTGACCCAAATAATCTTAATTGGATCAAGACCCGAATGGATTTATATAATAATTGGACCTGTCCATGTTTTTGGATTAGATGCTTGAAAAGGGTGAGCAGCCGCGAGCAAGAGGAATTCCATTTATTTTTATAATCTTTTTTACCATTGTTGATGTGGTAAATTGTGATTAAAACATTACTTTCATATGCCCCATCATTGATATAACTTTTATTAACACCGAGCACAACATGTCACCTTACTTTCATTTTCCAACTCTATATTGATATGGTTTTAGAAAGATCATAAAGCAAGAGAATACATCACCTCCTTAACAATATGTTGCATTATCAGGTTGTAGCTACCAACTTCATATCTGCTTGAATATCTGATCCAAAGGTTTCCTAAAGATGCCTGACATTAAAGGCAAGCATGAAACATGGTTCTATGTTTTATAGAATCAGTCATCTATAAAGAAGCAAAAAGTGGATAAAGTTATTTAATTAGTATCCACCTCACATTTATTTTCCATTCATTTGTAGAAAAACACAAGCCTTTCTCCATCGGTTGCAATTTCACAGCTCTGAAATAGTCAAAAGTTACAAACGATTCAATCAATCAATAGTTACCAATGGGTGAAGTATAAACTGCAAACCTCATTTACTAAAAAAAGGTATTATGCATAATTCTTGGAGATTCTTGTTAACTCAATTTGTAGACTTAAAAACTCATATGCTACAATCACATTGACAGTGTATGTCCACTCAAGTTGCTGCAAAAGAATTTGTCGAATGTGGAAAAAGCTTACCTTTTAGAAGGGTAAAGGCCAGTCTCAACATTTGCACAATTAGATGCTGCAACCACACTCTCAAGAGTATTAGCTTTTGCTGCCAATCTTAGCTATCCAATACCATAGATCCTTTAGGTTTAACTTCAACTATCCTCCCACTTCAGATTGTTGTTGATGAAAACTATAAAATCATGCAAAGATTTAAACAAACTCTACAATGTTATAAAGAACTTCAGGACATTATAGGAATATTAAACGTAATAAGGATTGCAGCAACAGAATACCTGCTTGGAAGCTTAATTTGTTATTAGTTTCCAGATAAGAACCCCAACCAGAACTGCAAGCTAAATCTTTGAAAGCATGATTTCACTCTGTTTAATACCCATAGAATTTCTCACCACCCAGAGTGCCAAATATTTCCCTGATAATTGATTAAAGCAACCAAATAAACCATGGTGTCAAATTAGTCAAGAAGAAAATGACATTCAATTCTGGGTATGGAATCTAAACTGAAAAATAGAAGAAATAAGATGATTACCATTGTTGCTGCAAAAATTTGAATAAGCTAAACTCTCAAAAGCACTTGTTATGTGAGCAATGTGGCTGTCTATGAAAAATGGGGGTAACAGCTCAAGGCATTGATGCAAAAGATTCTTACTCTGTAAATAAATAAAAGAAAAAAAGGTAAGGATAATATAATTTATTAGAATGAAGAAACAGATTGAAGAAATCATGCAAGGAATGAAAAATCTATGAGGAGATAAAAACAAAAAAAAGAAACTACTCCAATATACTTACCATTGAGTTGTTGACTAGTTGAACAATTGCAGTGCCCAAAAATCTTAGTTAAGCGCCAAGTCTTTTTGCGGTCAGGTTCCTCCTCTGTTTCATTTGATTTTTCATGATGAAATTCAATAACCAGGAAAATTTTAGCAAGAACAGTAAAGAAGGTGAAGAAAAAGAAGAAATTTGGTGGTTGATATTCTATCAAGGACTAAGATAAATTTGTGATCTACATACCTGAATACAATTCCAAGTTTTGGATGTGAGCAATCTTAGACCAATCCTCACCTATTTCCCTCTTGCATCTTTGCAATAAGATGGGACATTTTCCAATTGATAGCGTTTGCAGAGAGGTAAGGGCAGAAATCTCTTCCGGCAATGTTGTCAAATTGGGGCAATTCAATATGTAAAGTTGTTGAAGAGATGTGAGGTTGCAGATCCACTCCGGTATCGTCATCAAACTTAGACAATCTTCAATTAGGAGTGATTTTAGAGAGGTGACATGTTGAAGCCCCACTGGAAGAGACACATTTGGAAAGTTACGGAACCCTAGAGTGCTGAGGCTATTCAGCTCTTGCCATTCCATCTCATCCCCATCAAAATCACTAATGCACAGTGACTTAAGCGCAGTGAGATGCCGCAAAACTCGAGTGAGAGGACAACAACTGTTATGTATATCAAGATCATTGATAGAAGTGAAGTTCCGCAGCAATTCCTCTGGCAAAGGTTCCACCATTCCGCTCAAAGTGAGTGACTTTAGATTTGAAAGAGGGGCGAAGGAGGAGGTGGCAAGTGAAGAAGAAGAAGAGGTCAATGCTATTTCTGTTGTTGATGTTACGATCTCTGGAGGTGTCGTATTCATCATCCTCATCACTGTCTGCTGCAATGGCTTCAGACTAGAGTTGCTTAGGGATAGACCTTCGAGATTTGGGAATAAAGGCATGGAAGTCAGCTGAGGACAATCCTCAATATTTAAATGAGAAAGACATGGAAATGAAGGAACTAAATCATTCTTTGCCATCGATGTTTCGGTTGCAGTAATTCCAACATAATTGCCATCTTCAACAGAATCCTCCCTCCTCCACCACCCTTTTAAGTTAGGGCAACAGTAGATATGGAGTGTCTTTAGGGATTGGAGGATTGGAGAATCAGACAACTTGTCACTATTAACATACTCAAGGGAATCCAAGTAGAACAAACTCATCTCTTTTAGAGAAGGAAAACAATCAATCGGTGGTAGATGTTGACATTTCCCACATTTGTACAACCCAAAAAATGTAAGATTTGTGAGAGACGAAAGCCAACTTGGAAATCTCACTCCTTGAAACCAAGAGAGAGACAACCTTTTAAGATTTGGATGTGGCTGCAAGCATTCGAGTGACTGTTCATCATAAACGACATCTGCATCCTTGACGTCTTCTTCTTTCCATACTAATAATAAGAATTGAAGATACTGTTTCACTTTCAAATTTGCATCCTTTAATTCTAATGTAGCATCTCTTCCATGCCTCAGATTTTTAATCTCTAGCTTTACTCTTAGGTCGTTTAATCTAGAAAGTTCCTTCAATTTCCCATGATGTCGAGAAACGGAATCGGAATCATCACTCATCACAAACAATGATAATTCCCGAAGATTAGTCAATTTCCCCAAACCACGTGGCATATGAGTCAAACCGTGACAAGATTTGAGCTCAAGATACCTGAGATTGACTAATTTGGTAATATCATTGGGCAATTCTTTAATTGCTTCACAATATGAGAGTTTAAGTTTCTGTAAATTCTGCAACGTGCTGATGGAATTAGGAAGCATCTTGATTTTTTTATTACCAGAGAGATCAAGACATCTTAAATGCTTCAACTTGCTGATAGAGCTTGGAACTGCTTCAATACCCATGTTATGCAAATCCAATAGGCGTAGGAACTTCAAACTTAAAAAAATTGCATTACAAGTCGACTCATCCAGTCTATATCCAATGTAACCATACCTTGGTTGACTTGGCAACAAAAATGTTCTTGTCCTACTTGCTTTAAAAAATGGTGTCAGATCTTGGAATGATGAATCCAAAGTAAAGCCAAATGATATGTGACGAGTATTTTGATTTTCATTAATGTCTCCTGCTTTTAAATAAAGGGCGTTCTCTCTTCCTGCTACTGATGTTGCAAGATCATGCATGAGATCATGCATTTTATATCGTTTGTCAAAGTACAACTCGTCCAACTCATCTTGTACAGTTTTTTGGAAAAATGATCTCCAAAGTAATTCCATAAAATAGTCATGCCCAATATCTTCAGGGCTTTGGTCTGGACTTGATTTAATGAATCCTTGTGCCATCCATAGATTGATCAATGATTGTTCGTCAATCTCGTAATCCTTTGGAATTAAACTACAGTAAGCAAAGCATTGCTTCAAATGTGATGGAAGATTATCATAACTTAACTGAAGTGTTGGTATTATTTCTCTCTCTTTTGCGACTTTTGCAAGTTCATTATTCTTAAAGGACAACCAATCTTCTTCTAAAATTTTAAAATACAATAGCCCTCCTATACTCTTTATGACAAGAGGGATTCCTCCACACTTCTCAACAATTTCCTTTCCAATCAAGCTAATACTAGAATTCTCAGGCTCTTGTCCTTTTTCAAATGCCATTTGCTTAAATAAAGACCAAGAATCGTGTTCTTTTAAACACCCTAAAAAGTATGGTTCAATAGTGTGTACAATCTTAGCAACTTTCTCTTCACGTGTAGTCACTAAAATTGTACTACCTCTTGCACCACTCATTAGAAGTGTTTTTAAGCTAAGCCATTTTGCACGATCATCATTCCATACATCATCCAACACAAGAAAGTATCTCTTTCCTTCGATTGCTTTATGAAGATCCTTTATCAAGTTATTCATATCAAGATTTTCCGGTTTCTTAGTTTTTGCGAATTCTAGGATTTTCTCAACAATTGATTTTTCATCAAAGTCATTAGAGACACAAACCCACAATGTTACCTCAAAATGATTTTTGATCTTATCATCATTGAACACAAGCTGAGCTAACGTGGTCTTTCCCATCCCTCCGATTCCAACAATCGGAAGAACCAAAACATCATCTTCAACGTCGGAATTCAATATAAGTTTTATAATCTCCTCCTGTTCATTCTCTCTCCCTATTACAGCTTTAGCAGGCTCATAAAAATGAGCCTCTGGCCTTGGCCTAGTCTTAACTTGTGTCTCATTAAGACGTTCAACTAAGCGGAATTGCTTGTTATCAGCTTCAATGGCATCTAGCTTCTCCCTTATTGCCTTAATCTTATGACCCATTTTAAGACCATATGCAAGCTGGTTGGATTTGGAAAAGAAGATGCGTACCTTTTTCGCTTTCTTATTCTGAGTCATTGCTTCACGTCGTAAAGCTTCAGTGGAGAAGTCATCCAGCAAGTCGTCTGCTTCAAAAACTACTTCTTTCAGCCTTCCCAACCAATTCTTGATGGCATTGTTCAGAGCTTGCTTCTCCTCTGCATCCAGAAGCACAGCTTGGATTGCGGCAACAGTGTTTTTGAGCTTTTCAAGCTCGTCTTTGACACCCCAGAGAAGTCCAATCTCTTGTAGAGCTGAGTTACCCAATTGGGCAATGATTCCTTTAGCAATTTCAGACAGAACCCCGTCAGCCATTTCTCACTGGTAACGGAATGAACACTCAATGGTCACTCGAGACAATTGGAGGTAAGGTAGGTAAGATGGGAACTATAGTTTTGTAAAAAGAAAGGCTTAGGCAAAGTGATCAATAAAAATTATTGGTGACTTTGATTGCTGAGTTAGAAAAAGAGAAGAGAAAAAGAAAAAAAAGCATCACATGGGTTGTCTTGTCGGTGCTGGCTCTCATATAATTGAATTTATTTGTATTAATTAAACAATGTTGTGAATAGACAACCTTGTGCCCAGCTACTGTTGTGGTATTTATTCGTCAATGTGCCCAGCCAACCTCTGTTGACAGCCAACCTTTATTGACTCGCAAAAGGCTGGCCATCAAGACTAGTACATATGTATTGAGCTAGTATACCCGAAGACAAGAAGGTTTCCAATGACAAGGAAAAGCAGTCCACGGCACTTAGAATTACTATCAATAGTTAGCAAAAGTTCTCTTTATCTGCATTGTACTCTGTAGTTCTAAATATCTTCAACATATGTTTTTGATATAAAAATACAACGTATGCTCCTAGTAATTCACAGGAGCCAAAAACCAAAATACAGAAACTCTTTTAATATGAATAACAAATATTAACTTGAAATAAGCAGTAAATAATTATGATGAAAAAAATCTGTCTATAATTTTGAAATTCAGTTTCACACTTTTGTGAAAATTCTGGTCATCCATTGTGAAAATTCTGATCCATTTTCACACTTCTGAAAATATTGGTCCTTGTGAACATACTGTTGCACCCAGGAGGAAAGTATGAAGAAATTTCTTGGGTATGCGTTTTGTGCTTGTTTTTGGAGTGTAGATGATGCATTCTGAATTCCTTTTTAAACTTTAAGGAAATGAAGACACAATTTCTTTCTTCTTTTTTCTATCTCATGAAAGCTACTTTATCTCATACACTCTTTTTGGACAGCCTCTTATTTTTTCTTTCTTCTTAATTTTCTCTCTCATGAAATCTCCTTTTCCTCCTTTTTTTACTACCCCCACTTCTTTTCTTTTCTTTATTTGCATATCGTGGTAGTGCAGGTGAGGTGGGTAAGGAAATCATGGGATATCTGGATAGTGATGTTAATTTGTAAAGAACTGTGTTTTGATCTGTATGAACATTTCTATTTCTTAAGTAATACTATGAAGAGTGAAGACGTACTAACACAACAGGCATGGTTTGGGTCCAAATCCTCTCTGGTGTTAAATATCAAACAATTTCTCTGATTTGTTAGCTTGTTTCCCTTGCAACATCTTGTCAAAAGATCTAAGAGAAACCTTGGGATCATATGTTACTAAAATTAATAACAAATATTGGCTTATAATAAGCAGTAAATAATTATGAAGAAAAAATTCTGTCTACAATAAATTTTCTTTCAGTTTCACACTTTTGTGAAAATTCTGATTCACTTTCGCACCCAATAAAGTAGGAAGAAATCTCTTAGATTGATTAATTATTTATGACTAATGTTCATGGAGAAACTAGTTTAGATGAATACAAAAGTAATGAGTAATTTTCATTAAAAAAAAATAATAATAATGAGTGATGGGAGAATGATTTTACAAATTTTGATTATGATTAAACTTCAACATTTACAATTTCCATCATTTTACATTTTTTTTTAAATTTGAAACTAAACAAAGGAAATTTATAAATAATGAAATTTTAAATAATAGGAATATAAATCTCATCATTTATAAAATTCTATACATTTAATAATTTCTTAATCCAAACACACCAGCACAAGTTGAAATTTATTAAATGAACTCGTACAACGTTTAATTTCAAATCCGCAAGCCCCTTTACTAAAGATTAGCTGTTATACACAAAAACCAATAAACTTGCCTCTTAATTATAAATTGTCATACAATACCAACAAATCCACTGCATTATCAATATTAAACATATGCGGAAAGGGAAAAACAAAAGGTTTGAGTTAAATATATTGGGCTAATGGTCAAGATGGTACGCTGGTGAGCTGGTAGATGGTCAAGAAGTTTGAGTTAAATATACCCAATTCGCATTATGTTCCCTATTACAGGAGTTGCTACATGCTAGCATTACTTCTTCTTTTTTTCTTCCCCCTCACTTCATAGAGAATAATTAATATCCTTTGTTTGTTTTAGTTATAAATGTCAGTTTTTTTTTTTTTTACTAAAGTCTCAAATTCTCTAATTACAGACATACTTTTAAAAAATTTGTTTATGTTAAATAAAATAAACTAATACTACAAATAAACTCAACCAATTTTATTTATCTTTTGATTCAGGGTGAAAATTAATTATGACTTACAAAAATATATGTCACAGACACAGCCTTGCGACTCTGAATAATGAAAAACAAACAAAAAGGAAAATATAAGCAGCAACTTGTGACAGTAATTTGAAAACTCACCGTCCAAAGATTTAAAGAATCTCATGATTTTGGCATTGGACGGACACCATTTTGGTGGTCAAAGATGAAATTGATAATAGTATATGATATTAATTTTTTAGTAAAAAGTTCCTGCTGCGTTGTTGAACTATCTCTCATGTGCAATCTACAACCACATTTTGCACTTACAGTCATGTTATGTAATTATCATCTTCTCGTAGATATAAAGAGAAAATTATAAAATACACCTTAAATACATTAAGGCATATTTTTTCCTCTAACATGAATAGTGAGTGTGAATTTAATTAGCGGTGTTAACTTCAGAGACAAAAGGACAGGGAGACAAAAAATAAACTATGTATTGAATATTAACATGTACAAGTAGGACACTATATATATACCTAAACTAGTATACGGTATAGTTAATACAAATGAAGTCCTAGACTAGGACAATAAAGACAATATATAATATATACATATGCTAACATGCATCCTTACTCAAACTCAAGATGGTTTGACAAAAGTCATCTTAACTTTGGAAACAAGACCATAGAAACAGCCAGGGGAAATATCTTCGTAAAATTGTCAATAGTCTAATAAGAGGAGCTAACAGGGAGGAGGCGTAAGGAGCCAACAAAAAGATGCTGATGCACAAGATGACAATCAATCTCAATATGCATGCTTTGTGTGTTCATGCATGGGAAACATCATTATGTGCAATTTGAATAACACTGCAATTGTCACAATGAATGATAATTGATGAAGAATGTGTAAGACTCATATCTTCTAACAGTCAGCAAAGAGCAAGAAGTACTTTAGAGGTACTATCAGCAAGAGAATGGTATTTTGCCTCAATGCTAGAGCGGAGGATGTGAAGCACGACAACATAATGTGTAGAGTGGGGAGTAGCCAAGAATTGGCTTACTAAATGTATTGTATGAGCAATATCAGGTCAAAACTATTTTCTGGATTGACTAAACTTGAAAACAATTAAATAAAAACCATGAAGAAGTTACAATTAATATAGGTTTTGTTTAATTTATGATGGATTTAATTTATTATATATTTTTTCTAGGATGAGAAAGCTCTATAGAATGCTTTATAGATGCTTGTATTTTTACAAATGTCTGGCCTTGCCTGTGCTTGATGTGGAATTGGTTCTCTCTCTTAATAAAATCTTACTGGTTAAAAAATAAATAAAAATCTTAATTTTTGATTAAGATACACTGCATTGCAACTAGACATGTTACTACAATAGTTGGCATCCCTGCTAGTGCTTTTATGTTTCTTGTTGGAATTGTCGCAGCAAATTGGTAAAGTTTGATAATATTTAAATAAAGAAAACATTAGTATTTATGTTGTTCGACAATATACCTAGGTACACGGGGTGTGATCCAGTCTCCTTTACTATTGAGAAATATTGAGTACATGGTGTAAGTTTGAACCACTCAAGTTTAATATCCCAAACCCAAGCCCTTAACCCCTTGTATAACCTTCTCAATTGTACCTCTCAAACCAGTACAGAAAACTCTCTGCACTTTGTAAATAATACAAAGTTCTCTTGCCAGGTTTTTTTTTTTCCTGATTCCAAGATGATAAGTGTGATAGCCAATTCATAGGCAATTGTCCTAATGGCAAAGTTGTAAGAAGACAAGGGGCTTTGAAGTCCAATTTGTACGCAGAAAGGTCACAGACAATATCTTGAATAAGGCATGCATGTATCTTTGCATTAATTATACATTTGTCTTGTCAACACGTCAGCTGCATTGTGCTCTGTATGAACCTTTATCAACTTTAAGAGCATTCGCATTAGAGTTGTCAATTGGCCGAAAAACACAAAAAATAAGGAAAAGGCAGCAAAAACCGGAAACATCAGCCTCCCTATTTCCTTTAAAATGCGCAATTGATGAACAGTGGCTCGCCCAAACGAGGGAGCCACTGTTCATCGCTCGGGGCATAAAAAAAGAATTGTTTCTCTCTCTTGCAAGCTGTCTACCGCGCCAATAATAACGGAAAACACAATAACAACAACAACAACAACAACAAAAACAAAAATACAGTAACAGATTTAAATCTTCAATACCCAAAAAAAAAAATGATGAACAATAAAAGAAAAAAGAAAAAAAAATGAGAAAGAAAGAAGAAAAAAAATGAAGGGGGAGACGCTGAAGTGGGAGACGCTGAGAAAGAAAGAAGAAAAAAAATAAAGGGGAGACGCTGGAGACGCTGCTGAGAAAGAAAGAAAAAGAAAGAAAAGAAAGAAGAAAGAGAAGGGGAGTAGAAAAAGTGGGAGGGGGTACGTGGGTGATGGGGAAAAAAAGGAGAAAAAAAAAAAGAAAAAAGAAAAAGAGGGGAGGTGTACGTGGGTGGAGGAGAAAAAGAAAAAAAGAAATGGGGGAATAGTGTATAGAAGGAGGGTATAGAAAAAAGAGAAAAGTTGGTATTTTGAAAGTTGTGAAAAAATAAATAAAATAATAAAAATATATTAAAAAATGAAATAGTAAAGTTAAAATAGGGAGTCTGGTATAGTAGTACTTTAGTTATTTGAATAAAAGTGGATTTTTTAGAACCCATTTGAGGAAAAATATAGAAAGTCTTGTGCGAATGCTCTAACTTGTCTTCTTCTTTCCTTTCTCTGGTAGCGTGATATCTGATGTTAATGTGTTTTGTCACTTTTGTGCAGAGACCGGTTTTGTCAACACGTCAGCTGCATTGTTCTCTGTATGAACCTTTATCAACTTTAACTTGTCTTCTTCTTTAAGATAGCATTTTGTTTTTCCACGTCTAGGGGCATGGTTTTGATACATGTATACTACGCTACATTCCTTCTTGGCTTAAATTAATCCATTTTTCAGCTTCCGTTTATTTCGTTGTAAAATAAAGTCAAAGAAAATTATTTGTAGTTTGACCAAAAAATCCTTAACAAAATTTAGGAAAATGGTTTACGGAAGAATTTTCTGTAAACTATTTTTCAAAAAATTTCATGCCTCTGCTCTCCCCCTCTACTCTCTTTCTCTGTTTTCTCTCTCACCCAACAAGCCTCTGTTCTCCTCGAGCCACCCTCCATGTCCTTCGTCTCCCTTGCAGCAATCCCCTTCCCCTTTCGTCTTTTTCTCTCAGTGGTTACGACCGGCGTGGTCTTGAGATGGTGGCGATGGGTTGTAGGTCACTGGACTTCGCGGCGGTCGCAAGCGAATCTGGGCTTCGCGGCGGCCGCAAGCGGATCTGGGCTTCGCCGATTTCTCTCTCACCTAACTGTGTCACTGGGCTTCGCGGTGGACTCGAGCTCGGACGTACTGCTGCACCAAGAACCAGTGTTGCTCATATGATTGATGATTTGCAGCGGGTTTTGCGGTGGATTGCGATGGGTTTGATTGAGTGGGTTTTGCTGTGATGGTTGGTTTGCGGTGGATTTACGGTGAATTGCGGTGGTGGGTTTGCATTTGCAGTGGTTTCTGATTTTTTCTTTTTTTCATTTTACGTTGTCCCAAACATTGGAAAATATTTTTCAGACTATTTTCCAAAATGCAATCAAACACAGGAAAAAAATTATTTTCCCTAAAATCATTTACATTTGCAAACATTTTACGTCGAAACAAACGGAGCCTTAGTATCAAAAAAATAAATTAATCCATTTTTCTCCCATGAATTATTTTATGCTAATATATTAGTTTGCTCCAAGACTCAAACTGATTGAAGGTGTTTTCTTTTTACGATAGTATTTAAACCTATAGAGTTCGCTCATGATGATTACTTTTATCACCAAGTCAAGACACTAATTGGTTTTTGGTGTAAGCGAGATTTGAACCTAAGTTCCTTACTCAACAATAAGAGATTTTACCAGTTAAGCAAACTGATTGAAAGTATAGTCAAGAAAAAAGATTTATAAATGGTTAATGGGGTCAGGAAGTTATTAAGGAGGGTTTCAGATGTTTTTTTTTTTTTTTTTTTATAGTTACGATAGCATTTGAATCTATGGTATTCGCTCTATGATGATTGTTCTTACCATCAAGCCAAGACACCAATTGACTTTTGATGTAGGTGGGATTCGAACCAAGGTCTCTTGCTCGACGATAAAAGACTTTACCAATTGAAGTAACTGGAACCTACACTTCAGATGGTTTTGGTGTTGCTTATATTTTACCAGATATGCATACTTATAAATTTGATTATAGTAAAGCTCCCCAAGAAATACTTAAGTGCTCTATAATCATTGGAATAACAATACCTAAATCTGATGATCACTTGTAGCACATACTAATACTATCACCCAAAAACCAAGGTTGAATTTTAATTCTCTTCATTTGCTTTGAAATACAAGTTAAGGATTCGGCTAATGAGTGTCCTAAAGACACAAGTTAAGGAATAATAAATATATCATTTTTTAAAAGAAAAGTTTCCGTGTTAATAATTTATTAGTTTGCACGCATAAATTCATTGTGATTGTTTGTTTTTTTTTTTTTTTTTTTTTTTTAAATGTGTGTAGTTTAACTTTACTTATTGAAAAATTAGTGTATAAAAATATGAATTAATTGAACTTTAGATATAGCCTCTCACCTTAGGCATTCGGTCATCATCCAACTTATTTAATATTTAGCATACATCTTACTCTTCATTTTATAATACCTTGTATTAAAAGAATTGTAGAAAGAGAGAGATAAAGAGAGGAGCAGGTGAGAGAAAAAATATATATTCAAAAATAAATTACTATAACATCTTTTGAAAAATGAAAGTGGATAATTAGTCCGATGTAAAAACTTTTGAACTTAACTTATTATAATTTGAAAAAAAAAAAAAAAAACCTTTAAAAAAACTGATGCCAATGCTCTTAACCTCTACTATTAGGCCATTGTTTGCAAAACCAAACTAAGATACAGGTGAATCTCTTTATTGCTCTCTTGCTTAAGTTGCTTTCAGTTGTCATCCAACTCATTTAATATTCAGCAATAATGACCATCAGTAAAATAGGGAGATGTGCCATTAATTATAAATTATAAATTATAGTTTTTGTTAACAAGTGTTTTTAGGATAATGATTAAGGAGCATTAAATGTTTACACCTTTAGAAAAATAATGAATTTTTAATATTAGAATAATAAATGAAAAAACTAAAATACCCTTAAAAGTTGTTTTTGTATTATTTTAATATTAAAATTTCATTATTTCTTATAAAGTAGAAGCAATAAATACTTCTTTAATTATTATCCTAATAACATCAATTAACAAGACCCATAAATATAATATTAAAAATTTATTATTTCTCATAAAATATAAATATTTAATAATTCTTAATCATTGTTATAAGGCAATCTTTAACAAAATTCAAATATAAAAAGCTTCCCTGGGTCATTCCCTAATAAAGGCTCCTCTCAGATGCCAATGAATGAATAGTAAATGCTGCCAGTGATTTGGTGCAATGTCTATGAAGTCTGAGCTGTAAGTCACTTGCCACATTTATTGCATTTAACTTTTTTGGTATATAAATTGTTTCAGCAATAATGACCATCTTTAATTATTATTTTGGTCCTTAAATTTGTTTTAAAATATATAGTCCTCAACCTTTTAAAATGTATCAATTTAATCCTCAATCAATCTACGTGTTAAAAAAAAAATAATGTTGATGCTGTGTTATTCCAATTTTGAGAAACACTAAATAATCAGTATGTCCTGATCCATTTTAAGGCAATCAAATTCAGTTCAAACCTCCACTCAATAATTTAACACTTCAACGTAAACCCACCACTACAAAACAAAAGCATGAGGAGTGTGAAAAAGTTCCCGTTGTAAAAAAAATAAATAAATAAAAAAGAATCGGTAGGTCGTGTGAATTTGATTATTAGGAAATAGGAAAACTGACATCATTGGCATTTTTAAAAGTATAAGTAGAGCTTCGCATATATTGTGCTTGCTAATCTGCACTATCCATTTGTGATCCTTGCAAATAAAAATCTCCTGTATGTTTTTTTTTTTTTTTTTGGTCGATAAATTCTCCTGTATAGTTGCTACAACCGGTACAGACCTATATTTTATCCAAATTTTTTTCAACTGTGCATTTAATTGGGTTACAATGTATAATTAATGAATTATATATAATTTTTCGTCTCAATTAATTTGATCAAATTCATCGAATCATTCAAAAATTCTCTTTTATTTCTTGTCTAAACTCCAAACCTCTCATTTTCATTTGAAAATGATAGTGTTTTATTCTCATTTTAATCTCAAATTCAGTTTTTGTGAATTTTATCTCTTGTTTTGGGATTTTTGACATATTCCTTAACATTCTCTATTAAATCCCGACCAACGGCCAAAATGCTTAAGTCCACCCATTTCAGAAATGCCACCAACTCTTCTCAAATCTCAATTAATGAGCACTTTTTGTTGTCCTCTGCCAGCTTTGATTTGATCATGACCTTTTATGTTGCTTTTAATAGAATCCCAACTCCCAAGGCCCAAAATAAAAGCCGACACCCATATGTGCATGCATTTAATGCCTGGCAGGTGGGTTAAGAAAGTAAATCTCAATTATCAAAATGCTATGTAGAAAAATTATTCACAATTTTCGGATTATAAATAAATGTATATTTTGTTATTTTCAGAATGATAATATATAGTCTTTCTCTCACATAAATAGTGAGACCCTCTAATTAAATTCATGATGGAATAAACAACTTTATGAGAGGAAGATTTTGCATTTATTTCTAATCAGGACTACTGAATAATTTTTCCTCTCACAGAATAATAGGTCTCATCATGAATTTAATTACTCAGATCCACCATTCATGCGAGATAAGGGCGTGCGTATTTATATCTATATATAAATTAAAGTAAAAAATGTTGCCGAATGTCTATCATTTGATATGTATGGCAACATCTTTTACATGACACGTGACATCTTAGTTGAATAGATATAGCCACATAAGTGTCACGTGTCTATATTTATGTATATAATAAATATAAAAGGATAATACTCTTTTTTTCCTAGGCCATGCCTACCTCTAAGGGTTAGGCTTTTGTTGATGAGTACGGCATCATGTTCTTGAAACTGTAAGTGACAATAAGTTATCAAAATGTAATTCTACATTTGAAATACCAATTGTCCTCTGGTCACACCAAAATAAAATGCAAAGTGCAAAGACAAATATGAATGTGGAGGAGGTTTGCTTTTCAATAGCAAGGAATATTCGTATTAAGCGTTAGCTTGCTGGAATTGATCCCTGGGTTTGAGGTTTCGTTGTTTTTTTTTTTCTTCCCTAATTCCTTCTGTGATTTTCTAAGTGATCCATTATTTTTGACAATGTGGGTATGAAAGTTACTGCCATCAGTAACTCCATACCCACTTTGTATGTGTGTTGCTAGCCGAACAACCTACATTAAACTCAGAATTTCTAAAATGAATTTCTCAGTACCTACCCAATATTGAGATCTTATTTTTAGGAGTTCAAACTTCAAATAGCCAAGAGTTTAAACTTACACGAATATTCAATTCTCAAGAATTAAAAATTCCAAACATGCCCTAATTGTATTATGCAATTGTTTTGTCATTGGTTCTAAAATTTGGGATAGTCTTTATTAATAACCCAATTTAACATACTTACCATTGCATTTTTTTTTTTTTTTTTTTGCAGTTTAAAATTTTCCTATATACTTTATAGACTAATTAATAATGACTTTATATGCCAATGCATGTGCTGTCATAAGGCCTTGAAATAGAAAACTGATAAAATAGCCACATCAGAAAATTAAAAACGAAAAATTTGGTCAGAAAGCATCTTTACGAAAGACGATTTTCACGTTCAAAAGTGTTTTTCGCAAAAACGATTTTGAATGAGTCCATATTTCAAATTAACTTCACAAGAGTCATGTTTGGCTATAAAACTTTAAAAAAAAAAATGCATTTTTTAGCCGGTTTAGCCCTTAGGGCAATAGTTAAGAAGCATTAAATGCTTACACTTTACGAAAAATAATGAATTTTTAACATTAGAATAATAAAAATGAAAAGACTATAATACCCTTAAAAATTGTTTTTGTATTATTTTAAGGGTCCTGTTAACGAGTGTCCTTAGGGTAATGATTAAGGAAGCATTTAATGTTTCAACTTTATAGGAAGCAGTGGAATTTTAATATTAGAATAATACAAAAACAACTTTTAAGGATATTTCAGTCTTTTCATTTATTATTATAATGTTAAAATTTTGTTATTTCTCGTAAAGTGTAAACATTTAATGATCCTTAATCATTGTCCTTAGGGCACCCGTTAACAAAATCAATAAATAAATGCGTACTTTTTTATTTTCGGTGTGATAATGCGTAGTCTCTTTCTCACATGAATAGTGAAACCCACTACTTAAATTCATGGTGAGATAAACCACTCTATGAGAGGAAGACTTCGCATTTATTTCTAATCAGGACTACTGAATAATTTTTCCTCTCACAGAGTGACGGGTCTCATCATGAATTTAATTAGTCAGATCCACCATTCATATGAGATTTAAGGGAATCTACGCTCCATCTATATCTATATATAAATTAAAACAGAAGACGTTGCTGGATGTTTGCTATTTGACATGTATGATAACATTTTCTGCATGACATGTGACATCTTAGTTGGATAGATATAGCCACATAAGTGCCACGTGTCTATATTTATGTATATAATAAATATAAAAGGATAATTCTCTTTCTTTTCCTAGGTCATGCCTACCTCTAAGGGTTAGGCTTGCTGATGAGTATGACATCACGTTCTTTGAAACTGTAAGTGACAATAAGTTATCAAAATGTAATCTACATTTGAAATACCAAATGTCCTTCTGGTCACACCAAAATAAAATGTTTTGCAAAGTGCAAAGACAAATATGAATGTGGAGGAGGTTTTCTTTTCAATAGCAAGGAATATTCGTATTAAGCGTTAGCTTGCTGAAATTGATCCCTGGGTTGAGGTGTCGTTGTTTTTTATTTTTCTTCCTTAATTCCTTTTGTGACTTTCTGAGTGATCCATTATTTTTGACAATGTGGGTATGAAAGTTACTGCCATCAGTAACTACATACCCACTTTGTATGTGTGTTGCTAGCCGAACAACCTACATTAAACTCAGAATTTCTAAAATGAATTTCTCAGTACCTACCCAATATTGAGATCTTATTTTTAGGAGTTCAAACTTTAAATAGCCAAGAGTTTAAACTTACACGAATATTCAATTCTCAAGAATTGAAAATTCCAAACATCCCCTAATTGTATTATGCAATTGTTTTGTCATTGGTTCTAAAATTTGGGATAGTCTTTATTAATAACCCAATTTAACATACTTACCATTGCATTTTTTTTTTTTTTTTTTTGCAGTTTAAATTTTTCCTATATACTTTATAGACTAATTAATAATGACTTTATATGCCAATGCATGTGCTGTCATAAGGCCTTGAAATAGAAAACTGATAAAATATTTTTCATTCTTCTGCTTCTTAGTCATAAATCATTTAGGTGATTTTTTTTTTTCTTTTATCTTGAATATATATAGTTTGAGAGAAGCCATGGTGACCATTCAATAAAAAAAAAAAATAGCAACATAAATAAGGAATGAAAAAATAACAGTGTCTTTTTATCGAAAAAGATAAATAGCTATTCTTATATGGCAAAAGGTTAACATACATGTTGCACAAAATGATTGGAAACACTATTCACTTTTATTTTGTGCGCTAAGCAATGTTACCAAATTAATTTAGATATCATTTTCAGTAGTTTTTCTATGTATTGCACGGGTTTGCAACTAGTTTATTTGTATTTCGAAACTACTGAATAATCACTCGTAGATCTAAGTCTTTAAATTTTCTTTATAAAAACTATTCTAGCCATTTATCTACTTGACTATCACACTTGCAGACTATGTATTGCTAGGCACGGAAAATAAGTTAAAAAAAAAGAAGTCAGCAAGCAGAACACGCAGTGTAGGAAGAGCAAAAACTAGTATTAGAAAACCAGATGCAAAACTGTTTAACAAAACAAAATGCTCATAAAACAGCTCAACCTTTTATCTTTTTATAGCCACATTACACTCTTTCATCCTAATCTTTCACCCATTTTTCAATATCCCCTCAAAACTTTCGATTGTAACAATTTACCCTTTATTTGGACAAAATTGCACAAACTTACTCGTTCGGCCACATTGAAATTGAATTTCCGAAAATACTCTTACTAAAAAAGCAAATCTTCGAAAATATCCTCACTGGCTTTATGTTAAATTTAACATAAATTACAATGGTAAGGGGTAAACTGCTTATTCCTATTTATTCAAGGGGAACATTGCTTGGTTTTTAAAGTCAAAGGGATATTGCAAGTGTACATAACAATACCATAATTTACAAAAAAGAAATAAAATAAAAAATATTAATGGATGAGACGCATATAATTGGCTCTAGGTGATTGAAGATAGTATGGTATGACTATACTCTTAACTATTGTTGATGATAGCAATCAGATTGGCATTCCTGATCATTGTACAACCATAACCAACAATAACCATTGTTCGGCTTACCTCAATCCTGTCCAATGCCCCTCGCACTGTTCTCTAAAAATCAGCATCAAATGCACTCATAGATTCATCTAGAAATTAATAAAAGTTTGCGTCTTTCAGAATTGCTCTTGTTATGAAAACTTTCTGCTTCTGTCCAACAAGCAGCTGAGTTTTGCACTTCAACCATGGCATCAACACCTCAGCTGGAAAATTCAAAATTCCAAAGCATGTTTACAACTTATGTGTTCATCAAAATAAAGAAATCATTTTTAAATATAGTTAGATGGACTAAGATAACCTCTAACACTGTATCAGCAAAATAATAGCGTTTGTAATTTCTATTTGACACAGAATAAAATGTAAAAGATACGAACTATGTCAATACCCAAAAAAATTGGAATCCACCGATGAAAGAAAACTCTCAAATAGATAAATTCTATTGATGGCTAAATAATAAAAATAAGTCAAAGGAGAAATACAATGTGAAAATTGAATAATAAAATGTTAGGGCAACGGAAGCTTTTGACACTACTTAGTTAGGTCAAATTACCGTCTATGTGTGAATTAAATTAAATAACCTTGCAAGCAATAGAGAGATAAATAATCACGCAATAATCAAGAAAATCAACCACACAATATAATACGCCAAATTTACGTGAAAAACCCTCTAGTGTAGAGGGAAAAACCATGGGGCAAATCCGATCAATCCACTATAATAAAATAGAGATTACAATACTCAAGTTTATGTCCAAACTTGAGTTCACAATAAATTAAGAAATCACTCTCTAGGAATAAATACAATCTCACCACAAAAAAACTAGAACCCAGTGAAACCAATAACGTAGTAAGATGTTTCTTGAATACTTTAACTCTCCGTGATTGTAGCACCCAAAATCCCTCATAGAGAAACCTCTAGTTTATCTCCTTATATGTGTCTTGAATCAAAGAAAAAAACCTCACCTTTTTTTTTTCTTTCTCACCAGTGCCGCACACTGCACTGCTAGGTTCTCTCTCACTGATACATAAGCACGCACACACACGCTACTTATATAGTAGCACCTGCCGCCTCACATACGTGAATAGAAATAGGAATAGTGTCATTGCTTCAAAGTCAAGCCTTTTAGAGGCTTTAATCACATGTGGGCTGGCACCAAAAGGGCGGTGCACCCAACATAAAAACTCCATATGGGTTTTTTAACGCCCTGAACCCAAAGCATGAGTTCGACACGTGACAACAGCCGCGCACCCATAAGGCGTGCCTTACAAGTGTGCCAGGCCTTACTAACAAATTCTAAAAAGAATGATATCCTTGGTCTAAAATCTCCAAATAAACATATTAACTCGTAAGTTCACTTGATATAAAAATCTCCAAATAAACATATTAACCAGTAAGTTCAAGTGAATTACATCCATGCATTACTATTCCAAATCCTAACAAACAAAAGTCTATCATAAAGTCCTTAATCAACAAATAAGAAATACTAATATTATTCATGCCTAGAAGTCCTTCTCACACAATTCCCAGCAACGTCCGAGCT
>OU015761.1:15143850-15188401 GCA_907173295.1 Fagus sylvatica
AATCTTTGCATGATTTTATAGTTTTCATCAACAACAATCTGAAGTGGGAGGATAGTTGAAGTTAAACCTAAAGGATCTATGGTATTGGATAGCTAAGATTGGCAGCAAAAGCTAATGCTCTTGAGAGTGTGGTTGCAGCATCTAATTGTGCAAATCTTGAGACTGGCCTTTACCCTTCTAAAAGGTAAGCTTTTTTCCACATTCGACAAATTCTTTTGCAGCAACTTGAGTGGACATACACTGTCAATGTGATTGTAGCATATGAGTTTTTAAGTCTACAAACTGAGTTAACAAGAATCTCCAAGAATTGTGCATAATACATTTTTTTTAGTAAATAAGGTTTGCAGTTCATACTTCACCCATTGGTAACTATTGATTGACAGAATAGTTTGTAACTTTTGACTATTTCAGGCATTGTATTCGTTTTATGCTCATGGAGTCATGGTTAATGAGGAAATATTGGAAGAACCGAAATATAAAATCTTAATTAAGATGGATATGGACGCTACCTATAAAAAAAAGATGGATATGGACGCATATAATCTGTTCAGTAAAGATATCAACTCCTACTAAAAAGTAAAAATATGAGTAAACATGAGTGTTCAATGCAAAAACCTCTGAAGATAAAACATGTGTTTATTTTGGCTTGACAACTTGAAATGCAGAGAAAATGAATGATTATCATCATTGACATGGATTTTATGAAATTATATCCTTATATCATAAACTGAGTTGATGTGGTGGTTTTCAAGTTTGTTTATTACTATTTTTATAAATTTACTCATTTTTTTATAGCGAACACCATTATTTTGTGAAGCGATTCTTTCTATTGCCATTCGCAGTGGAACCTGATGCATCATTTTTATCTGTGTGCTTTAGGCTTTGATCATGAATTCATGATCAGTGATCAGCTTTCTTTAATAATTCGTCTTCTAATAATTTTTGCTTTCTCTGCTTTACTTTAACATACAATATCCTATATCTCCATCACCAAGAGTCCATTTTCTCAATTTTATATGTTTCTTCCTTCACCTGTCAAGACCCTACTTGACAATCAGATTGAAGGTAATTCCATGTATGTTATCGCTATGTTCTTGTGTAATAAAATCAGTTCTCATTTCAGCTACAACAGAGTGAATGAAGATCCAAGGTGTAAAGTGCTCTTTGGTAGTGTTTCTAATGGAAAATTTCATTGGAATAAAAGTATGATTCTTCAGCAAATGCAAAGTAGCCTTGTGAATCCTTCCGCAAAAGGTGCGCCCACAATCTAAGAACTTAGTGGTTTAATTGATGCTTTTGTGTATTTTAGTAAATGAGGTTTGCAGTTTATATTTCACCCATTGATAACTATTGATTGACAGAATAGTTTGCAACTTTTGACTATTTCCGGCATTGTATTCATTTTATGCTAATGGTTGATGGGGAAATTTGGGAAGAACCGAAGTATAAAATCTTAACTAACTTTTGATTGACAGAATGATGCCAGGTGGAAATGGTCCAGAATGGCCAAAGACTGCTTACATCCCAAGGGCTGAAATGGATTTTACACTCCACTGTTTCTATAGGTTCTCACAACCATTCTTTATCTGTAATTAAATCAGTTTTAATTAACTCAGTTTTTCAGAAATATTGAGTTACTCAGTTATTTAATTCTCTATGTGGAAACCAGTGGGAACATCTAATATCATCTCAGATCCAGTGATAAGAGTCATAATTAAGTTTGAACAAGTATTTTTGAGTTTCGAACTTTCTCATATCAGATGACTAAAGCCACCAATATCATCTCAAAGAGCTGTGAAATTGCAACCGATGGAGAAGGGCTTGTGTTTTTCTACAAATGAATGGCAAATAAATGTGAGGTGGATACTAATTAAATAACTTTATCCACTTTTTGCTTCTTTATAGATGACTGATTCTATATAACATAGAACATGTTTCATGCTTGCCTTTTATGTCAGGCATTTTAGGAAACCTTTGGATCAGATATTCAAGCAGATATGAAGTTGGTAGCTACAACCTGATGATGCAACATATTGTTAAGGAGGTGATGTATTCTCTTGCTTTATGATGTCTCTAAAACCATATCAATATAGAGTTGGAAAATGAAAGTGAGGTGACATGTTGTGCTTGGTGTTAATAAAAGTTATATCAATGATGGGGCCATATGAAAGTAATGTTTTAATCACAATTTACCACAACAACAATGGTGAAAAAGATTATAAAAATAAAGGGAATTCCTCTTGCTTGCGGCTGCTCACCCTTTTCAAGCATCTAATCCAAAAACATGGACAGGTCCAATTATTATATAAATCCATTCGGGTCTTGATCCAATTAGTTGCACTTGTTAATGGAAAATAACAGATGTTATCGGTAGTGAAAAGTGGCATTTATTACTTTTCTCAAATTCTCATGAATGTTATCATCGTATTGTAATGCAGACATTGTGGTTCTATGAGATATTCTGTATAACAGGGTGGCTTGCTATAGCATTTGCAAAGGTTTATCTTCTCCTCCTTTCATTCCCCACAATTTTTTTGAGTTACATGGCTACTGTCTAACTTGTACTCAAAATATAATTTAAGTAATGGAATTGGAAATCACTGAGGTAACAATGACATTGATAATAACCTTATTTTGAAGTTGCTGCCAACATTTAAATCAAAATGGTTATATATCAATGAAATCTTTTTGAAAATCATTCTGAAGAAAGTCAGTTGGATCTTTTCTTTTCACACATAAATAGTAAATCAGTTGAATGCTTCCTATAGAATGCTTGGTGGCTCATGGCTGGACCTTGGAAAACTGTCATTGGGATTTGCCAATGGGCTTATTGCCAACGTGGTAATTGTAATAAGTTCTTAGTTCACAATTAATTTAGCTATCTATGAAACACATAATAGTGATAGTTATAGTACTCAAAGTTTTGTTTCCAAGACATGTTCCCATATACATTGCAGAAATAACCCCTAAGAACTTTTGGGGAGGATTTACTGCTGTGCACAGCTGATGATATGTTGTGGCTTTTCGCTGATGTATTTCATTGGAAATGTCATTCCTTGGCACATGTCGGCCTTAATTGGTAACTTGTTTTAATCTTTTCATTATCTTCGTCATTTATATGAATAAAATTTCTGTGTCAATCTATTTTTTTTTTTATCTGAAATTTTCAGGTGCTATTCCATTTATACTAGAACTTCTAGGCCTAATCTGCATTCCAGAATCTCCTAGATGGCTGGTGAGTCTAATTCAAAGCTTCTAGTTAAAATGTTATGTTTGCGATGCACCTATTCTATAAATGATAAAGATTAATTGTTCTATTTCTACTTTCATGGCTTTTAAAAAGGATGCTTCTAAAGAGAACATCTTAAAACTTTCATAGCTTATTGTAAGTTTGTAACACATATAGAAAGCTTTTTCTCCTCTATATTATAGCATACATAGTAAAGGAAAAGTGAGCATCCATTCAAATGTTCAAATGATGATACAATTGCTTGCAGGCTAAAATTGGTAAAGAGAAAGAGTTTGAAACTTCTCTACAACGCATTAGGGGAAGGAATGCTGATATTTCTCAAGAAGCTACTGACATCAGAGTAAATTCTAACTTCATATTCTTCTGAAAGAAATGCTATTTTACAACCTTAAGCAGAACATAAATCTCCAGTATCTTATGTTTTAATATATTTAGGTACACAATAAGAAATGAGATTGGATCCTTCGCTTTTGCAGGATTACACAGAAGCACTCAAACAACATTCAAATTCTAGATTGCTGGACTTGTTCCAGAGAAGATATGCTCATTCACTTATTGTGAGCCCAACTAGAAATGAAAAACAAACAAATATTTTAGTTATTGCACCTTTTCCTTTCAAAACTTGTCTAATCTGTCTACTATACCAATTAAAATGGTTAAGGTTGGAGTTGGGCTGATGTTGGTACAGTTTGGAGGGAGCAATGTCATTACTGGTTATTCAAGCTCTATATTGGACGAAGCTGGTAATTAAATTAAGGGATTTTAGAATTGCTTCAATCGTTGATGATAACATAAAAGACATGCTGAGAGGATGATATGGATCACTGGCTTATGACAGGTTTTTCATGTAAAATTGGGACTATATCAATGGCTATCATCCAGCTACTGGACACTTATAACTGAAGAATGAATGAAGGCTTTTGGTTGATGCATTTCATAAGAAGTGCAAATGTTCATTTGTAGATTCCAGCTAATATTGCAAGTGTACTCTTAACAAATGAATTAGGAAGACGACCACTTTTAATGGTAAGGATGGCAAATGATACATTTTTAAGGTAATAATTTACTTCATCAATTAGTTGATAATGAAGTCAAAATTTCTTGTAGGTATCTGCTGCTGGAATGTGCTTTTGTTAAAGAGCTCTCATTAATTCCAAGACAAAGATAACCACAAAATAAAAGGCATCCAAATTTATGGTTTTGGAGCAAGGAAAACAGAATAGAGTAGACAAGGCACCACCCCATGTCAAGTACAGGTTCCTTCCTTGTAGGCTTGTCATTTTGGTTTTCAAGTTTCTCCCAAGTCCAAATTTAGATTATCCTCATTTTTCTACTATCTTTATTGTTATTAGTAAAAGAATCATCCTTGACAAAGGTAAGTTTATTATGAGCAGGACCTCCAGAAGTGGAAGGAGCTCACTCCCATTTTGGTGTATATTCACTATATTGGCATAATGGTATACACAATTACTCCCCTTCTTCTCTATGTCTCAGATTCTGTATCATTTCCTTATATGCTTAAAATCCCTTTTAAAATATGTCAATCTAAAGAGTTCATATTTTCAACATTTGTGTAACATCCTGCAATATTCTATGACTTGAAGCCCTTTTATTGACTTTGCCTGTGGCCAAAATCACTGGCATAGCAAATATTTTCAATTTCTTGTGTTTTTTTTTTTTAAGTGTACTTATATGGCTGTAATCATTGGCATGGCAAAGTATGCAATTTCTTGTGCTTCATTTTCATGGTACCATAACTTGATTCTTAAAAGGAGAAAGGACATTAACCCCTGCCGATCATTAAATATTCCATTAATTTTTTGCCAAGATGTTAGGAAGTAGTAAATCAAATTACGTGACTAATATTTTTACTACTCGATAGGGATATTGTGTAGCTTACCATGGGTCATAGTGTCAGAGGAATGTAACTTTTCTTGTAAGCAACAATAAGAAAGAGTCTTTTTTATAAAATTTTCATACCAGTTTGCATAACAAGAAGGTTTTTTACTTTTTAACGTAGATTGAAGGATCCAATTGATTTGTGTTACAGGTATTTCCGATGAACGTAAAGGGTTCAACTGGAAGCCTAGTCTCTTTAGTAAACTGGTCCTGTTCTTGGATTGTAACATACAGTTTCAATTTTATGATGGAATGGAGCTCAGCAGGTAACTCTCTTAGACATAGTCTTTGTACCCCAATATTCTCATCTTCTTTGATTATACTTAAAAAGAATTTTTGGGCTATACCACTTTCAGGAACATTTTTCATATACATGGGCATATGTGGTTCAGCTGTTTTATCTGTTGCAAAGCTAGTACCAGAAACAAAGGGGCGTGTGCTAGAAGAAATACAAGCATCGATTACCCATTTGCACCAATAAGATGGGCTTTCCATTCTATATATCAAGGAAACATGTATATTTACCATAAATAAAGTATGTGTTATAAGGTGTCTTGTATGTTTTTATTCACTTAGAGGATTGATGGGCTTCGATTATATACTTGTAGGTGTGTTGGGCCTATATGGGCTTCCCCTTTGATATGCATATAACTTTTAAGGGTATTTTCATTACTTGGAAATGTATATTTATCTTGTACAAAAATCCTAAATATGTGTAACAGAAAATATAGAGTTCTGTCAAGAGTCTTGTAATTCAATTGATTGACACTTCTTGGTGTTCTCCAATAAAGATATCTTCCCTCAACTATCGAATTATCAAAAAAAAAAAAAAAGATCATTTATAATTCTCGATGGTGGACAGTTAGAGTTCAAGAGTTCATAAAGCATTAAAACATAGAGTTCTAGGGTTTTTTAAAAAAATTGAACTTCCTCTAAGCTTTAACTTTTATATATTATATAAAATATAAGATAAGAAAGGATATTTCATAAAGCATTTTTTCAATATTTCTTTCCTAACCATTTTGAAAGAGTCGTTATAACTTACAAGTGCTCTTTTCTTGAACTTTTCCCCTTCCAAATTAACTCCTTCCTCACTACCAAAGAAAGTCTCCAAAGTAGGATTCTTACTACTGTGCAATCACACAGATTCTATAAAGAGAATAGTAAAGATGAATAAACAACAAGCACACACATAAAGATGAGAGAATACTAGCATATACGTAATTCGACAATATGCTTACGTCTATAGAGGAGAGGGAGAACAAATCTATTATACTCAATAATGATTACAAAATACAAACACTTTTAGAGCTTGTTTGGTTTCTCGTTTTAAAAAATGCTTTCTTGATTTAAAAACAGTGTGGTGCAAGTCCAACTTTGAAAACTTGTTTGGTTAGGTGTTTTTTAAAAAATTCAATTTAAAAATGGTTACTCATTTTTCGTGTGCAAACACCAAAACTAAAAAACATCTTTTAGATTCCATGGGAGAAATACCATTTATTTGATGACTGTTACATAAACTATGTTATTAATTTATGTATTTTGTTAAGATTGAAAATATATATTTTAAAACAAAACAAAAAATCTCATACAAATTACAAAGTATTGTGAAATTATTCTATTTTTCCTCTAGAGTTCTTAGAGTACTCTACCACATAGAGTTCTCTAAATCCTAACCTTTCTTTTTATAATAAATGGTTCAGATTATGCCACGTCATCATTCCACTAACAAAATCCCTAAAATATTGGTTTTTACTTTTTATCACTTAATGTGTTAACACTTATCCATTAACATCAATATTTTAGAGATTTTGTTAGTGGAATGATGACGTGACATAATCTGAACCATTTATTATAAAAAGAAAGATTATGATTTAGAGAACTCTATGTGGTAGAGTACCCTAGGAACTCTAGAGGATCCTGATCCGTATTCTCCCATAAATTTGGGTCACGTACATAAGAGCCACATTAACCGGATGATGCTCTAAGCAAAAGCTTAATATGACATTCAAAACAGCGTCACTTTGCTTTATCTTGAAGACAGCATCCATTTGTTTTTTTTCCATTATTTATGCCTCACACAGTCAAATTAAAATAAGTGTCGGACAATTGTGGGTTCCAATTAGTTTAATTGATAAAGTCTTTTGTTTTGTCATTGCCACAGCCGACCCATTCATTAAGCCAAACAAGCAAATGCTTGAGGCCTCAAGCAAGAAAAAAAAAATCCCATATAAAAAAGGCACCACATTTAAAATAAAAATTAAATAAAAGGCCCCACAAATCCCACATTACTTAGATGAAGAAGTTACTTAGATGAAAAAGTTATTCTACTATTTTTTATAAATAAAAGCTAATGTTAGAGTCTTCATTACTTAGAATTGGAGTTTTTTCTCCTCCCTTCATGTGTAAATAGAACATCTTTATATACAATATTATAAGAAAGTCTATAATTTCTATAATAGAGCATATTCAAGACTTTCCTTTTTATTAAACTAATTTCAATAAAAGAGATGTAATCTATTCAAAGCTTTTTTGTAATGGGTCAATTTTTTTAGTAAAAAAAAGAAAAGAAAAAAGCCTCATTTATATTTTTTGCTTTAGGCCCCCAAAATGATTGGGCCAGCCCTGGTCGTCACATAAGAGACTTGGATTCAATTCTATCATATATATATATATATATATATATATATATATATATATATATATATATATATTATATATATATAATAATATAAAGTGTCAGACAATTATAAATATGAGTAATCTATACAAAATTGGAAAATGATATTTCCACACTAATATTTTTAAGACTAAAGTCAACTTTTGGCTTCCTAATTTAAAGGATGTTTTCATTTTAACCCCCTAACTTCAAAAATTTTCATTTTGACCCCTAACTCTTTTTAACTATTAAATTGCACCTTCCGTTCATCTCTGTTAAAAACTCCCGTTAAGTGTCTAGTTGGACAACTGACGTGTCATCTAATGTGGCCAAATTTGACACGTCATTAAAAAAAAAAAGTAGATATTAAATAGGATTGTATTGCTGCCTCCCTTTTCATTTTTTTTTTTTTCACTTTAATACCTACCGCGGATCACCACATCACCACCAACATACTATAATGAAATTTAACCAACAATTCTTTCAGAAAAATAGATTCTTAAACTTAAACAAATTAAGAAAGTGTGACAAATAATGGATTCTAGAACACGGACTTTGAGACAATTCCTGAAAATGATAATCATTAATAAACCAAACACCTTTCGTAAATTCATGTGAAGAAATGTGAATTTAAAAATTGAAACAAAATAGTAAAAAAAACTTAATTTTTTAAAATTGGGTATCAAATTTTGATCCTATAAATATCAACATTAACCAAAACCATATTCAAAAGATAATTCTACAAACAGGTATTGATTGATCATTAATCAAAACCCTAAAAAGAAAAGTGCTTTCAAATATGAATTGGGAATGAAAAAGAAAGAAACACCTGAGTGACGGTTTTGCCATGAGCGTAATGAAGGAGGCCCAAAGAATGAGTCTTTTCGTAGTGTAGCTTATAACGTCATTCTGGGGTTTTGAAATAGGTCTTGAGCCCCGTGACTGTGCGGTGGCAGATGAAGACGACTTCATTGACATCATCCCGTTTGCGTTGTTCATCATCCTCTTTTTCCTTATGGTAGGAGAAAAGAGGAGCTAAGGAGGTAGGTGCAAACAGGGTGTTCTGTTTGTTGGAATTAAGGGAAAGTGATAAGTTTCTTAGATGGCAATACAAGGATTTGATTTATTCGGTTCCAAAAGAGAAGGATCACTTCACAATAGGTTTACTTATGCTTTTGTGAGTTCCAAGCTCTCTTTGGTTTAATTTGCAAGTTTTGGAGGGAAAGAATCAACTTCATTATAAAGATTCTTTCCTCCTTGACTGCTTTCCCTTTGCTACCATTACTCTTCTTCATTTTCTTCTTCTTTTTCATATGCCATGTGGCGTGACCTTATTCGATAGCCCACGCCATGTCAGCAAAATATGTATTTATAAAGCTAGGTGGAATCGCAAACAGAATATAATATGTAACCCCACACCAAAATTCATCTTTACACAGGGCAGGCATATAGCCCAATCACACGAATTAGGCTTGAAGACCTAAGAAGCCCAAAAAATTTCTTCATCTTACTTACCGGGCTTAAAGCCCGTTGCACTCAGCTCAAAGGCCTTTCTCATGCAAAATGGACCATTCTAGGGATTAAGTGGCCTACCCAAGAACTAAATAAGGCCATTTGGGCCATCAACAGAAATTGGGGCTGCAATATTTTTTTGGATTTGCTTTGTACTATTGGCTATTACTTTATACGTGAGATATTTCTAATTGATCAAGAGCTGTTCCGAATATTGTAGCCCACCCCAATACAAAGAAAGAATGTGGTGTGGTTGAAACATGATTGATGTTTCCGACAGAATGTGACTAAAGCAGACTGATCCCATTATCACAAAATAAAAAAAAGATTAATCGCACGGTTTCATTCCTTTATCCAGCTCACCAATCTTCACCTCTATGGAACGAGACTTACCACTTTTTTCCTCACAAACTTTTTCTCCGCTTTTAGTCTTTTACTATTGTGGCATTCTGACACTTGTTTCACACTTCTCTTCCTCTTCAATCCCTCAATCGACATTGCCGACACATTCCAATTTCAGTATCTGAACTTCTTCCTCAATCTATCTCCCTTTTCTATATCTCAAGTTCTCAACCCTTTAGCTTCCTCAACTAAACACTTAACGGATGGCTTTTAACAGAGATAAACCAAATATGCAATTTGATAGTTAAAAAAAGTTAAGGGGTCAAAATGAAATTCTTTTAAGTTAGGAGGCCAAAATGAAAACACCCCTTAAGTTAAAGGGCCAAAAATTGACTTTAGTCTTTATATTTCCACATTATCATAGGAAATTGTACTTTTAAAAGTCCAAATTGTCCTTATGGACTTAACATTGATCATTTGCATACTTTCATACATAAGAGCTATTTAGTCTTTTAAAAGTACAATTTCCTATGTTGGTGTGGAAATATCACTCCCCACAAATTTTTGCACATTATTTTTTCACAATTGTTGATATAATAAGTTGTAATTAAAGTAACAACAATTTTCATGGGTTCATTACTCATATCATTTTTATTAACACCAATCATACTATGTCATCTCAACAATTATAAAATTGATTATGAATTTTTTAGATAATATTATGCTCATCAAGACCACTCTTCCTCCATTCTGCCTCTCTCCAATAGTTTAAGTTTTTTTTTTAATTGTCATGTATTTCTTTTTTCTTTTTTTCTTTTTCTGAGAAAAAGTGGGAGAATAATATAAAATTTAAATTTCTTGAACCTTAAGAGTTGAGAATTGTGATTGTGTATATAAAGAGAAATTATTCAATGCACGAGGAGAGCTACATTATATAGTGTAGTGGCTCCCCCACTCAATAAAAAATACATTTAAAAAAAATTATTAAGTCAAATCTTAATCACACCACTAAAAAACCATATTTATTTATTTATTAAGTTAGATTGAATCACGCCATTGTCAATGGTGAAATAATAAGTCTTGAGGCACAACAAATTTCACTAAATATTTCACAATTACAAACGTGTCAAGTTATGAATAATAGATAATAAATTGATGTTAGTGATGGACCCAGATGAGAATTAATAAAAAGCTGCCAACTCCACAATTATAAAAAAAATGTTTATAAAAACTATTGTGTCTATAACATTACTCAAAATGAAAAGCGAAAATATGTGTACACTTGGAGGAACTCAAGATTATCGAGCATGATGTCATGGGCCGATTGGCGTGCATAGGAGCAGTGGTGTGATTAAGATTTGATTCAATAAATTAAAACACATGGGATTTTTTTATTTGATAAAATAACAAAGCCCATGCATGCGTGCCTTCTTCCCTACTCACTCTTTGTTACGTTTCAGAAAGGAAAACAATAAAAATTACTAGCTAGTATTAAATATTAATGGGAATTTAGTTTGTCAATTTAATCTTCGATCATGACACTCACGAGTATACAAAATATGTCACCATAAGTTGGTTGATGTTGACAAAAACATGCCTCCGACTGTTGATGCAATTGCTGCAGGCTGCCTGCAGCTATTCATAAAGAAGAATCCAAACCTATAATACCGGTCCCAAAGGATTCAAAAAAAAAAAAAAAATTTGTTTAAGTGGGTAATTTAGTAAATTTCAAGTGTAGGGTAAAAATACAAATAAATCATTTATTTTAGGAGTTTTTAAAAATAAAAATAAATGGGTCGTAACCCTAGTAATATTAGGATATAAATAGAGTTCTAAACTTTATTTGGATACCAATAGACACTCTTTGACGGTAAGAATTTGAAGGATTTCAAGAGGAGACAGATTGAAGAATTCTTGAGGTAAGAAACTTGAAAGACTCTTTTAATTTAGATGTAATTGCTAGATAGAGAATAAAAATAAAAATAAAAAATTAGTTGTCGTTCCTTTTAGATAGCCGGATTATCATAAGTCATGGGAGGATATTTTTATCAAGATTAATTGTGGTCAGAATTATCCATGATGCAATGACTCTTTTTCTGATTTCAGAATTTCTGCATAACTACGTTTCATATCTACGTTTGATTTTCTAGACCTAGGCGTGGGTACAGGTTTCAAAAAGAAGAAAAGCAAAAGATGGCCACACCTATTAGACTATTAGTATATTGAAGTGATGAGGAGTTGTGCAAAGTACAAATCCTAGAAATCTTAGGCTTCTGTATATGCTGTATAGTCCTTGAGAGAAGAAACAAAAAATCAATGTTAGCCCTGCTGCATAGCCGTAGCAATCTGTGAGAAAAAAAAGATAGCCAACTTCTAGTCTATTGACGTGAAGTAATGGGTTATTGTACAGCCTCCTGTACATGCAGTAAAAGGAAAACAGTAAAAAGGAAAAGAAATAAAATAAAATAAGGTCATATGTAGATTATTGATGTGAAGGCTTAAGGAAGTATGAGTGGCGGCTTCTGTGAGAAATAAAATTGTGAAGGGTTCCTGAATGTACTTATGGAGAGAAGAGATAAAATAAAATAGTAATAGTGAGAATGAATAATATTAGGCTTTAATTTTGTACATTGAGAGTAAATAGCATTGTTTATGTCAATTAATGGATTTTGATCATTGTACAATTGATTTAGGATCGGAGTTGTAAATTTTGAAAAGAAGAGATTGAGAGTATTACAAGATCTCTTGCTTGGTAGAGGTAAGTAACGTTTTCTTAACTAGTTATATTTTACTGAAACTTCCCTATTTTATTTATTAAATATTCATTGTATTTCAGTACAGATTATTATTTTAATTATTTTAGATACATTGGTTTAAAGAAAAGAATTAGAGTTTTGTCTTTTTGGAATATTATAATGTATTTGATTTAATTGGTTGATTATTTAGAAAGTTTTGTGTCTTCAACTAGGATCAAGCACTTTTTGAATTTTGTGAAAAGAACCAAACATTGTTTGAACTGTGATTTTATTGAATATGATCTTTTGACATTGACTGAAATAAAATTGAATCTGAAAAGAATCTGAACCATTTGACTATGCTTTGGACCCCGCCAATGGGGGTAAACGTTGGCACAGAAACTAGTTTCTTTTGGGGCTTACCACCGCCTATGTGTGGTTCTGAGCCTAGTCACGGGGATATAGCGTGACCATAGTCATATTGTCTTATTTAAACATTTGAAATCTAATTGATTGCGTTATTTTAAGTAAATCGAGACTTTTGATGTTTTGAACTTATTGTAATTTATATATAGTTTTCTGTTGCATTGTGTTATAATTCTTAAGTCTATAAGATTTATCCTATGAACATTTATATATTTTATTTGAATAAATGTTTGATCCACCCTTTTCAAACTATAGTTATTTACTGAGCCTCCCAGCTCATCCCCCCTTTCTTTCCCATTTCAGATTTTGAAGATTAGCTAGCTCGGACGTTGCTGGGAATTGTGTGAGAAGGACTTCTAGGCATGAATAATATTAGTATTTCTTATTTGTTGATTAAGGACTTTATGATAGACTTTTGTTTGTTAGGATTTGGAATAGTAATGCATGGATGTAATTCACTTGAACTTGAAGTTACTGGTTAATATGTTTATTTGGAGATTTTTATATCAAGTGAACTTACGAGTTAATATGTTTATTTGGAGATTTTAGACCAAGGATATCATTCTTTTTAGAATTTGTTAGTAAGGCCTGGCACACTTGTAAGGCACGCCTTATGGGTGCGCGGCTGTTGTCACGTGTCGAACTCATGCTTTGGGTTCAGGGCGTTAAAAAACCCATATGGAGTTTTTATGTTGGGTGCACCGCCCTTTTGGTGCCAGCCCACATGTGATTAAAGCCTCTAAAAGGCTTGACTTTGAAGCAATGACACTATTCCTATTTCTATTCACGTATGTGAGGCGGCAGGTGCTACTATATAAGTAGCGTGTGTGTGCGTGCTTATGTATCAGTGAGAGAGAACCTAGCAGTGCAGTGTGCGGCACTGGTGAGAAAGAAAAAATAAAAAGTGAGGTTTTTTTCTTTGATTCAAGACACATACAAGGAGATAAACTAGGGGTTTCTCTATGAGGGATTTTGAGTGCTACAACCACGGAGAGTTGAAGTATTCAAGAAACATCTTACTACGTTATTGGTTTCACTGGGTTCTAGTTTTTTTGTGGTGAGATTGTATTTATTCCTAAAGAGTGATTTCTTAATTTATTGTGAACTCAAGTTTAGGCATAAACTTGAGTATTGTAATCTCTGTTTTATTACAGTGGATTGATCGGATTTGCCCCATGGTTTTTCCCTCTACACTAGAGGGTTTTTCACGTAAATTTGGCGTATTATATTGTGTGGTTGATTTTCTTGATTATTGCGTGATTATTTATCTCTCTATTGCTTGCAAGGTTATTTAATTTAATTCACACATAGACGGTAATTTGACCTAACTAAGTAGTGTCAAAAGCTTCCGTTGCCCTAACATTTTATTATTCAATTTTCACATTGTATTTCTCCTTTGACTTCTTTTTATTATTTAGCCATCAATAAAATTTATCTATTTGAGAGTTTTCTTTCATCGGTGGATTCCAATTTTTTTGGGTATTGACATAGTTCGTATCTTTTACATTTTATTCTGTGTCAAATAGAAATTACAAACGCTATTATTTTGCTGATACAGTGTTAGAGGTTATCTTAGTCCATCTAACTATATTTAAAAATGATTTCTTTATTTTGATGAACACATAAGTTGTAAACATGCTTTGGAATTTTGAATTTTCCAGCTGAGGTGTTGATGCCATGGTTGAAGTGCAAAACTCAGCTGCTTGTTGGACAGAAGCAGAAAGTTTTCATAACAAGAGCAATTCTGAAAGACGCAAACTTTTATTAATTTCTAGATGAATCTATGAGTGCATTTGATGCTGATTTTTAGAGAACAGTGCGAGGGGCATTGGACAGGATTGAGGTAAGCCGAACAATGGTTATTGTTGGTTATGGTTGTACAATGATCAGGAATGCCAATCTGATTGCTATCATCAACAATAGTTAAGAGTATAGTCATACCATACTATCTTCAATCACCTAGAGCCAATTATATGCGTCTCATCCATTAATATTTTTTATTTTATTTCTTTTTTGTAAATTATGGTATTGTTATGTACACTTGCAATATCCCTTTGACTTTAAAAACCAAGCAATGTCCCCTTGAATAAATAGGAATAAGCAGTTTACCCCTTACCATTGTAATTTATGTTAAATTTAACATAAAGGCAGTGAGGATATTTTCGAACATTTACTTTTTTAGTAAGAGTATTTTCGGAAATTCAATTTCAATGTGGCCGAACGAGTAAGTTTGTGCAATTTTGTCCAAATAAAGGGTAAATTATTACAATCGAAAGTTTTGAGGGGATATTGAAAAATGGGTGAAAGATTAGGATGAAAGAGTGTAATGTGGCTATAAAAAGATAAAAGGTTGAGCTGTTTTATGAGCATTTTGTTTTGTTAAAACAGTTTTGCATCTGGTTTTCTAATACTAGTTTTTGCTCTTCCTACACTGCGTGTTCTGCTTGCTGACTTCTTTTTTTTTAACTTATTTTCCGTGCCTAGCAATACATAGTCTGCAAGTGTGATAGTCAAGTAGATAAATGGCTAGAATAGTTTTTATAAAGAAAATTTAAAGACTTAGATCTACGAGTGATTATTCAGTAGTTTCGAAATACAAATAAACTAGTTGCAAACCCGTGCAATACATAGAAAAACTACTGAAAATGATATCTAAATTAATTTGGTAACATTGCTTAGCGCACAAAATAAAAGTGAATAGTGTTTCCAATCATTTTGTGCAACATGTATGTTAACCTTTTGCCATATAAGAATAGTTATTTATCTTTTTCGATAAAAAGACGCTGTTATTTTTTCATTCCTTATTTATGTTGCTATTTTTTTTTTTTATTGAATGGTCACCATGGCTTCTCTCAAACTATATATATTCAAGAGAAAGAAAAAAAAAATCACCTAAATGATTTATGACTAAGAAACAGAGGAATGAAAAATATTTTATCAGTTTTCTATTTCAAGGCCTTATGACAGCACATGCATTGGCATATAAAGTCATTATTAATTAGTCTATAAAGTATATAGGAAAAATTTAAACTGCAAAAAAAAAAAAAAAAATGCAATGGTAAGTATGTTAAATTGGGTTATTAATAAAGACTATCCCAAATTTTAGAACCAATGACAAAACAATTGCATAATACAATTAGGGCATGTTTGGAATTTTTAATTCTTGAGAATTGAATATTCGTGTAAGTTTAAACTCTTGGCTATTTGAAGTTTGAACTCCTAAAAATAAGATCTCAATATTGGGTAGGTACTGAGAAATTCATTTTAGAAATTTTGAGTTTAATGTAGGTTGTTCGGCTAGCAACACACATACAAAGTGGGTATGTAGTTACTGATGGCAGTAACTTTCATACCCACATTGTCAAAAATAATGGATCACTCAGAAAGTCACAAAAGGAATTAAGGAAGAAAAAAAAAAACAACGACACCTCAACCCAGGGATCAATTTCAGCAAGCTAACGCTTAATACGAATATTCCTTGCTATTGAAAAGAAAACCTCCTCCACATTCATATTTGTCTTTGCACTTTGCAAAACATTTTATTTTGGTGTGACCAAAGGACATTTGGTATTTCAAATGTAGATTACATTTTGATAACTTATTGTCACTTATAGTTTCAAAGAACGTGATGTCGTACTTGATAAGTCATGAAATATGACTTATTAAGCCCATTTTCTAAGGTTTTTAATATAATTATTTTGTATTTTATTTTTAGTTGTATGCAAATCATTGCATTTCTTTTATTTCATTACGTTGTATAAAAATAATTTATTTACATGCATTATTTTAATTTTATAAAGTCTAAATTTTATGTAATGTTTTAGGTGCAAACTAGTGCTGAAAAAGAAAAAGAATAGAAGAAGAAGTGGGCCAGCAAGTCCACAGGGCCAGCAACAAGTCCACAGGGCCAGCAGCAAGCCCACAGGGCAGCAGAAAGTCCACAGGGCCAGCAGAAAGTCCACAGGCCAGCAGCAAGCTCAGCAGACCCACGAATTGCACTCCAACCGCACCACACTAGATCAAAGCCATAAGAGCTTAAATGAAAATCACGGCAACTTGGTTTGACATTTTTGACCTGGATTGCAATGGTCATTTTGTCAAGCTGCATCACACACGATCAAAGCTCTATGAGCTTAAGTGAAATTCACGCCTGGCTTGGATGGGTGTGGGGTGCATGTTACTTTGTATTGCCGCATCACACAGGATTATTTTAAAGAGAAGGAGCCTTAAGGCCATCTCCAGCAGTAGTTCAAAACTACTCTTCATCTCTATTTGTAGAGAATAAAAACAAAAATCCTGCTCCAGCAGTCTTCCAAATGCACTCTTCATCCTCAAATTTTTTTACAAAGTGTACAGTAGCCTTTCATTTTTGAAAGGCTACTGTACACTTTGTATTTATTAAAAAATTATTTTCTCTCGATCCCCACCTCTGATATTTCAACCGAACATTTTCTCTCTCTCCTCTCATTTCATTTGAAACTTTCTCTCTCTTCTTCTCATTTCCTCTCTGTTCTCTCTGCTCTCTCTTCTCTCTTTACTCTTTCGGTGGTTAGGCTTGTCGGCGTGGGCTTGGTTCTTCGGTGGTTGGGCTTGCCGGCGTGGGCTTGGTTCTTCGGTGGTTGGGCTTGCCGACGTGGGCTTGGTTCTTCGATGGTATGGCTTCCAGATCTCGGCGTGGTGGTGGTTAACCACCCCGTTGGCCACGCCGCGAAGGGAGAACCACCCCAAGCCTGCCGCCAAGCCTTGCCGTGCTCGATCCCAACGGTTTGGAGGTCACCCATCCGTGCCGATCTCGGCCTGGCCAGTCCCAGCAGTCCCAATGAATTTGAACTTGCAAAGAAAGGGTCACCGGAAGTGGAGCTCGGCGGAGCCGTGCCGTTTGGTGGCTGAGATATTAAATTTTGGTTGCTGAAATTAATTTGAAATAATTAATTTGACAGTTGGTTATTTTTGGTTGGTTGCTATTTGTTTGGTTGGTTGCTGAAATTAATCTGTTTGTTTGGTTGCTCTGAGAAATTGATTTGGTTTGATTTGGTGGCAGTTGGTTATTTTTGGTGGGAAATAATAATAAAAAAGAATATTTAAATAGAATAGAGAGTGAAATAGAGAGTATTGCTGGAGTAAAAATAAATAGAGAGTTGTTGAATAGTGTAATATAGAGATAAATATAGAGATAAATTTAAAGGACTGTTGGAGATGGCCTAAATGAAGATGCTGAAGCAGTAAAAAGAAGGAGGCAGCAGTGCTGCCTGGGAGCATTTTTTTTCAGTTTTAGAGTTTTTCTTCAATTTTTCTTTCTAGTTTTTTTCTCTAGCATTTATTTCTCTAGTTTCTCTTTTGTAATTTCTTGGCCATGATTGGCTAGACTTTTAGCTTGGGCTAAGGGGGAATCCAAATTTGTAAGGTAACTAATTTCTTTTAAATCCATTTTGAGTTTCAATGTTTAAGATTTATTATTTGATTGTTCTCATCTTTTTATTATTCCTTTTATTTGTGGTTCTATAATTTGAATCTTTTCATGAGTTCAGTCATGTTTTTCTCATAGTTAAGTAAAGATTTTAGTTCCATTAAATTTAAGAACTCTTAATTTCATTGGATATTACTTTTTACTACATTGTTGCTAGATTAATTAGTACAATGTCGATTTTAGGTTTTTCCAACGTAGTTATTTATTATGTGTTTAAATTAATGAACAATCAAGTAATATTTCTAATTTAGATTTTATTAAAAATGATTTTTATTGCAAATGTTCCAATTGAGGGTTTGGGATGTGAAACCCCCAATTGTGTAATTCCATGGATTTAAATTCAATTAGTTTATCTTAGTAAATTTGAGGAACCCAAAGCCCTAGCAATTTTTAGATTTGAGTTTCTTTACCTATTTAAATTGTGAGTTTTCAAAACAACCAAAACATTTTCTTTATTTAATTTCTAGTGTTACGTGTTTATTTTAAAACCCCTCTCTCCGTGGTACGACAACCCATCTTACCATATATACTACCATTTTACCTTATACATCCACACATATTCATACATATCAAATTTGATTAGTCTCCATTAAATAACGACGTTTTGGAGGCCGACCAGTTTTCATCAGCAGAAGCCTAACCCTTAGAGGTAGGCATGACCTAGGAAAAGAAAGAAAATTATCCTTTTATATTTATTATATACATAAATATAGACACGTGGCACTTATGTGGCTATATCTATCCAACTAAGATGTCACATGTCATGCAGAAAATGTTATCATACATGTCAAATAGCAAACATTCAGCAACGTCTTCTGTTTTAATTTATATATAGAAATAGATGTGTACTCCTTTATCTCATATGAATGGTGGATCTGACTAATTAAATTCATGATGAGACCCGTCACTCTGTGAGAGGAAAAATTATTCAGTAGTCCTGATTAGAAATAAATGCGAAGTCTTCCTCTCATAGAGTGGTTTATCTCATCATGAATTTAAGTAGTGGGTTTCACTATTCATGTGAGAAGGAGACTACGCATTATCACATCGAAAATAAAAAAGTACACATTTATTTATTGATTTTGTTAACGGGTGCCCTAAGGATAATGATTAAGGATCATTAAATGTTTACACTTTACGAGAAATAACAAAATTTTAACATTATAATAATAAATGAAAAGACTGAAATACTCTTAAAAGTTATTTTTGTATTATTCTAATATTAAAATTCCACTACTTCCTATAAAGTTGAAATATTAAATGCTTCCTTAATCATTGCCCTAAGGGCACTCGTTAACAGGACCCTTAAAATAATACAAAAACAATTTTTAAGGGTATTATAGTCTTTTCATTTTTATTATTCTAATGTTAAAAATTCATTATTTTTCGTAAAGTGTAAGCATTTAATGCTTCTTAACTATTGCCCTAAGGTCTAAATTTGCTAAAAAATGCTTTTTTTTTTTTTTTTTTAAAGTTTTGCCAAACATGACTCTTGTGAAGTTAATTTGAAATATGGACTCATTCAAAATCGTTTTTGCGAAAAACACTTTTGAACGTGAAAATCGTCTTTCGTAAAGATGCTTTCTGACCAAATTTTTCGTTTTTAATTTTCTGACGTGGCTATTTTATCAGTTTTCTATTTCAAGGCCTTATGACAGCACATGCATTGGCATATAAAGTCATTATTAATTAGTCTATAAAGTATATAGGAAAATTTTAAACTGCAAAAAAAAAAAAAAAAATGCAATGGTAAGTATGTTAAATTGGGTTATTAATAAAGACTATCCCAAATTTTAGAACCAATGACAAAACAATTGCATAATACAATTAGGGCATGTTTGGAATTTTTAATTCTTGAGAATTGAATATTCGTGTAAGTTTAAACTCTTGGCTATTTGAAGTTTGAACTCCTAAAAATAACATCTCAATATTGGGTTGGTACTAAGAAATTCATTTTAGAAATTTTGAGTTTAATGTAGGTTGTTCGGCTAGCGGCTAGCAAGTAGCAACACATATACAAAGTGGGTATGGAGTTACTGATGGCAGTAACTTTCATACCCACATTGTCAAAAATAATGGATCACTCAGAAAGTCACAAAAGGAATTAAGGAAGAAAAAAAAAAAAAACGACACCTCAACCCAGGGATCAATTTCAGCAAGCTAACGCTTAATACGAATATTCCTTGCTATTGAAAAGCAAACCTCCTCCACATTCATATTTGTCTTTGCACTTTGCATTTTATTTTGGTGTGACCAGAGGACAATTGGTATTTCAAATGTAGATTACATTTTGATAACTTATTGTCACTTACAGTTTCAAAGAACGTGATGTCGTACTCATCAGCAGAAGCCTAACCCTTAGAGGTAGGCATGGCTTAGGAAAAGAAAGAGTATTATGCTTTTATATTTATTATATACATAAATATAGACACGTGAGATTTATGTGGCTATATCTACCCAACTAAGATGTCACGTATCATTATGCAAAAGACGTTGTCATACATGTTAAATGGTAGACATTCGGTAATGTCTTCTGCTTTAATTTATATATAAATATAGATATGTACTCCTTTATCTCACATGAATGATAGATCTAATTAATTAAATTCATGATGAGACCTACTACTCTGTGAAAAGGAAAATTATTGAGTAGTCCTTATTAGAAAGAAATGTGAAGTCTTCCTCTTACAAAATGGTTTATCTCATCATGAATTTAAGTAGAGGGTCTCTATATTCATGTGAGAGAAAAACTGCGTATTATCACTCCAAAAATAAAAAAATAGTCATTTATTTATAACCCAACACAATTAAATAAATTTTCTAGCATTTTGATAATGGAGGTTTACTTTCTTAACCCACCTGCCAGGCATTAAATGCATGCACATATGGGTGTCGGCTTTTATTTTGGGCCTTGGGAATTGGGATTCAATTAAAAGCAACATAACAGGTCATAATCAAGAGTAGGTGCTGGCAGAGGACAACAAAAAGTGCTCATTAATTGAGATTTGAGAAGAGTTGGTGGCATTTCTGAAATGGGTGGACTTAAGCATTTTGGCCGTTGGAGGGGATTTAAGAGAGAATGTTAAAAAATATGTCAAAAATCCCAAAACAAGAGAAAAAATTCACAAAAGCTGAATCTGAGATTAAAATGAGAATAAAACACTATCATTTTCAAATGAAAATGAGAGGTTAGGAGTTTTGACAAGAAATAAAAGAAAATTTTTTAATGATTCGATGAATTTGATCAAATTAATTGAGACGAAAAATTATATATAATTCATTAATTATACATTGTAACCGAATTAAAAGCACAGTTGAAAAAAATTTGGATAAAATATAGGTCTGTACCGGTTGTAGCAACTATACAGGAGAATTTATCGACCAAAAAAAAAAAAAACAAATTTGGGAGATTTTTATTTGCAAGGATCACAAATGGATAGTGCAGATTGGCAAACACAATATATGTGAAGCTCTACTTATACTTTTAAAAATGCCAATGATGTCAGTTTTCCTATTTCCTAATAATCAAATTCACACGACCTACCGCTTCTTTTTTATTTATTTTTTACAACGGGAACTTTTTCACACTCCTCATGCTTTTGTTTTGTTGTGGTGGGTTTACGTTGAAGTGTTAAATTATTGAGTGAGGGTTTGAACTGAATTTTGATTGCCTGAAAATGGATCGGGACATACTGATTATTTAGTATTTCTCAGATTTTATTTATTTATTTATTATTATGAGAAGTATTTCTCAGATTTGGAATAACACAGCATCAACATGACAACATTATGAGGATTAAATTGATGCATTTTAAAAGGTTGAGGACTATATATTTTAACACAAATTTAAGGACCAAAATAATAATTAAAGATGGTCATTATTGCTGAAACAAGTCAAATGCAATAAATGTGGCAAGTGACTTACAGCTCAAACTTCGTAGACATTTCACCAAATCACTGCCAGCATTTACTATTCATTCATTGGTATCTGAGATGAGGTAGACATTTCACCAAATCACTGGCAGCATTTACTATTCATTCATTGGTATCTGAGATGAGCCTTTATTAGGGAATGACTCAAGGAAGCTTTTTATATTTGGATTTTGTTAACGGGTGTATCTTGGAGAATAGTTAAAATTATTAAATATTTATATTTTACGTAAAATAATAAAATTTTAATTATAATTTATGGATTTTTGTTAATAGATATTTTAGGATGAAAGTTAAAAAAATGTTTATTATTTTTATTTTATAAAAAGTATAAAATTTTAATATTAAAATAATAAAAAAAGGTAAAACTTAGATACAGTTCTTTAAATTAAGTACATTAGTTTTTAGTTGAATTCAAAATACATTAAATAATATTCTTAAAAAGATAATATTGTTTGTGTTTTATTGGTTAATATAATATGTGTTTGAATTCAATTGGGGAACCTAATGTACCTAACCTAAGAAACTGTACCTAAGTTTTATCCATAAAAAACTTTTAAAAATATTTATCTTTTAATTTATTATTCTAATATTAAAAATTCATTATTTTTCCATAAAAAATATAAACATTTAATACTCCTTAACCATGATTATAAGGATATTTGTTAACAAAATTCATAATTTATAATTTATAATTAATGGCACATCTGCCTATTTTACTGATGGTCATTATTGCTGAATATTAAATGAGTTGGATGATAACCGAAAGCAAGAGAGCAAAAAGAGATTCACCTGTATCTTAGTTTGGTTTTGCAAACAATGGCCTAAGAGTAGAGGTTAAGAGCATTGGCATCAGTTTTTTTAAAGGTTTTTTTTTTTTTTTTTTTTTATCAAATTATAATAAGTTAAGTTCAAAAGTTTTTACATTGGAATAATTATCCACGTTCATTTTTTAAAACATGCTATAGTAATTTATTTTTGAATATATATTTTTTCTCTCACCTGCTCCTCTCTTTATCTCTCTCTTTCTACAATTCTTTTAATACAAGGTATTATAAAATGAAGAGTAAGATGTATGCTAAATATTAAATAAGTTGGATGATGACCGAATGCCTAAGGTGAGAGGCTATATCTAAAGTTCAATTAATTCATATTTTTATACATTAATTTTTCAATAAATAAAGTCAAATTGTACACACATTAAAAAAAAAAACAAAATAACCACAATGAATTTGTGCGTGCAAACTAATAAATTATTGACATGGACATTTTTATTTTATTTTTAAATGATACAGTTATTATTCCTTAACTTGTGTTTTTAGGACACTCAATAGAACCTTGGTTTTGTATTAACATCCACCTAATTCACACGTGCTCCACCAATAGCACCACAAGTCTACAACCCAAGATAAATTGACATGTTATTGAAATGTTTAGGCATCATATTCTCTAATAGACGAAATAAGATTTTAAATAGTATATATCTCCTATAACTTCAACTTGTATTTCAAAGCAAATGAAGAAAATTACAATTCAACCTTGGTTTTTGGCTGATAGTATTAGTATGTGTTACAAATGATCATCAGATTTAGGTTTTGTTATTCCAATGATTATAGAGCACTTAAGTATTTCTTCGGGAGCTTTACTATAATCAAATTTATAAGTATGCATATCTGGTAAAATATAAGCAACACCAAAACCATTTGAAGTGTAGGTTTCAGTTATTTCAATTAGTAAAATCTTTTATCGTGAAGTAAGAGATCTGAGTTCGAATCTCACTTATACTAAAAATTAATTGGTGTCATGGCTTGATAGTAAGAACAATTATCATAGAGCGAAGGTCATATATTCAAATGTTAAAAAAAAAAAAAAAAAAAAAAAAAAAACTCCTTAATAACTTCCTGACCCCATTAACCATTTATGAATCTTTTTTCCTGATTACACCTTCAATCAGTTTGAGTTTTGAAGCAAACTAATTAGAGAATAAATTCAATAAGGATTCAGTGTAAAAGACTATATTTACACCGTCTAATAAAACATTGCCACATCAGATTTTTTTAAATAAGAAGATAGACACCAATAGATACTAATACATTGGATAATAATCTCATTAAAAAACCCAAAATAATCCGAATATTTATTTAAAAACAAAAACTAATAACGCCTGAAAATTACTCCGCCAAGAAGCCAATGAAACTGGAATAAGCCGCTGGGTCTTCCTCCAATCTGGCGCAATTGCGTGGGCGGCCGAGAGCTTTGAGAACATGTGGATCTTAGAGCTATTCCCTGAGATCTTCTCCCACCATTTGAGTCACATGTTGCCACTGTCACCAAACAAATCACTCGTGTGTCCATAGTCCCACCATTAAGAACCAATTCATGGAAATTAGGCACACAATCCAGCAACATAGCATCAAAATCCCCACTTTAGACCAAACTCCAACTACGTTAAGCAAAATCATCAATAGTAACCAACACTACAAGAAACAATAACTATACGAAATGGGTTTGATTTCTTGCCACTTCTAGCGTGAGAGAGAAAAAGAGAGAGACCCATAAAAAAAAATATGAAACTTGGAAGAAGTTTGAGGAAGAAGAATAATTTTTTGGCTCACCATCAGCATTCTAAACATTTTTCTTTAAACTGGAGGACAACTCCAGCGGTTTAGTTTTTTATTTCAGTCTCCATTGACATCTTCGGCGGAGTAATTTTCAGGTGATGAGTTTTTGTTTTTAAATAAATATTTGGATTATTATGAGATATCATCCTGAGTATTCATGTCTATTGTATAATTTTAAAATATCTGATGTGACAGACTTTTATTGGACGGTGTAAACTTTTACACCCCATCCTTATTGAATTTATTCTCAACTAATTAATTAATACAAATAAAATCAATTATATGAGGGTCAGCACCGACAAGACAATCAGCAATTAAAGTCACCAATAATATATATTCATCATCACTTTGCCTAAGCCATCCTCCTTACAAAACCTTTGTGGGTCTTACTTTCAATTGTCTTAAGAGTGACCATTTAGTGTTCATTTCCTTACCAGTGAAAAATGGCGGACGGAGTTCTGTTTAAAATTGCTGAGGGAATCATTGGCCAATTGGGTAACACAGCTTTGCAAGAGATTGGACTTCTCTGGGGTGTCAACGACGAGCTTGAAAAGCTCAAAAACACTGTTACCTCAATCCAAGCTGTGCTTCTGGATGCAGAGGAGAAGCAAGCTCTTAACAATGCAATCAAGAATTGGTTGGGAAGGCTGAAAGAAGTAGTTTTTGAAGCAGACGACTTGCTGGATGACTTCTCCACTGAAGCTTTACGATGTGAAGCAATGACTCAGAATAAGAAAGCGAAAAAGGTACGCATCTTCTTTTCCAAATCCAACCAGCTTGCATATGGTCTTAAAATGGGTCATAAGATTAAGGCAATAAGGGAGAAGCTAGATGCCATTGAAGCTGATAACAAGCAATTCGGCTTAGTTGAACGTCTTAATGAGACACAAGTTAAGACTAGGCCAAGGCAGGAGGCTCATTTTTTTGAGCATGCTAAAGCTATAATAGGGAGAGAGAATGAACAGGAGGAGATTATAAAACTTATATTGAATTCCGACGTTGAAGATAATGTTGCAGTCCTTCCGATTGTTGGAATCGGAGGGATGGGAAAGACCACATTAGCTCGGCTCGTGTTCAATGATGATAAGATCAAAAATCATTTTGAGGTAAAATTGTGGGTTTGTGTCTCTGATGACTTTGATGAAAAATTAATTGTTGAGAAAATCCTAGAATTCGCAAAATCTAAGAAACCGGATAATCTTGATATGAATAACTTGATAAAGGATCTTCATAAAGAAATCGAAGGAAAGAGATACTTTCTTGTGTTGGATGATGTATGGAATGATGATCGTGCAAAATGGCTTAGCTTAAAAACACTTCTAATGAGTGGTGCAAGAGGAAGTACAATTTTAGTGACTACACGTGAAGAGAAAGTTGCTAAGATTGTACACACTATTGAACCATACTCTTTAGGGTGTTTAAATGAACACGAATCTTGGTCTTTATTTAAGCAAATGGCATTTGAAAAAGGACAAGAGCCGAAGAATTCAGGTATCAGCTTGATTGGAAAGGAAATTGTTGAGAAGTGTAGAGGAATCCCTCTTGTCATAAAGAGTATAGGAGGGCTATTGTATTTTAGAAATTCAGAAAAAGATTGGTTGTCCTTTAAGAATAATGAACTCGCAAAAGTCACAAAAGAAACAGATATAATACCAACACTTAAGTTAAGTTATGATCATCTTCCATCACATTTGAAGCAATGTTTTGCTTACTGCAGTTTATTTCCAAAGGATTATGAGATTGACGAACAAACATTGATCAAACTATGGATGGCACAAGGATTCATTAGATCAAGTCCAGACCAAAGCCCAGAAGATATTGGGCATGAATATTTTATGGAATTACTTTGGAGATCATTTTTCCAAAAAGATGTACAAGATGAGTTGGCATGAGATGCTCTTTGACAAACAATATAAAATGCATGATCTCATGCATGATCTTGCAACATCAGTAGCAGGAACGGAGAACGCCCTTTATTTAAAAGCAGGAGACATTAATGAAAATCAAAATACTCATCACATATCACTTGGCTTTACTTTGGATTCGTCATTCCAAGATCCAACACCATTTTTTAAAGCAAGTAGGACAAGAACATTTCTATTGCCAAGTCAACCAAAGTATAGGTACATTGGATATAGACTGGATGAGTCGACTTGTGATGCAATTTTTTCAAGTTTGCAGTTCCTACGCCTATTGGATTTGCATAACATGGGTATTGAAGCAGTTCCAAGTTCTATCAGCAAGTTGAAGCATTTAAGATATCTTGATCTCTCTCGTAATAAAAAAATCAAGATGCTTCCTAATTCCATCAGCACGTTGCAGAATTTACAGACACTTAAACTCAACCGATTGTGAAGGAATTAAAGAATTGCCCAATGATATTACCAAATTAGTCAATCTCAGGTATCTTGAGCTCGATTCTTGTTACGGTTTGACTCATATGCCACGTGGTTTGGGGAAATTGACTAATCTTCGGGAATTATCATTGTTTGTGATGAGCGATGATTCCGATTCCGTTTCTCGACATCATGGGAAATTGAAGGAACTTTCCAGATTAAACGACCTAAGAGGAGAGCTAGAGATTAAAAATCTGAGGCATGGAAAAGATGCTGCATTAGAATTAAAGGATGCAAATTTGAAAGTGAAACAGTATCTTCAATCCTTATCATTAGAATGGAAAGAAGAAGACGTCAATGATGCGGATGTCGTTTATGATGAACAGTCACTCGAATGCTTGCAGCCACATCCAAATCTTAAAATGTTGTCTCTCTCTGGGTTTCAAGGAGTGAGATTTCCAAGTTGGTTTTCGTCTCTCACAAATCTTAAATTTTTTCGGTTGGACAAATGTAGGAAATTTCAACATCTACCACCGATTGATTGTTTTCCTTCTCTAAAAGAGATGCATTTGATCTACTTGGATTCCCTTGAGTATGTTAACAGTGAGAAGTTGTCTGATTCTCCAATCTTCCAATCCCTAAAGGTACTCCAGATCGGCGGTTGCCATAACTTAAAAGGGTGGTGGAGGAGGGAGGATTCTGTTGAAGATGGCAAATTATGTTGGAATTACTGCAACCGAAACATCGATGGCGAAGAATGATTTAGTTCCTTCATTTCCATCTCTTTCTTCTTTATTTATTGTGGATTGTCCTCAGCTGACTTCCATGCCTTTATTCCCAAATCTTGAAAATCTATACCTAAACAACTCTAGTCTGAAGCCATTGCAGCAGACAGTGATGAGGATGACGAATACGACACCTCCAGAGATCGTAACATCAACAACAGAAATAGCATCAACCTCTTCTTCTTCTTCAGTTGCCACCTCCTCCTTTGCCCCTCTTTCAAAACTAAAGACACTCGGTTTGAGTGGAATGGTGGAACCTTTGCCAGAGGAATTGTTGCGGAACTTCACTTCTATCAATTATCTTGATATACATAACAGTCGTTGTCCTCTCACTCGAGTTTTGCGGCATCTCACTGCGCTTAAGTCACTGTGCATTAGTGATTTTGATGGGGATGAGATGGAATGGCAAGAGCTGAATAGCCTCAGCACTCTAGGGTTCCGTAACTTTCCAAAGGTGTCTCTTCCAGTGGGGCTTCAACATGTCACCTCTCTAAAATCACTCGAAATTGAAGATTGTCCAAGTTTGATGACGATACCGGAGTGGATCTGCAACCTCATATCTCTCCAACAACTTTACATATGGAATTGCCCCAATTTGACATCATTTCCGGAAGGTATTCGTGCCCTTACCTCTCTGCAAACACTAACAATTGGAAAATGTCCCATCTTATTGCAAAGATGCAAGAGGGAAACAGGTGAGGATTGGTCTAAGATTGCTCACATCCAAAACTTGGAATTGTATTCAGGTATGTAGATCACAAATTTATCTTAGTCCTTGATAGAATATCAACCACCAAATTTCTTCTTTTTCTTCACCTTCTTTACTGTTCTTGCTAAAATTTTCCTGGTTATTGAATTTCATCATGAAAAATCAAATGAAACAGAGGAGGAACCTGACCGCAAAAAGACTTGGCGCTTAACTAAGATTTTTGGGCACTGCAATTGTTCAACTAGTCAACAACTCAATGGTAATTATATTGGAGTAGTTTCTTTTTTTTTGTTTTTATCTCCTCATAGATTTTTCATTCCTTGCATGATTTCTTCAATCTGTTTCTTCATTCTAATAAATTATATTTTTACCTTTTTTTCTTTTATTTATTTACAGAGTAAGAATCTTTTGCATCAATGCCTTGAGCTGTTACCCCCATTTTTCATAGACAGCCACATTGCTCACATAACAAGTGCTTTTGAGAGTTTAGCTTATTCAAATTTTTGCAGCAACAATGGTAATCATCTTATTTCTTCTATTTTTCAGTTTAGATTCCATACCCAGAATTGAATGTCATTTTCTTCTTGACTAATTTGACACCATGGTTTATTTGGTTGCTTTAATCAATTATCAGGGAAATATTTGGCACTCTGGGTGGTGAGAAATTCTATGGGTATTAAACAGAGTGAAATCATGCTTTCAAAGATTTAGCTTGCAGTTCTGGTTGGGGTTCTTATCTGGAAACTAATAACAAATTAAGCTTCCAAGCAGGTATTCTGTTGCTGCAATCCTTATTACGTTTAATATTCCTATAATGTCCTGAAGTTCTTTATAACATTGTAGAGTTTGTTTAAATCTTTGCATGATTTTATAGTTTTCATCAACAACAATCTGAAGTGGGAGGATAGTTGAAGTTAAACCTAAAGGATCTATGGTATTGGATAGCTAAGATTGGCAGCAAAAGCTAATACTCTTGAGAGTGTGGTTGCAGCATCTAATTGTGCAAATGTTGAGACTGGCCTTTACCCTTCTAAAAGGTAAGCTTTTTCCACATTCGACAAATTCTTTTGCAGCAACTTGAGTGGACATACACTGTCAATGTGATTGTAGCATATGAGTTTTTAAGTCTACAAATTGAGTTAACAAGAATCTCCAAGAATTATGCATTATACCTTTTTCTAGTAAATGAGGTTTGCAGTTTATACTTCACCCATTGGTAACTATTGATTGATTGAATCGTTTGTAACTTTTGACTATTTCAGAGCTGTGAAATTGCAACCGATGGAGAAAGGCTTGTGTTTTTCTACAAATGAATGGCAAATAAATGTGAGGTGGATACTAATTAAATAACTTTATCCACTTTTTGCTTCTTTATAGATGACTGATTCTATAAAACATAGAACATGTTTCATGCTTGCCTTTAATGTCAGGCATCTTAGGAAACCTTTGGATCAGATATTCAAGCAGATATGAAGTTGGTAGCTACAACCTGATGATGCAACATATTGTTAAGGAGGTGATGTATTCTCTTGCTTTATGATCTTTCTAAAACCATATCAATATAGAGTTGGAAAATGAAAGTAAGGTGACATGTTGTGCTCGGTGTTAATAAAAGTTATATCAATGATGGGGCATATGAAAGTAATGTTTTAATCACAATTTACCACATCAACAATGGTAAAAAAGATTATAAAAATAAATGGAATTCCTCTTGCTCGCGGCTGCTCGCCCTTTTCAAGCATCTAATCCAAAAACATGGACAGGTCCAATTATTATATAAATCCATTCGGGTCTTGATCCAATTAAGATTATTTGGGTCAAGATCCAATTAAGATTTAAACCCAACTTTTTGGAACTTCTTCGATACCCCTCTTACATGTAGGCCCAACATAAGCAGAAAAGATCCAATAAAGAAAGGGGCCCAACCAAAGTAGCAGTGCCATGTGGAATCAAAGAATGTACATAAATAGAAGTTCTAACATTATTAATTATGATAAGTTGTTACTTATCTAAAAGCTTTAAACTTACACAGATTCTAGATGTAATCATTTATATCCTTACAAATATGTATAGCACTGCCATATATGCATGCATATGTTCTTGAACAATTTGTGATAATGTTTGTTTAATTGTACAGTTCACTTCAATGTAGTGAAATGTGATATTTATATGTTTAATGTAGAACTTGCTATCTTGATTTTGCCAATCACCTCTCTTATTTATTTCACAATTTCAGTGTTTTATTTACTTTCTTTCCTTTTTCCTCAACCTCACTGTGCAGTATTCAGTTTTCGGTTCAATATTGACAGCAGGAGGAATAGTAGGTGCACTTGTTAATGGAAAAATAGCAGATGTAAGATTTTTTGGTCACCCTTTTCTATATCTCTAAGTAAGCATACTACCTTTTCATAAAGAAAAGGCTTTATTACTTTCTCAAATTCTGATGAATGTTTTCTTGATATTGGAATGCAGACATTGTGGTTCTCTGAGATATTCTGTATAGCAGGGTGGCTTGCTATAGCAATTGCAAAGGTTTATCTTCTCCTCCTTTCCTTCCCCGAAATTTACAAGTAATGCCTTATGATTAAACTTCACCTCTAATGTCAATTTGTTTGAGTTACATGGCTACTATCTAACTTATACCAAAAATATGACTAAGTAATGGAATTGGAAATTATTGTGGTAACAATGACATTGATAATAACCTTATTTTGAAGTTGCCGCCCACATTTCAAAATAAAATGGTTGTGTATCAAGGAAAGATTTTTGAAAATAATTCTGAAGCAAGTCAGTTGATCTTTTCTTTTCACACATCAATAGTAAATCAGTTGAATGCTTCCTATAGAATGCTTGGTGGCTGGACCTTGGAAGACTGTCATTGGGATTTGCCAGTGGAATTATTGCGTACGTGGTAATTGTAATAAGCTCTTTGTTCAAAATTAATTTAGCAATCAGTTCCAGCTGTAAAATTCACCTTCCTGCAGACCCTTTTCTTTTGGCTGAAGGCCTCCAACTTAATATCTGCCCATTCTGTAGCAGAGATGCTTGATAATTGTTCCTTTTAAGCTTTCAACTCTCTTTTTCTGCTTTCTATATTCCCATTGTACTTGTTCCCTTTCTTTATCAATGAAATACTTATCAAAAAAAAAAAATTTAGCTATCTGTGAAACACATAATAGTGATAGTAATAGTACTCAAATTTTTGTTTCCAAGACAGGTTCCCATACACATTGCTGAAATAACCCCTAAGAACTTTCTGGGAGGATTTACTTCTGCTAATCAGGTAGAGTAACTCTGATGGTGTTTGGATTGAATAACTAACTCATTGTTTATGGGGATATATTTTATCAAGTGCACAGCTGATGATATGTTGTGGCTTTTTGCTGATGTATTTCATTGGAAACGTCATTCCTAGGCGCATGTTGGCCTTAATTGGTAACTTTTTTTAAGCTTTTCATTATCTTATTTATTTATATGAATAAAATTTCTGTGTCAATCTATTTGTTTTGATCTGAAATTTTCAGGTGCTATTCCATGTATACTAGAACTTCTAGGCCTAATTTTCATTCCAGAATCTCCTAAATGGCTGGTGAGTTCAATACAAAGATTCTAGTTAAAATGTTATGTTTGTGATGCACCTATTCTATAAATGATAAAGATTAATTGTTCTATTTCTACTTTCATGACTTTTAAAAAGGATCCTTCTAAAGAGAACATCTTAAAACTTTCATAGCTTATTGTAAGTTTGTAATGCATATAGAAAGCTTACTTTTCTCCTCTATATTATAGCATACATAGTAAAGGAGCCTACATTGAAATGTTCAAATGATGATACAATTTCCTGCAGGCTAAAGTTGGTAACGAGAAAGAGTTTGAAACTTCTTTACAATGCCTTAGGGGATGGAATGCTGATATTTCTCAAGAAGCAGCTGACATCAGAGTATATTCTAACTTCATATTCTTCTGAAAGAAATGCTATTTGACAACCTTAAGCAGAACATAAATCTCCAGTATCTTATGTTTTAATATATTTAGGTACACAATTAGAAATGAGATTGGATCCTTCGGTTTTGCGGGATTATATAGAAGTCCACAATCAAGATTCAAATTCTAGATTGCTGGATTTGTTCCAGAGAAGATATGCTCATTCACTTATTGTAAGCCCAACAAGAAATGAAAAACAAACAAAAATTTTAGTTGTTGCACCTTTTCCTTTCAAAGCTTTTCTAATCTGTCTACTATACCAATAAAATGGTTAAGGTTGGGGTTGGGCTGATGATACTGGTACAGTTTGGAGGGAGCAATATCATTACTGCTTATATTCGACGAAGCTGGTAATTAAATTTAGGTATTTTAGAATTGCTTCAATCGTTGATGATAACATAACAGACATGCTGAGAGAATGATATGGATCACTGGCTTATGACAGGTTTTTCATGTAAAATTGGGATTATATCAATGGCTATCATCCAGCTACTGGACACTTATAACTGAAGAATGAATCAAGGCTTTTGGTTGATGCATTTCATAAGAAGTGCAAATGTTCATTTGTAGATTCCAGCTAATATTGAATGTGTACTCTTAACAAATAAATTAGGAAGACGACCACTTTTAATGGTAAGGATGGCAAATGATACATTTTTAAGGTAATAATTTACTTCATCAATTGGTTGATAATGAAGTAAAAATTTCTTGTAGGTATCTGCTGCTGGAATGTGCTTTTGTTAAAGAGCTCTCATTAATTCCAAGACAAAGATAACCACAAAATAAAAGGCATCCAAATTTATGGTGTCGGAGCAAGGAAAACAGAACAGAGCAGACAAGGCACCACCCCATGTCAAGTACAGGTTCCTTCCTTGTAGGCTTGTCATTTTGGTTTTAGATTTCTCCCAAGTCCAAATTTAGATTATCCTCATTTTTCTACTATCTTTATTGTTATTAGTAAAAGAATCATCCTTGACAAAGGTAAGTTTGTTATGAGCAGGACCTCCACAAGTGGAAGGGGCTCACTCCCATTTTGGTGTATATTTGCATAATGGTATACACAATGACTCCCCTTCTTCTCTATGTCTCATATTCTGTATCATTTCCTTATATGCTTTAAATCCCATTTAAAATATTTCAATCTAAAGAGAGTTATGTTTGCCAAGTTCATATTTTCAACATTTGTAAGATTGTGTAACATCCTGCAGTATTCTATGACTTGAAGCCCTTTTATTGACTTTGCCTGTGGCCAAAATCACTGGCATAGCAAATATTTTCAATTTCTTGTGTTTTATTTTTTTAAGTGTACTTATGGCTGTAATCATTGGCATGGCAAAGTGTGCAATTTCTTGTGCTTCATTTTCATGGTACCATAACTTGATTCTTAAAAGGAGAAAGGACATTAACACTGCCGCTCATTAAATATTCCATTCATTTTGTGCCAAGATGTTAGGAAGTAGTAGATCAAATTAAGTGACTAATATTTTTAATACTTGATAGGGATATTGTGTAGCTTACCCAATAGGCATGGCAGGAATACCATGGGTCATAGTGTCAGAGGTATGTTACTTTTCTTGTTAGCAACAATAAGAAAGAGTCTTTTTATAAAATTTTCATACCAGTTTGCATAACAAGAAGGTTTATTACTTTTTAACTTAGATTGAAGGACCCGATTGATTTGTGTTACAGGTATTTCCGATGAACGTAAAGGGTTCAGCTGGAAGCCTAGTTTCTGCTCCTGTTCTTGGATTGTAACATACAGTTTCAATTTTATGATGGAATGGAGCTCAGCAGGTAACTCTCTTAGACATAGTCTTTGTACCCCAATATTCTCATCTTCTTTATTATACTTAAAAAGAATTTTTGGGCTATACCACTTCAGGAACATTTTTCATATACATGGGCATATGTGGTTCAGCTGTTTTATCTGTGGCAAAGCTAGTACCAGAAACAAAGGGGCGTGTGCTAGAAGAAATACAAGCATCTATTACCCATTTGCACCAATAAGATGGACTTTCCATTCTTATATATTAAGGGAACCTGTATATTTACCATAAATAAAGTATGTGTTTATAAGGTATCTTGTATTATTTATTCACTCAGAGGATTGATGGACTTCGATTATATACTTGTAGGTGTACTGTTGGGCCTGTATGGGCTTAGTTATGCCTTAAGCGGAACAGAGTTCCCCTTTGACATCCATACAACTGTTAAGGAGGGCATTTTCATTACTTGGAAATGTATAATTCTCTTGTACAAAAATCCTAAATATGTGTAACAGAAAATATAGATTTCTGCCAAGAGTCTTGTAATTCAGTTGCTTGACATTTTTTGGTGTTCTTCAAGGAAGATATCTTCCCTCAACTATTGAATTATCAAAAAAAGAAAAAAGATCATTTATAATTCTCGATGGTAGGCAGTTGAGTTGAGAGTTCATAAAGCATTAAAACATAGAGTTCTAGGGTTTTTAAAAAAATTGAACTTCCTATGAGCTTTAACTTTTATATATTATATAAAATATAAGATAAGATAGGATATTTCATTAAAGCATTTTTTTAGTATTTATTTCCTAACCATTTGAAGGAGTCGTTACAACTTACAAGTGCTCTTTTCTTGTACCTTTCCCTCCTAAATTAACTCCTTCCTCACTACCAAAGAAAGTCTCCAAATTAGGGTTCTTACTAATGTGCAATCACACAGATTCTATAAAGAGAATAGTAAAGATGAATAAAACAACAAGCACACATAAAGATGAGAGAATACTAGCATATACATAATTCGACAAGGGTAAAATTTAGGTACAGTTCTTTAGTCAAGTATATTAAGTTCCTAGTTGAATTCAAATACATTGAATTTAAATATTCTTGGAAATAATAACATTGTTTGTGTTTCATTGGTTAATGCAACCATGTGTTTGAATTCAATTGGAGAACCTAATACATCTAACCTAAGGAACTGTAACTAAGTTTTACCCATTTGACAATATGCTTACGTCTATAGAGGATGGGGAGAACAAATCTATTATACTCAATAATGATACAAAATACAAACACTTAGAATACAAACACTTAGAACTTGTTTGGTTGCTCGTTTTAAAAACTGCTTTCTTGATTTAAAAACAAAATGTGGTGCGTCCAAGTTCCAACTTTGCAAACTTGTTTGGTTAGGTGTTTTTTAAAAAATTCAATTTAAAAATGGTTAATCATTTTTATTGTGCAAACACCAAAACTGAAAAACTCTTTTAGATTCCATGGGAGAAATACCATTTTATTTGATGACTGTTACATAAACTATGTTATTAATTTATGTATTTTGTTAAATTGAAAATATATATTTTAAAACAAAACAAAAAATGTCATAGGGATTACAAAGTAGTGTGAAATTATTCTATGTAAGTATGTATTCCTCACATAAATGTGGGTCACATACATATGAGCCACATTAGCCGGATGATGATCTAAACAAAAGCTTAATATATGACATTCAAAATAATGTCACTTTGCTTTATCTTGACAGCATGTGCCTCACACAGCCTGTCAGACAATTAAATATGAGTAATCTATACAAAATTTTACACATTATTTTTTCACAATTGTTCATGTAATAAGTTGTAATTGAAATAATAACAATTTTATATGAGTTCATTACTCATATCATTTTTATTAACACCAATCATACTATGTCATCTCAACAATTATAAAATTGATTTTAGACAATATTATGCTCATCAAGACCACTCTTCCTCTATTATGCCTCTCTCCAATAGTTTTAAGTTTTTTTTTTTTAATTGTCACGTATTTTTTTTTTCTTTTTTCTAAGAAAGAGTTGGAGAATAATATAAAATTTAAATTTCTTGAACCTTAAGAGTTGAGATCAATTGTGATTGTGTATACAAAGAGAAATTATTCAGTGCACGAGGAGAACTACATCACAGAGTGTAGTGGCTCCCCCACTCAATAAAAAGTACATTTTTAAAAAGAAAATTATTAAGTCAAATCTTAATCACACCACTAAAAAAACCATATTTTTTATTTATTAAGTCAGATCAAATCGCATACCATTGCCAATGGTGAAATAATAAGTTTTGAGGCACAAAAAATATCACTAAATATTCCACAACTACAGAATTGTCAAGTTATGAATGATAGATATATTCTGTCTCTCTCTCGGCTAGGGGGCGACCACTTCAAACCCTAGCCGTCAGTGGAATCCGTCCTTGTCAAAGTACAAGTCTTGGTCCCCTCCGGTGGTCTTGCTACCACAAGTAGGACGGTCGTGCGTCCCTTTTGCCTTTGTGCAGATAGTTTGGACTCTTTTGTTTCGTATCAACCTCTCGACCACCTTCCTCGTCCCCTCCACCTTTTTGCTCCCCTGTTTCCTATTTACCTATTCCCACTTCTTGATAGGCATGGAACCCCTTGAAGACATGTGGAAGCGTTTTACTCTCTCTGATAAGGAAGGGTTCGACGTAGATCTAGAACATACCACACAACAATCAGAGAACATTCTTGTTGCCAAGTTCCTGACCCCACGGGTCCTCAACATTGACTTTGTGGCGAGAACTTTCAAGCCACTCTGGAAAACCAAAAAGAGTTTCTCAGTCCAGGATTTAGGAAAGAACAGGATAGCTCTTGTCTTTGAAGATGCGTTGGACCTAGAGCGAGTGTTGATCAATGAACCATGGTCCTTTGACAAGTTTCTTGTGGTTTTTGAAAGGCTCAGTGATGCTATTCCTATAGATGACCTGCTGTTCTCTCATGCCTCATTTTGGATTCAGATTCATAACCTCCCTGTTCGCCGCATGACAGAGGACACTGCTGCTGTGATTGGCAAAACTCTTGGCCAGGTTGAACGAGTAGCTGGTAAAGATGATGACAGAGGCGGTGAAAATTGCATGCGAGTCCGAGTTCGTTTGGATGTTACAACACCCTTGTGCCGAGGTCGAATGATTAAAATGGAGGCAGGAAAAAAGAGCTGGGTTGCCTTTCGATATGAAAGACTCCCCAACTTTTGCTACCGGTGTGGATGCCTTGACCACGCTGAGAAAGACTGCGACGAGGGTTTGCGGAGAAAGAATGCTGAATCTCCAGAAGTTCCTCAATACGGGGCATGGTTGCGAGCAGAACTGGATTGCCCCCCACGGAAAACAGTGATCGTGGTGCCTGGTATACAACCGCGTGATAAGCCAAAAACAGCAAGGGAGAGCCAAGCCCGTCCAACAACACCACCGTCCTCAGGCCATCACTGCCCAACGCCGGAACCTGCAGAGAACCCAGAAATTCCGTCTGACAACCAGGTGCTTGATATGGAATTTGAACAAAATCCGGGAGTCCCTGATTTCGTGCTGCTCCAAAAGTCAAGAGATCAAATCTTTACGGAACAATTGCATGCAATTGATGAGGCAATTAATTACGTTCCAAAACTGGATGATCCCATCACTCCGAATATTGGCCATGACATTCCTATCCTTGAAAACCAATTTGCCGCCTCAGCCGTGGGTCCCAACTCTCCTCCAATAAGCACAACTCCTCGTGTGATCCTGGGAGACATCACTAATGGGCCTCCATGCAATACTAGAAGCCCTCGAGTTCGAAGCTCTAAGTGGAAAAAATATGCACGAGCCCATAATGCCACAACTGGAGCCCCTGTTTCCACTTGCCCTCTCAAGCGCCATCCTTCATCTGAAGACACTGAGCCCAGTCCAGAAAAAAAGAAAAAGTTTGTGCCAGACCATACAGCACCCGTGGATTCCCTTCACACCATGGTTGTCCTGGATAGCACACTAGAAGAGATATCGGCAGAAGCTGGATTCCAGCTCTGCCGGAAGCCATGAATTGCCTCAGCTGGAACTGTCGCGGGCTTGGGAACCACGGGACAGTTCAAGAGCTAGCACGCTTAGTGCGAGAAAAGGACCCCTCCATCATGTTTCTCTCTGAAACATGGATGGATGATAATCGTATTGAATTATTGCGTTGTAGATTTCTTTTTTCAAATAAGTTTGTAGTCAAAAGAATTAATAAAGGTGGTGGTTTGGTTTTGTTTTGGAAGCATGATATAAATTTAACCATTAAATCTTACTCTCTTTCTCATATTGATATAGTCATTGATGGTAGCTCAGCATTTCCATGGAGACTTACATGCTTCTATGGTGCTCCTGAAACACACCTCCGTGAGAATTCATGGAACCTCCTCCGAGCTCTCAAGAACCAATTCTCTCTGCCATGGTGCTGCACTGGTGACTTCAATGAAATTGTCCGTAGTTCTGAATACAAAGGGCGGTGCAGTCGAAATGACAATCAAATGCAAGGCTTCAGGAACGTTATTGATGACTGTGAATTCATTGATCTTGGCTACAGGGGACTCCCATTTACCTGGTGCAATAACAGAAAGGGTGATGCCACCACATGGTTACGTTTGGACAGGTTCATGGCAACAAATGAGTGGATCCTCCACTTCCACTCGGCAGTGGTATACCATTTAGACAACACTGAATCTGACCACAAGCCCATTTGGTTAACTACGGCTCCTCTGCAGATTCAAAGAACAAAGCGAAAGCTGTTTCGTTTTGAAGACATGTGGCGCACGGAATCGGGGTGTGAAGAAACTATCACCAAGGCATGGGTGCCGAAAGTGAGGGGCTCACCAATGGTTCAGGTACAAGAAATGCTTACTAGATGTGGAAGGGACTTAACTGCATGGAGTCGGGTTCATTTTGGTTCTATAACTCGAAAAATCAGAGAGAAGAAAGAAGAGTTGAGAAAAGCAGAAGAACAAAGCATATCAGGCCGAGGTCATGATCAAGTTCTCTCCCTTCGCCAAGAGCTGAACACGTTACTTTGCAAAGAAGAAAAGATGTGGCAACAACGATCTCGTGCATTGTGGTTGAAAGACGGGGACCAAAATACCAAATACTTTCATAGTCGAGCTACACACCGCAAAAGGCGAAACTCTCTAGTGGTGCTTCGGGATGGTACAGGTGAGCTCGTTGAAGACCCTCATGAAATTGGCAACCGGTTCATCAGATACTATGAAGACTTATTCCAAGCTGCTCCGTTGGAGGAAGTTGATCAGGTGCTGGCTGGAATTAATCCAAGTGTCACTGCAGAAATGAACACTAAATTGACTCGCCCATATACAGAATCGGAAGTGGCAGTGGCATTGAAGCAGATGGCACCTCTTAAAGCCCCTGGGCCCGACGGGATGCCTCCAGCTTTCTATCAAAGCTACTGGAAAGTGGTTGGGAAAGAAGTTGTGCAGGCTGTACTTTCCTCCATCAACTCGGGTACACTTCCCCCTTCCATTAATCATACATTTGTTGCACTTATCCCAAAGGTAAAAAATCCTGAGCATGTTACTGAATATAGACCGATAAGTTTATGTAATGTTATTTATAAACTTATCTCGAAAGTGCTTGCTAACCGTCTCAAAGAAGTCTTGCCCACAGTTATAGCAGAAACTCAGAGTGCTTTCGTCCCAGGAAGATTAATTACTGACAATGTCTTGATTGCTTTTGAAACTTTACATCATATGCACAATCAAAGACAAGGAAGAGTTGGATCCATGGCTCTCAAACTCGACATGAGCAAAGCATACGATAGAGTCGAGTGGAGCTTCCTTCGACAAGTCATGCTCAAGATGGGTTTCCACAGTCAATGGGTCTCCCTTATGATGGAGTGTATTACAACAGTCTCATATTCACTTCTCATTAATGGCGAGCCAAGAGGACATATCACTCCATCAAGGGGACTCCGCCAGGGGGATCCAATCTCGCCATACCTTTTCCTATTGTGTGCGGAAGGTTTAAATGGATTGCTAAACAAAGCCGCTGCTCAAGGAGAGATCCATGGAGTATCCCTATGCCGGAGAGGTCCAAAACTTACCCATCTTTTCTTTGCAGATGACAGTTTACTGTTTTGCAGGGCTACACAAGCTGAATGCCACAAAATTCAGGATCTCCTTAACATTTATGAGAAGGCCTCGGGACAACAGTTAAACAGATCCAAGACCACTCTTTTTTTCAGTCACAATACATCACAAGCTACACAAGATGACATCAAGAACATTCTGGGAGTCCCTAGTATCAGGCAATACGAGAAATACTTGGGCCTTCCCTCTCTGGTGGGAAAAGAAAAGATGGCTTGTTTCTCACAAATAAAAGATAGGGTCTGGAGCAAGGTGAAAGGGTGGAAAGAAAAGCTTCTGTCCCAAGCTGGAAGAGAAATCCTCATCAAAGCAGTGATACAAGCAATCCCTACCTACACTATGAACTGCTTCAAACTCCCTGTAAAGCTTTGCAAGGATATTGAAGCAATTATGAGACGATTTTGGTGGGGGCAAAAGGACCAAGAACGGAAAGTTCACTGGATTAGCTGGACAAAGCTTTGCCAACCAAAGGGTAATGGAGGACTTGGATTTCGAGAACTTCAAAAATTCAATATTGCCCTGTTGGCAAAGCAATTTTGGCGGTTTATGAACTGCAAAAACTCGTTGCTCTTCAAGGTGTTTAGCCCAAAATTTTTCCCAAATGGAAACATCCTTGAGGCATCACTGAAAACAAGGGGGTCTTTTGCATGGCGCAGCATAATGCAAGCTAAATCTCTTATTTTATCAGGCTCAAGTTGGCGAGTGGGGGATGGTCAGAAGATTCCCATAAAGAATGCAAACTGGCTTCTTGATGAAGGGCATCGCCGAGTCATCTCTCCACTTCCTATGTTCCCTCATGGTTCTAAGGTGGCACTCCTTATGCGAGGTTCACCACTCGAATGGGATGTGGAGAAGATTCGGGCATCTTTCCTTCCTTATGATGCTGAGGCAATCCTCCAAATTCCTATAAGCAGTAGCTCCCCACCTGACAAGCTTATTTGGCATGCAACACGAGATGGGAAGTACTCAGTTCGCAGCGGCTATCACATTCTGCTCCAGGAGGTGCAGAACACTAATCCAGGAAGTTCTCGGCATGGAGAGAGAGATCCTCTCTGGAAAGACATCTGGTCCATGTGTGCTCCTGCCAAGATTAGATCGTTTCTTTGGAGAGCATGCCACGAATCTCTTCCATCAAAACTGGGATTATCAAGGCGGCAGATAGTGGATTCACCATGGTGTGATAACTGTGGAACGGGTGTGGAGGACTGCCTTCATGCACTTTGGAAATGTCCGGCAATTGAGTGTTCCTGGTCCACGCAGCATGAACTAGCTGAAATCCGGAAGCAGGAGTTTGGTTCTTTCCATGATTTAGTGCGACAAGTGGGTTCGCACAACAGAGCTCTACTCCTGGAGAAATTTGCAGCCATGTGTTGGTTGTTGTGGCACAAAAGGAACCAAACACGTCTGCATCTTCCCAGTGATGACTATACTCAGATTTGCCACCGAGCTGAAACACTAATTCAGGAGCATGCACGGATACATCTTAAGGAGCATCACCAGAGCCCACCAAATCCGAAAGTGTCTTGGCAACCTCCAACCTCGTACAAATATAAAGTGAATTTTGATGGAGCTATTTTCAGAGAATCTAAGGAGGGCGGTATAGGAGTGGTAATCCGTGATCAAAATGGCCTGGTTATTGCTACTTTAAGCCAGAGAGTGAAGACCTGCCCCTCAGCAGAAATGATAGAAGCCCGAGCTGCAAAAAGAGCCATCCAATTTGCTTTGGAGATCGGCATCTTTGATGCAATTTTTGAAGGGGATTCAGATCTTATTATTCGTGAGATTTCCAGTCCTGAAGCCATGCACAATGTCTACGGTCTGGTTTTAGAAGATGCCAAAGCACTACTCCACCACTTTGAAAGATATCAATTCACTCATACTCGTCGCAGTGGCAATACAGTTGCCCACGCTTTAGCTCGTAGAGCACTAAATATCCAGAACTTATGTGTTTGGATGGAGGATGTTCCTCCAGACATTATTCCTGTTTTGTACTCTGATTTTTCTTCCATTAATTCATAAGTATTGCAGTGTTTTTCCTCAAAAAAAAAAAGAAAAAGTTATGAATGATAGATAATAAATTTATGTTAATGGTGGGTCCAGATGATAACTAATAAAAAAATGTCAACTCTATTATTATAAAAAAATGTTTATAAAAACTATTGTGTCTGTAACATTACTCAAAACTATTTTTTATTTGATAAAATAACAAAGCCCATGCAGGCGTGCCTTCTTCCCTAATCCCTACTCACTCTTTGTTACGTTTCAGAAAAGAAAACAATAAAAATTACTAGCTAGTATTAAATATTAATGGGAATTTAGTTTGTCAATTTAATCTTCGATCACGACACTCACGAGTATACAAAATATGTCACCATAAGTTGGTTAATGTAGACAAAAACATGTCGCCGATTGTTGATGCAATTGCTGCAGGCTGCCTGCAGCTATTCATAGAGAAGAATCCAAACCTATATGGAGTTTTTATATGCATCATGGTTGTGTCATTGATGTGGGACAATATAAAAAATTATACCACAAATTATATATAACACATCTCATGCATTTTTTTTTTACTAAATAACTGATCTCATTAAATGGAAAGAATAACTACATCTTTCAACCACGCCTCCAAAATGATAAAATTATCGATTGAACTAGGGTTTTTGGATTTCTAAATAGCTAAATGTATTCATGATGCATACATAATAATGGGTTGTGAGTATGTAGTATGTACCTTCTAGGAAAAAATTCTAACTCTTGCATTTCTCAAAATTTAAAGAGGCTATATTCTTCCCAAATTAAAATTTTTTCTTTAAATTATCAAGATATTACATTATCAAACAGGATAAAATAGTTATTTTAATAATTCAAGAAATTGGATATTATCTTCTTGGAATTTCATTGTGTTTGTATGTCTACCATTATTTAAATTTGGACCAATAAGATTTATTTTTTTAATTAATCTTTTAAAATGTTCCTATGTATGCATGTCTGTGGTATGACTATCCTAGAGGGACTGGGACTAAACATAAGGAATATAGCAAGCGAAGCAATCCCGAGCCTAGATTTATTGAGTCAACGACATTGGCAGGGGGCTCCATGACCAATTTTGATCACGTGTCTGCATTGCAACAGGTGCAGTGCATTGGAGCACTGGATGTTGGAATTTCCAATGATGTAGTGTGCTTGTCAATTGTAATCTACAACTCAAATGGCAAAGCTCTTAATAAAGGTTGCTACCAAGATCACTATAACCACTTTCCTCTTGCTATGAGTCTATGACTGAAGCTCTTGGCATTCAATGATTAGAGGAATATTCTCAAGCCATCATTTAAAATGACTTCAAAGAGTGTATAGATGCTTTGACTAAAAGTGGGGTGAATGTAAGGTTGCATCTATAAGCCATAATCGAAAATATTAAATCAATTAATTAGTGTAACCGCACAATATTATTCTTTATAACTACTGAGATTATATATTGTGATCAGTGTCCAATAAAAGTGTTATCAGTGGTGATCCCAATAAAAATGATGTTGCACTAAATACAATCTCACACCTCAACAAGCTAGTTATGAAAAAAAATTTGTGAAATCTATAGTGTTACCCAAATATCAACCTAAGAGGGGGGGTGATTTAGGTTGAGGCAAACTTTTTCGATTTAAATGCGGAATTAAAAACTATCTTCAAATAGCAAATGTTGATTTAGCAAATGTTTGATCACAATTCAATTGCAATATAAATATGATATGAAATCAAGCACAAGTATATATATAAGCAATTAAATATGTAAGAGATAGAGAGAGAGAAAATCAAACACGATGATTGTTATCGAGGTTCGGCTCCCGTGCCTACGTCCCCGCCTCAAGAACACTTCTTGAGGATTCCCAAATCCACTATTTGACAATCTTCTTTCGGGTGAAGATAAAACCGTTACAAATCTTCCTTACACAGTGAAGAGTAACCACCGAGTGAAAAA
>OU015761.1:15188501-15342450 GCA_907173295.1 Fagus sylvatica
TGAGATATGGGAAAAAGTCTTGGCCTTTGCAAATTTTTGTGGGAGAATGTGATTTTAGATAATCTTAGTTTACTTCAAATAATGTTGCTAAGCTTGAATCTTAGTCAGAATTACAATTGTATATTCCAATATTAGTTTACAGGCTAAGATTAAGATTATCTTTGCTGGATTTTGATAATCAATGTAATTACTTTCAATCAGTCTCTCTGTGCTCTTTACGTATGGGATTTCAATGTTGTGAAGAAAGTGTGCCAAATATGATTATTTCTTGTCTGTTGTTAGTCTTAGTTCTTTATGATTCATGTAACAAGCTCTGTTTTGAAAATTTATTAGGGAATCAATGGCGCTATCGGAGGATGAAACAAACAGGCTCTTTAGGATCCGAAAAACGGTTATGCAAATGCTGAGGGACCGAGGTTATTTGGTTGCGGACTTCGAGGTTGACATGACCAAAGATCAGTTCAGAAGGAAGTACGGTGATAGCATGAAAAGGGAAGACCTTGTTATCAATAAATCCAAGCGAAATGTTACCTCCGATCAGGTTTGCGATAGATGATTGTTTGTATTCAATTGATTTTATCATACTCTGTGATTTTTTATCGAGTTTTTTCTTATTGCAATGGCAGTAGTAGTGTTATTGTAAGGATAAAACTTAGGTATACCTATTAAATTCAACCACGTGGCTGCATTGACTAATAAATCACATGGTTCAATTTAATCGTGCTTAGGGAAAGATGACATTGTTTGTGATACATTGTTCCATGCAGTCATATGATTAAATTTAATTTTGGATCCTAAGGTTAAGGTTAAGTTTCTTTCATTTACATTTTTAATCTTATTCTTGTAACTGTTACCTTTATTCTTCTGGGATCAAGGAAAGTAGAGCTAGATCAATTCATATGGCATAACTGTTCTATGTGCATAGTTTCTTTATACATGTTTTGAATATGTATATATATGATTAGACTGTATGATGCATGCTGCCCATGTAGACTTCTCTGCATTCTTTTGTTTGTCTTCTTACTGGTTGTTCCTTATATACCAGATCTATGTTTTCTTCCCTGAGGAACCAAAGGTTGGTGTTAAGACGATGAAGACTTATACCAATCGCATGAAGTCAGAGAATGTTTTCAGAGCAATCTTGGTCGTTCAACAAAATTTAACCCCCTTTGCGAGGACCTGTATAAGTGAGATATCTGGAAAGTTCCACTTGGAGGTTTTCCAGGTGAAAGTTACTGCTTTCATGATGTTATAAGAACAAAATTGTGTCTGTTAAATTATGTCTAGCATCTTGCTTATCCATTGTTTTCTTACCCAAGGAATCTTAGTATTGTGAACATCAGGGCTGTTGCAATGGCTTGCTTACTATGCACATTTCCCATTGGTCTTGGTGGTTCTGATGGTTTAGCTATCTAAGCAAATTGCGAATATTGTACTAATTTGATTGATTAAACTTAATAATGGTTAGATTGGATGGCAGGTTCATCTGATGTATATAATACTTCACTGTGGAACTGAACTTGAATGTTTATTCAGCCAGTCGCCCATTCTTGCAACATGATGGTTGAAGAATTTTTACAAGATGTGCCCAAAGAAATATTTGATGTTATATTTGCTTTTCTTTTAAACTACTTTATCATCTTTATCATCAATTTTTGAAGAGATTTTATTCTAAAAGGGAGAAAGTATTCAGTTTGCAAAATCTTTCTGGCACATGAACTATTGCTTTTATGTCTGTGTGTGAGGTGTTACTAGGTGATGTTCAATTTTCTTGATATTTGTGGCACATATTCAACTGCAGCTTTGTGTAAATATTTTCCATGATTCTTATCTGGATCCTACCTTGTTCTGTAGTGACATAATTTGCGTTTTCAGTTACTGGCATGCTCCTGAACTTATGGAAGATAAATAAGATTTTTTCTTCTTAAATTTTCACTTATATCCATTCATACAGGAGGCAGAGTTGATGATAAACATTAAAGAACATGTTCTTGTTCCTGAGCACCAGGTGCTTAATAATGAGGAGAAGAAAACTTTGCTGGAGAGGTACACCGTGAAAGAAACACAGGTCAGTGTTGGTTAACATTTCATTTCTAAATTGTAAATATTTGGAAACTGGTAGCAGTAACTTTTGTTAGCATCTAGTAGATTAGTTGCTGAGACCAGAGTCTTATACTACAGAAAATATGCCTTGACCTAGTCATAGCATGCCAAGATTTACTATTTAGGTGTACACACATAAATCTTGTTTCTAGAAATGATTATTATTACGCAAAATCATCATCGAGCATCAATTTTGGGCTAGAAAACAAGGAACTGGTTAAGTCTGCTCCATGATTATAGAGAGACCAATAAATGTGCTGATGCTTTGGCTAATTGTGGCTGTATTCAGCTGGAAGACGTTTGCTATTAGCATATACCCCTGGATGATGTGGCTTTGTTAATTTCCTTTAATAGTTCTAATTTGTACTGTGAGCGCTCTGTTGTTGCGAATTTCTATTGTTGGTTTCATTTGTTTGGTTAATGAATTCTCTTCCTAAAAACAAAGCAAAAAAAATTCAGGTTGAAATAATAAAGGATAAGCTCTGAAAGACTTAGGTTCATAATAAAGCTAATGCACAGAGCTAAGGAAAATTTCACCCAGTGTTTAGGCTAGTGATTTTGAGTGTAGCTCTGTTCTCCAAACATGTTAGGGTCCTACCAAGTCAGATGCGCTGAGGTTATTTACAGCCTGCTTTACTGTCTGGTGTCACTGGATATTATCCATGTCAGTGGCCAAATTCAAGTGAATGTAACAAGTCAAACTAAGTTGTAAACTAATTGTAATTACAGGAAGCTGCCACGATAATTTAGAGTTATGTAATCTGACAATGAGGCTATTATGAGAGTGCCCTTTTATTTTACCTTGGACAATTTGACCTCTAGTTTGAGGCAATCTACGCTACACTACATCTGTTACCAAAACTTTAGTTCATATCTATTAGTACTTGCAAGCCTAGATTTCTGAAGAAAGATTTGGTCAATTCCACAAGCAACATGTTATATTTTCAGCTAGGAATTTGTTTGTTAGGAGCTCCATATGGTTCATGAACATGTAATGAAATTTGTGAAGGCACCTCTGATAAACATTTTGAAACATAATATGACTTGATTCTATCCTATTAAACCAGATCGAGTGATGTAGTTGCAAGGAAATAATTTTTTAATAAATTAGGGAAGATTGCAAATTACTGCCTTGTACTTTCAAATAGCCATCTGAACGTTCAATAATCGAACTATTTGTAGCTTACAACTGCTGTATTTTATGAGACTTTCTAATAATTCAAATGTTTTGCGCTAATGAAGCCCTTTTCAATTACCTGGTCATGAGAGAATTTGAACCCTTTTGTTTCAAAGAAATTTTTTTCCTACTGGGATATCAGCCTGAATATCTCATTTTTTCCTAAAAAATTCAGCTGCCTCGTATTCAAGTGACTGATCCGATTGCAAGATATTATGGGCTGAAGCGTGGACAGGTTGTGAAGATAATCCGGCCAAGTGAAACTGCAGGCCGATATGTCACCTACCGATATGTTGTATAAGTACTTGTAGCATCTTAGTAACGGCTTAGGACTGAGGAGAGTGTTTGAGCTAGACTTGAGTTGAAGTTAATGCTGTGCTTTTGTCATTCGTATCCATATATATGTATATGGATTTTTTTATTGATTGACACATGATCTAAGCTTTATTAATATTTGTGATGATGATAGTATGTGTATTGTATAAGTATGGTTGTTTCATCTTGTATGTAAACAGTTTTCCTATCTAAAACTTTATTAAACATATCTGTTAATGTGTAATATAGTCTTGTTGGAGGTCTTCTAATAAGAATCAATTATAGTCAAGTTAGATGTTTTTGCTTGCTTCTATTCTACAGGTCTAATAAGAATCAATTATGAATTTCTTTGAGAGCTAGAAAACTCAATAAAATTTAATTCATAAAATCCTATGGTAATTTTTTTTATTATTATTTTTTCCGGATAATTGTATATGTGATAGATATAAAACTTAATTTATGAAAATCCTGTAGTAATTCGTGTTTTTGTGCTTTTCACAATTTATTCTTGAAAAGGATCGATTTCACTAGTTTATACATGAGTTTAATATTTTTCTCAATCTAGTAAATACGTTGTTTTATTTATTTATTTATTTTTATTACGATTTCTCCATTTCATCCTTAAAACTTAATTAGCTAGTTTGTATCTTTTGGTAAAACAATTTGATAACGTAAATTTGTATGCACTAGTTTACTAGAATTTTATATTCATTAAAAAAAAAGTTGAGTAGTATTAATGTATTATATAAAGTCTATAGACATTTTTTCTTTTTTTTCACAAAATTTCTTAAAATCATTGAGGTGACAAATAAATAATAAAAACATATTATATGAAAATCATTAACAACTTATCACACACAAAAAATAAATAAAAAAAAGAAAGAAAGAAAAAGCGTTGTGATTCTTTCATATGCTGACACAGTTAAATCATCCCTTTGTGCTCACTGGCCATTTTAGCATTTTCTTTTTTCTTTATAAGTAATTTTTTATAGTATTTTCTTCTCCTCATTTGAGCATGACTTTTCAAACGATTTGGTTTGTCTAAAATGTTGTAAAAATATTCCATGCATGAGAATATAATTTGAACATTTATTTTAATAAATTTTAAACAAAAAGTAAGGATTCAAATTTGGAAGTCTTCCTTTAAAATACCAGAAAACTAGACCTACAAGCCAATGACATGTAATTTGAATGTTCAAACAACTTTTCCAGCACCAAAATGGTGCAAGAATCCTATTTTCTTTAATATTGTTATTATATTACATTAGATCTAGAATGAGGTACATGTTCATTATTTGTGGTCTTATATATAGTGATGACATTATGGTCTATATATGACAATCTCAAAAATAAATGTAAGACTAGCACTATATAACATAACCTCACTATCCCCGGTTTGACATGTCTGTGTACCCAATCCCAATGCCTCTACGTGCGGTTGGAAAAATTGTGAAGAGAAAGCTTGACAAAACCCCAGCTCCTAATGGCAAATTCATTACCAGTGCATTCTCATTGCCTCCAGCTTCAGGAAAGAAACAACTTTGCACATTGGAGTTGCTAAGAGCAAATATCATGAACACCAACAGTGATACAAAGGCATGAACAAAATCAATGAAATTGAGTTTGTACTTGTCCTCCAGTTCTTTCATCATGTCCTCATCACAATCAATATTATTGTAGTTAAAGATGTAAAGACCTTTGAACGTCGCGATACCATAGTAAAGCTTTCCGTCCTTGTCAATGAAGCTATCGGTAAATGAGGATAACAAGCAAAAGATGGCACAAAATATAATGATGGATGCAGTGAGGCACTTGTTAGAAAGTTGGCAAGAGCCATTGTTGGAGAATGAAGGTGTGAGAGCTTGAAATGCAAGGACAGTGCCATTAGGTAGAAGGTTAGCAAGATTGGCTACACTGGCTAGAGTCTTGTGGGCAGGATGGTTCGAGCCATGGTTTGGTGGTGGGTGTGGTTGTGAAAAAGATGATTCAGCCATGGGGTAGAGAGAATTGTGGATTAGCTAGCTTAATTTGTATGTTGGATATGAATATATGATCATGATGTTGGTTCATATATACTTTATAAGAAGTTAGGAATTTGGAGCTTGGATGGCATGTGCCTTATAAGCTTGGACATGTCAAACATGTGGTGTTAATGGACCTTTTTTAGAGTGATAGCGTCAGGAACTCCTACTTTGGGTTAATTTGTATGCTTTACGAAACACATTGATATATGATTCATGCATTACATTGTCTACTTGAAATTACTTTGGTGGATGAAGGAAAGCAATTTGTTTGGATGTTCCTTTTTTCTCCCTAGAGTTTACATCATCATGGATGGCTCTCCCTAATTTGGTGTAATTGTTAAGCACATACTTATTTCTCAATTTGTGTTTTTACTTAATTTTGTTTGTGCTATGATGACAGCATTCATATTTCTTTACTCTCTTGCCAAATTTGCACAACTGGAAAAAACCATGAAAATTTCAAAGCTAATTTATTTGAAGTTAGGCTTTTTAGTTTAATAGAATGTACTAATCCTCTTGATTGACTGACCAACCTTTGGCTTTAGCTTAACGAGTGAATTTGCCAAAAAATATTGTTTTAAAATTAATTTATTAAATTGTTATTGCTTTGAAATAAATTAGTAAAATAGCCTCATTTTAAAATCGTGTTTTGAAGACACGATTTTAATGTTGAAATCGTGTCTTGAACCCACGATTTTAGGGTACGTGGCTCCTGAGTTGAATTTTTTTTTTTTTTTTTTAGAATACCACTTTGAAATCGTGTCTCCAAGACACGATTTTGGCTCTTAAAATCGTGTAATGGAAACACGATTTAAAAAAAAGGCTATTCTTACAAATAATATCAAAACATTACTATTTTACATAATTAATATTAAAATAATATTATTTTCCAAAAAAATCTTAGCTTAACAGTAACCATATCTTACAATTCAAGACCTTTCCCCCTCAACAATCTACCCCTAATGTATCAGAAGAGAGGTGTGCATGGGGTGGGGTTGGGTTGGGTTCGAGACATTTTTCAGCCCAACCCAACCTCTTGGTGAGAAATCTCCAACCCTAATGAAAGCTCTAAAAATAAATCCAACCCAAATCGTATGGGTTGGATTGGGCTATCGGATTGAGACCATTTTGTCAGGTTGAATAAAAAAAAAAAAAAAAGTTTTCATTCAACTATTTAAGCTCATTATTCAATAAATTATTACAATTTATACAATTGAGCTATAATATTCCTAATTTTATCAAAGTTAAGTGTCAAAACAACAAAACAAATCAAACTAAAAAAATTAAAGTCTTCAAATCCAAAATAAATCAAACTAACAAATGTAAAATACATATAATTTTTTAACTATTAAAAGCATGGATTGGGTTGGGTTACATGAGTTGAAAATTTTTGCCAACCCGAACCCGACAAAACACAAGCTTAACAAAAAGAAAAATTACAACCTAAACTAACCAATCAGCCCACAAAAAACCAACCTGATGTGTTAGGTTGAGTTGGGTTAGGTTGGATTTGTTGGGTTAGTAGGTTGAATGCACATCCCTTACGGAGAATAATGTACAACATTAAAAATGATAAAGAGTTGTATTAGCCTCAGAGTTCAGATACATTTCTGCTGTTCACATGGGATTCAATACACAAATAAATAAATTCAATTGACAAAGTGTGGTGAAGGTTCTTCATTCCATGGCCAATGTTTTATAGTTTCCTCCATGAATGTTTTTGTTTGCAAAGTTAACAATATCCCCTGTAATTTCAACTGGTACAAGAAAAGTGGAACTTTTTATTTAATTGAATTAATTGGAATACAAGAAAGCTATAGAATAAAGTTATGATGCATCAAAAGGAAATTGATCTGAAGATTAACAGTACGATCATATTTGCATTGAAGAAGTTAGCAAAGAAAATATTTGCATTGAAGAACGATAACGGGAATGTTAAAATTACAGATTCTCTTCAGCTTTCCTAAGTCATTAGCAATCAAATGAACTGTAGAAGAAAACCAATTCTCAAAATGTCATGAAGTCAGATTAATTGATGTCACCAGGGGCGGATCCAGGAATTCCGCTCAGGGTGGGCGGGCGCCTTTTGTATTTTGTATTTTGATTTCAAACTTTAAAATATTTCTTCATTACTGTTTCAAAAATATTAAAAGAAAAACAATGTTCATAAAATAAAACTAACTCATTATAAATTATAAATTTAACATTTTTTAAATTTTTTACATGCCACAACCACAAATATAATTCACAAATCACAAACAATTACAATTCACAATTCACAAACAACAAAAGTTACGTTAGTCGACAAAAGCTACACCAGTTTCCACTATATTACACAGTAACAACTAACAAAAAAATTCACAAACACATCATAAAGCACTGACCAGCACCAACACCAAAACACCACATGGCCAACACTAAGCAGAAAGCACATCAAAGCAGGCAACAAACAAAATAAATATTCACCCAAGTCAAAAAGCCAATAACTTCAAGTCTTCAAACTTAAAAGAGAGTCACGGACAGAGAGCAAAGGAGAGAGAGAGAGCATACCAGTGGGCAGTGGCAGTCGGTCCAGACTGTCCAGTCCTTGCAAGCTCGCCTCCTCGGCTCGGGTCCAGGCCGCGTGAGGCGTCGAGCTCCGGTCCAAGGCTCCAGGTGTGAGGCGTTGAGGCTCGAGCTCGGGTCCAGGCGTGCGCCGATCTGCTTCAACAGGAGCCTAATCAGCCGATCGGTGGCCGTGGATGGTGGATCGGTGGCCGTGGAGACGGGAGGGTGCCAATCTACTTCCGTTCTCTCTCTCTCTCTCTCGAATGGCAATTTTTCAATCTGAGTATCACTGTATCAGAGTATGTGTTTTGGGCTTTGGGCTGATTTGTTTAAAAAATAATAATAATAGAACTAAAATTAAAATCAAGTCTGTGTTGTTGGGCTGATTTGTTTTTAATTGGGCTAATCTGTTGTGTTGTAATTTTATTTTTGGGCTTTTAAGATATTATTGGCCATTTTCTGTGTTATTTGTGGTAAATGTTATAATTTTGGATTGTTTAGGGTATTTGATATAACTGTTGATAGATTTATCTTCTTTAATATTTTTTTTTTTTTAAACATAGATAAGGATTTGAAACAAAAATGAGGGTGGGCATTTTAACAAAGCTATAATTTTTGAACTTATATATACCTACTAATTTTTTTTTTTTCAAATTTGAGGGTGGGCACTTGCCCACCTTGGTCATACATTACATCCGCCCATGGATGTCACTATAAGAGCCTAACAATATACATGAAATTTAAAATTTTATGTAAGGATCTCTAATAGAATTCCCAGCAGAAAGGTTCATGCTTTTGGCAAATGTCAATGGAGTTATCCTTAAGATGCTCCTAGTGTATTTCAGTCCTAATAAGGAGTCATTCTTCAATCAGCAACCAATGATGCTATACTGCAATGGATGGATTTGTACTATCATAAAGGCATTCTTTATTTGTATTAACACACTTTTGGCTCAAAAGCAGGCTAGGTATTGTTGGTGTAAGAACAAGATGTAGCTAAATATACTCTTCTGTATAGATTTATTTATTTATTCATCCTTCTAATACAGCAAATCACCATATAACACATTAAAATCTAAAAGAGTTCAAAAGCTTGGGGATTCTGGAAAAAAGAATAGACCAACAAACTGTAAAAGACATGGAAAAGTTCCAGTTTACAACAGTTCCAATAAAATATGTAACTGCTGAGCCAAAAGAAATCATGAACTGTAGATTTATCAATTGATATGCAATTGAATTGAAAATATATTCACTAGAATGAATTCTTAGTGGTTTTTCCATACATGAATGAGTAGAAATCCATTGATGCACTGTAGTAAAGCCAACACATGAATGAGTAATGAAAGATAACCTGTGAAGTCACAACTACTGCAATTACCACATAAGAAAGAAGCCCAACCCCACATTCTATCAACAGCCTCCCTAGGTCAAGTGACCAAGCACTCACTTTGTTGTATTTGTCATTTTCTTCATTTTTGATGTCCAACAAACCAATTGACCAGAAAAGGAACATACCTCTAATCAAGCTCAAAACCTTCATCTTCTTGAGCTATCTACTTTTCTGGATTCTTATCTTCTCTAAGATTCCATGGTTGCCTCTTGGGCTATTTTGATGGCCTGAACTTTTCTGGATTCTTATCTTCTCCATAAGTGGAACACAACAAGTTGATTTCTTTTGGCATATTGGGTATTATGTTTAAGCAAAATAGTAGGCATCTTTTAGAAGAAAAGTCCAGCTTCACATTTTACTAACAATTACATCCATGAAATTCCATATACCATCAGAGAATTTGTAATTGAGGTATAACTAATAACTATGGTAGCAACAAAATTATTAGCAAATTTACCCCCAAAAAAAGGTTGAATTTTTAAAGCTATGAGCCTTATTTGCTTGTGTATTATGTAATTGATACAACTTGAGACTTGAGGTTTATAAGACCTTTTGTCAAACAGATAGGATACACCCGAAATACCACCTACAGGCCACAGCCCCAAAATGGCCACATCATTGGAAACCCACCAATGTCCCAACACCCACCCACAACCACCTCAAAACACCACAACGCACCCACCCAAAGCAGATCAACCATAGACCATCACAAATCCACCGAAGAAAAGCCCACCTCAGGTTTGCTTGTAGGTACAATGAAGAATTTAGTCATCAGCACGGGTGGTATGAAACAACAATCCCAATAAGTTTCATCTCAAAAAAAAAAAAAAAGTAAGTTATAAGGGATTACACCATCCGTCCCCGTGGATATTGAATTGCAGGATAACACTAAAGAACCAAGTTGGGGAATGTATCTCTTTCACGAATGCCAGTAGTGGATGTTGAAATTGCACTGGGTGCATTGATAAAACAACTCTTCACAAGGTTTACGGCAATAGTGACATGGAGGATGGTCTTTAGTTTCCTCAACGAAAGTAAGGGGGGTGTGGGTGCCTGTCAAATTTGTAAGCAACTCCAAACTTGCAATTTGGGGATTTCCCAATTATACACTTGGGATGAGCAGGAAAACTGCACTATGCACAATAGTAGAACCAATGGTTTGGGTCTTGCTTTTCTTCACATATATCACAGTAATATTCACCAGAGTCATCTTCAGCAGTATAAGAGAGAGTGAAAGGATGCTCATGTTGTTCGTACCTTGTGGTAAGTGGTAGTGTTGCGCATTTAAAGTCTAGTGCAAATTCACAAGTGATACAACGGAATACTTCGTCTATTTTAGAACCACAACCACTGCAACTCTGTTCATCTCTTGTGATGGAGAGGAAAAGTTGTTGCTCATGACCTTTGTGGGTAAGACTGTTTGGGACCAAACTACATTGAACATCCAGAAAAAACTCACAATACTCACAATTATAGGCAAAGCCATTGCAAGGATAGCCACATGAATAACACCAAAAGAACTTTTTCACCAAAGGTGCCTGTGGGAGGAGGGTGAGTGGGTGTCGATGGAGTGGGTGCCACTTTTTTTTGGGTAATTCTACACAAGATCTATGTAGAAAGAAACTACACTTGACACAACTATAAAACGGAGGGAGAATGGCTCGTCCGCACCCATTGCATTTTTCATTATTCTGAACCTCATTAATAAGCTTTAATTCATGCTCATGACTGAAGTGTTCGATTTCTGTGGCTATTTCAATTCCGTCCTTTCCCACATTGGTTTTTTTGACTTTGTAAGTTGACGAATCTACAAATTGATCGAGCTCTGGATCTGTCATTTTCCAACATAGTTTTTGGACGTCGGTGAACTCCTCATCTTTAAGTTTCAACAAATTTATGCTCTCCAATGTTTCTCTGGTACACAGCACAATTGAGGTGGGCAACAAAATCGCATTCTGGAGCAATAAGTAAAGGCCATAGTGTGTATCCATTTTTCGAAAACATAGTTGACAAAATCGGGAGTCAAATTGATTGACTTCAAGAGAAGAATGGGTGAGGTGGAGAGGGTGGTTGTGACGTACAACTTTGACTCTGCGTCGGTATGAAAAAGCACACCTTCTATGAATCAAGAAACCACATGGTGCACACAGATAGGGCAATATCCTTGCTCTTCTTTGCCACAAAGGTTGCAAGTGAATGTGATTGACCTCCAAATAGTGGTCAATGAGTGGTCGTGGACTTCAACTTCAATGGTGGGCGGTAAAGAAGCACATCTGATATGAAGATTAAAGTTGCAGCGGGAACAACGATAAGTGTATTCCCAACTATTTTCTTTGCAGACTTAGCATTTGCTATATTCTTTGTCGTCCTTATATTTATATTCGTCAAAGAGAATAAGAGGATGTTTTAGGTGCAAGGGATGGTACAACTCAATGGGTAGTTCGGCACATGATTTATGATGGTAGAACCATTTGCATTTTATACAACTGTAGCAAGGACCCAAAATTTGTTCCTGGCACCCAAAACAATCTTTACCATAAATTCTCTCTTCATTGAAGACCAACGGATGCTCATTGTGGCAAAAATGTTGAAGCTCCATCTTGTATGACATGCATAGACAACATTCCATTTGTTTAGAAAAATGATTTAATGGAACAGGACTGGGGGCTACCCTCAATACAAAAAAAAAGAAAAAGAAAAAAAGAGAAACAACGAAGGAGCGTAATAGAGGTGGATGGTGTTTTGTGGGCATGAGTTAGTGCCATGAAATGTTTGATTTTGAGTCTTGAAATGTGGTTCTCAAAATAGTGTTGGCGTGTTTTTGTTAATGTTAGTTTTTGATTGGGTCAAGTCCTCTAATAATAACGAGGCTAGTAGCGTTTCTTCCATAATAATATTTGATTTAGGCATTATTACACTTAGGGTAACTTTTACAAAACTAATACTACCTTAATATTTTGCAAAACCTAACATTTGATTGAATGATATTCTTGTAAATATCATGCCTACCAAATATTAAGGTGATTAGACCCTTAAAATTCACTTATCTATGAAGAACTCAAAATTATAATTCTTTTGTATCCTTAAATATACTTAACAAATAAGTTTATAGATTAAATAGTAAATGACAACCAATTCTTGTGAAATTTTGTGTGCATTTTAACCTATGGAAAGTTATTTAATCAAACATTAGCTTCAACAAAATAGTGATTTGATAAAAAGTAATGGAATGATGTAAATTTTATTAAAAACAGTAAAGGATAACTTGAACCCAATTCATTTGGGAATAATATATTTCTCAAAAATATCTTATTAATTTCAAGTGCAAAAACTAACAACTCAATAGGCCCAAAATTTATTACATTTACATATATATACCTGACAAATCACATATGTACAAATAAATTTGTGAAAGCAGCCTTCACTACTTACAACTACAAGAATTCAATTTTGGCTTTGGAAAAATTCTAGGGAAGCTTTAAGTTAGCCCTTATCTTCACATCTATTGCCCCTTAAGTATTCGGTCCAGTGGTAATCCCCTTTCCCAAAAAACCCACCTCTCTATAAGGCCGTGGATTCGATCCCCGGGATCTTCAAAATATACTTGTATGTGAGTTTAGATTATAATTTCTAAAAAAAAAAAAACAAAATCTTCACACCTATTAAAGCTAAGTTCACCTCGAAGAGCTCATTTTAAATGTACTTCTATTGTATATAGGATTAGAAGGTGTTACCCTTTTTAAGATAAAATTTCATTCCTCATTATTTGATCAAATTATGATTCATATCATCATGCCAAGAAAGAAAAACCTTCTCAAACACAAAAGGAACGAAAAAAGAGAAAGAAAAAGAGAAACAATTGGGTAAGGCACCTATGGTCGTCTACTTAGATTTACATACTTCATTTTCTCCTTTATCAAATCTTTTTTTTATTTTATTGTATATTCCTATCCAAATTCCAATATAACATTTCTTTTTCTTATAGCAATTCAAATCTAACATTTTTTATTTTCCAATTCACTTATGAGATATCTTTACCCATTTCTCTTGAAGTTTTAAGCATATGAGATTCTATCTCTTAGGGTTGTCATATATTTTTCAGTCTTCTTTCTTATGATTTCTTTTAATATATTACTTTGAAGTTGTTTCTTATCTCTAAAACAAAGCAAGAATTGGGTGGGCTTAGACACCCAACTCCACCCTCCCCAAAGAAAAATAAGAAAGGAAAAGAAGATTCTATTGTTAGCATCAAGAAAATATTTACAATAAGTGTAAATGATACCACCACGACGTGAAAAATTTGAAGCAATAGAAAAAGTAAAATAATTTGAATAACTTTTACAAAGGTTATATATACTTGACTTTTCTCCCTAATAATATTTTGCTAAACCTACCATTTGAATCAAATGTCTTTCGTGTACCTATCATGCGTACCAAATATTAAGGTGATTGGACATTAAACATTCACTTATCTACCAAGAGTTCAGAATTATTACTTTTTGTATTCAAAAATATAATAAATAAATAAGTTTCTAAGTAAGCCTTTATCTTCACTTCTATTAAAGTTAAGTTCACTCGAAGAGCTAATCTATAACTTCTATATATATATATAGAACTAGAAGGTGTTACTTTTCGATAATATAAATTATCGAGAATAAAACTTAAAACTTTCCTCGTTATTTTATCAAATTATGATTATGTCATTGTGCTAAAGAAAGAAAAACCTTTTCAAAACCCATAAGAAATGAAAAAGAGAAACAAATTGGGTCAGGCACTAATAATTATGCTCATCTACTTTACATACTTCATTTTCTCTTTTATCAAATCTTTTTATTTAATATTCTTGTCCATACTCCAATCTAACATTCTTTTTCTCTTATAGCATTTTCAAATTAACATTTTATTTTTCCCATTCACTTATGAGATTTTTTTACCCATCTCTCTTCAAGTTATAAACATATGTGGTTCTATCTCTTAGGGTTGTCATACATTAATTAGGATTTCTATTAATATGTTGTTTTGAAGTTGTTTCTTATCTCTAAAACAAATCAAGAATTGGGCCAACAACCCCCTCCCTAAAAGAAAAAGAAAAAGAAAAAGAAAAAATGAAAAGAACATTCTATTGTTAGTATTAATTAAGAAAAGCTTATAATAAGTGTCAGCCTCTTCGCAGATGCTCTGCAAGTGCTCAAAGGCTTTTTTTTTTTTTAAAATTAAAATTAAAATTTCTCACCTTTTCTTTGTGGTGTCTAACAAATTGAGTCATTCAGATTAATTGATGGATTAATTTCGGAAATTGAGTTTGTTTGAAGAAAAAAAAAAGGAATAGAAAAGGTTAATGGCTTGGTAGATAAGAAATACATAATAAATAACAAAATTAATGCTTTGATGATTGAAACGAAATACCGCAAAAAATTAACTTGCTATAGCCTATACATACAACTCAGATTATATGCAAGTAATGACAACGTCATGTGGCGGGCATGTCAAATTTCTATGGAGATAAAATAGTATGATTTTGCAATTCGAAGATAAAATAGAAACTTAGATACAACACTAATGCTAAGGACATACGGCGTTTAGAGCTACCTGAGTAGATGCCTTCAGCAAGAGTTGCCTCCACAGCTTGCGAGACAGCAGTAAGCTGTCTCAGTAGATGACTCAGCAAGAGCAGCCCACACAGCTTGCCAGACAAGCATTAGCTTGCCTCAAGATTCAGCAATAGATGCTTCCCTCAATTTCTTCAAAGAAATTTTGTCCATGCTGCAAAGGATGATCAAAGAATGAACAAAGAATTTTCTATCTCAGATATACATAATAATGAACAAAGAATTTTTTTTCATGATAAATGTCATTTAGAAACCCACACAAACATGCAAAACATAGTCGCAAAAGCAACCATCAATACTTACATGAACAAGAATCCAATTTTGGCTTCAAAACAACCCCTAGGGAAGCTTCCAAGTTAGCTAAAATTTCAATTTTATTAATGAGAAGTTCATGTTGATCTCATCTACAACTTCTAGTATATATAAGAAAAATTATGAAAACATTCTCCAACACATAAGAAAAGGAATCAAAGAAAGATAGAAGAAAATCAAGAAAGCAAGGAACTTATGCTTTCTAACCAAGATGTATATGCCATGTCTAGATGTCACTTTAGATTGTATAACAAACACTAAAAAAAAAAAAATAAAATAACACTACCATATATATTACACTTTAAAATAAAAATAACAAATATAAAAAATAAAATAAAAATAATATATAGCCAAATAATAAAAATAAAAATAACACCATACTCGAAGACTTGAAGTCTAACGACTAATGAGTGTAAATCTATAATATATGAGACTAAGAGAATAAACCTTAGTCCCATGTCAAAGTCGTAGACTTTTAGTGAGAGAGAGAGAGAGAAGGAATTAAAGGCAATATGATCACTTGCTAAAAAACCTAGAGTCAAATCTTTCTCTCTCTAATTTGTTATGTTTTCCTTTTCTATATTCTTAGTGCTTTCGAGTTTCCTGCTATTGACAAGGAAAATGAGGAAAAACATACTAAAAGAAAGGCAATGGGCCTTGCTAAGAAATTATGATTCAAATGTTAGTCTCCCCTAATTTTCAAATAATATATATAAGTTTTCCATTTTCAGATTCTCTCAACAATTTTTGTTCTCATTTATTTAAAAAAGGACTTTTTATAGAATAAGTGAGATTAATACAAACTCCAACAATATATATATATAATATATATATATATATATATTTTTATATCTCTCTAAATTCTCTCATTTTTATGATCAATAAAGTGAAATTTTGATAACACCGATACCAATAGATCTAAATAATCTTTCACTTCCCCCACTAAGCTTAGACAATGATGCTCACTAGTTGGGCTTGCTCAATGTCGATGTGAAATACCGATTTTGATGTTTGCTCATCAGATTGAGGTGACAACTAACTTGGTGAAATACAGATTTTGATGTCTAATAACTAAAGATGTTGGATTTAGAATAAAAATTGGAAGTGATTGTTTAAAAGGAATGGGGTTTGTCAAATGGTGGTGGCATATTTTGTTGGGTGATAAATGGAGCGTGATGGACAGAGTTTACTTCCAACCGGTCCAGCCCAGTTTGGAGGAATTCTCTTTCAATCCACTACGTGTCAACTAAATAGAACTATTCATATGTATTATTTAAAAAAATCACATGACTCATTAAAAATGTCATGTGACTAAATATACATGTGGATGGATCTATTTAATTGTCACGTAGTGGGTTGGAAGAAGAATTCTTCCGAACCGGATTAGAGGTAAACTATTTCCGAGATTGGAGGTAAACTATTTCCGAGCATGACGTCCCTAAGATATAAATGTTTATTTAATTTACTTATCATGAAAAGATATTATTTCTTTTTTGTTTTGCAATGTAAAAAGTGAAGACAATGATAAAAGTTAAAAATATTTGTTTAGATAGGAGTTTTTTTAATTATTATTATTATTTTTTTAAATAAGCTTGTGTATTTTCAAATAAGGCTATTAATATAAGAGAGAATAAATGTTTGATAGGCCAAGTTACACTTTAGGTAACTTTTATTCTTTTCCAAAAAGGATTTAATATGTGATATAGACTCGAATCAACCACCACAAAAAGGAACATAATAAGATTGGAACATAATAATATGTGATAAAGAGTCGAATCAGCCAAGAAAAGAGAAAAGTATCCATCTTTGGAGTAGGCCCATTCCAAGGTATATCTTCTAAACTTGGATTAGGGGCAATTGGTGCTTACTTTCAAGGATTGAAGGAAAGCATCGGATAGCTTAAAAAAAGAAGACAAGAGCTAGAGGCCCTAAAGGAAGCCAGAATTCCTTCCGCATGTTCACCAAATCCTCATTTCTAACAACCCACTTGAGTCCTTTATTGAAACTTGGGCCTTATTTTTTACAAGCAGTCCAAAGTTTTGAGTTAATACTTATGAATTCAGATTTGGGCTTCATCTCCATTGGGAAGCCTCTAACAAAGCTTTACAAGAAGTGTCTCATTTCTAGCTCTCATTTGGAAAAAGCCCATCCCTCCATATTGTTTTGGCATTGTCATAGTATTCCAATTAACAGGTGAAAGCAGTTTAGATTTCCAACCTGACAGCTTGGATTGGACTTTCACAATAACAAAGTTGAAAGCATTACTATTTCTTCCTCTGTGTTACCAAAATCATGTGTGTTTCATTTACTAAAATTTTGGGGACTTTGAAAATCTCAGAAATCAATTCTTTTCAATTCTCAAGTCTTACTAAAAATTAAGTCTATCTATGGGATTCTTAAGTCTTACCTAAAAATTAAGAATTGTAATCTTCAATTTCTTGTATTTTGATTAGAATTGTAACACATCATGTTTAAAACTAGTTAACATTAAGTTACAAAGTATTGTGGTGGGTCCTGATACACTACAATTAATTTCTTAAGAGCAGATTAGACACTTGGCGAGAATCGCCAAAAAATATCTCTCTTTAATATTTCCTTTGATTTTTATTACACATATTGCTTCGTACATAACTCCCACATTTTCGATATGAGTCCAAGTATTGACTTTCCTCTTTTGTCTTTCGTACAAGAAAGTCCTTATCATATAGATGGGCCCAGGTGTTTAACTTATCCTACCTGTTAACTGGGCCCAAACCATCAAATGAACGGGCCCAGGTTGTGTTCAAATAAGGTTCAAACAGTCATTAAGCCTGGTTTTGGACCGAACCTCACTCTCAATCGGCCCAGAACCGTGTAGAATTCTATACTTGCTCAACCATCCCCTCCAAGTATGTTTATGAATAATTCTTAAATATGACAAGAATTTAAGGGATCACTTACATGCTTAAGACCACAAGAATTTTAATCTCAACCATTCTCAAGGGTTGAGATTCCTCATATCATTGAGCTTATTGAACTGCCTGTCGATCATGTGCAGAAGAAATTGTCTCAGATGATTTTGGACAAGAAGTTTGCCCTAGATCAGGGTGCTGGATGCCTCATCATTTTTTATGATCCAAAGACAGATGCAATATACTCGGCAACACTGGAAACCATTTCAAATATTGGCAAGGTTGTGGATAGCCAAGATAATTGGCATGAAGTTGTAGAGTTAATTTCTAACTGCCACCATGTTTTTCTTGGTTCTATTCTAAAGCAATTACTAAGCTTTATCACTTTGCTTTGCATGCTAGATAGGTTGCATGATTAGAACATTCAATCTTAGTCAACAGAATTTGCAACAGGGCTAGTCAGCTTGTTGGACTTCATTTTAGTGATCAATTTGTTTTTTTATTTAAGGAAATTGTCCACGTTCTGGAGTCTTTTAGTGGGTTTGGATGGCATCTTATAGTGAATTATTTTTTGTTTCTTAATAACCCTGAAATCAGAAATCATCATTTCAGCAAGAGCTTTAGTATGGTCGCATTAAATTCTTTTTATGTTTAATTCTGCATGATGAGTATTTGTACCTATTGGCTTAGCTAAGCTTTGGAACAACATGATGAACATATGTTCCTGTGTGAATATATGTATTGATTTATATATACATATGCATGTATGTGAGTACACACACATTTTTACCTAGAGAATTTTGTTGCTGTTGTGAAATTTAGAATAAGAGTTATACTCAAATGACTTAATTATGACTTAATTAGACATAGCAATGTAATAGTCTCAAGAATTTGACAAGAATGTAACTAACAAACCCAACATAGAATTCTATATTTCCAAGAATATGATTTCAGGAATCAAGATTGACCTTTCACATTCTCTAAGATAGAAGGCAGTGAATTGGAAATTTCTCTCCAAGTCCAATGCACTATTTCAAGATATGGTTATTAGAAAAAGATTGCTAAGTAATTCTTGGATGGATCTAAGTTGCAAAGATAACTTGACAATTCAAAACTATACTGGGGGTTAAGAACCTTGTTTCATTTGATAACCAGTCACCAATTAGTGTCTAAGTGCCACAATTTTATGCTGTCATTGTTTTGAAAATTATTTTGCTTATTCGAACACAGATTGGTGCTGTTGTACAGCCATGCAAAAATCATCTTTTTGCTGAAAATGGATTCATTGATGCTTGAATTTCTTCTAATGTTCGCCCCTTGGTCTCGGGCACCAACTTTGCTACGAACAGAACAGTTAAGCCACATATGCTTGAGAATATGAAGAATGTTCCTGACAAAAGATAAACATAAATAAATTAAAAACTAAAGTGATCATATTGCAGTTTGTAACGAATATATCAATTTTAATGAGAAACAGAGACTAGTTTGCATTTTGGCATTACCTGCTGAGCTCCAATTCATTAGAAAGTTAAAAGCATATGAGATAATCCAAGAACCTAACCAGCTAACCAATGTCACAAGGCTCCCGGCTGAGCCCTTCATGTTTATGGGGAATATCTGAGACAGAAACCACTTCAATTTCAGTCCAACCATAGGCCTTCATGGCAATTATTTTAATCATAAAGGATGTAGTTTCAAGTCTGATAAGGTAAATCTAACCTCTGACATTATAACCCAAGGAATTCCTCCCATGCCTAATGAGAAAGATCCTGTGTATACCTAATTGCAGAACCAAACAGATCCACAAAATTCAACAGTTAACATCAACTGTGTATGATGGTGAAATTTGACCTTCAACACAGTATGCAAATGTTAAAGTCAATTGCACCATGAATATAGATTGGGAGCTGTAATAGATGACTAAAATCTGATCATAAAAATGAAGGAAAATTTGGAAGACCTTAAAAACTTGATAGTGTTTCAGAAAAGGGTAAAACTTAAGTACAGTTCCTTAAGTCAAGTACATTAGGTTCCTAATTGAATTCAAACACATTAAATTTAAATATTTTTGGAAAAGATAACATTGTTTGTATTTTATTGGTTAATGCAACCATGTGTTTGAATTCAATTGGAGAACCTAATGTACTAACCTAAGGAACTGTACCTAAGTTTTATCCTTCAGAAAATACTCATTCCTTTGAGGGAAATATTCATGCTTTCAAAGCAGCAAAAAGTATTTCCAGATTGCTACTAACTGGTTGAATACAACCACAGGTAATAGTACTAAACGAGCTTCCATTAAATGAGCTTTAAACTTCATAGGGCTTCCACACTTGAAGTAATAGGAAGAGCATGAATAAAATGATGAAAGTTGGAGATAAAAGCAAAATAAACGTTTTCCACTTGCTTTTTTCTCTTTGGTATATATTATAAAGAACAAAGAACAGCCCTTGGGATAATTGCAATACCAGTACACCGACAAGTGCTAATATTGGAGTGATCTTGGTCCATGTTTGAAGATCCTACATAATTGAAGCTTTATTCTTTCAAGTAGTATTCAATTAAATCGATGAAAATAGAATTCAAGAGAATTAGATTTTGCTCTGGAAAACCTGCAAGAAGAATGACAATCCCGCAAGTAAGCAACCTAAGCATGTTCCTGCTGCAGAAACCTGTGAAAATAATGGGATTCAAAATAATTTTCATTCGACTCCATTACACACTTGGTACAGATTTCTCAACCTTCTTACCAACAGAAGTGGTCGTCGTCCAGATTTATCCATCAAAATTACCCCCAATGCTGTCATTGGAATCTGTACAAAATCATCTAAATTACTTAAAAAGCATTAAGCAGATGCAAATGTTGGGATCAGACGGAAATAGTCAAGAACCTGAACAACGACCATTGCTATAGTCCCAACGCTTCCCGAAAACCCTGTCATAGACAAAGTATTCCTCTATTCATCCTCCATTATTCTTGCTAACTATAGGTAGAATTAAAAAAAGAGAAAAGCCTTTTTGTACCAGCTGATATGAATATAGCGCTTGCATAAAATGCAATCCCATTGACCCCTCCAAATTGTTGTAGTACCATCAGGCCAACTCCAACCTAACCCACTTTTATGTTAGCCACAAAAAGACCATACATGTCTAAAAAATGAAACGTGCTACAATGATTAACATAGAAAGCTTACAATGAGTGAATGTGCATATTTCCATTGGAATAAGTCAAGTACACTAGCTTCAGAAAGCCGTTGAAGGGTTTCTGTGTACTCCTGTAAAATGATTCAAAAACCACGTCAATACTTGTTTCTATGAAAATTTGTTGGGAAAAAATCAAGACCATGTTGAAGTATGTGATTTTTCTACTTAAAATGGAAACAAAAGAGTTCTTATTTTTTTTAATTTTTTTCTCTCATTGACATTGGAAGTAAAAAAGTTACTCTAATCTCAGCAGCTTCTTGAGAGATATCAGCATTCTGCCCCCTAAGGTGCTGTAGAGCAACTTCACACTCTTTCTTTTGACCAATCTTTGCCTGCAAAAAACAAAATCATCATTTGAGCATGTCGTTCAATGCTTGAATTTGCTTTGCCACTTTAAAGGATTTAGACATGTTAGCCAAATGACATGTACTTGACTAAAAAGGAATATTGGAAAAAGCAATGAGTAACAAAACTTCAATTCTTAGGCTTTTCTAGTTTTCAAATGCATTATCCAGACAGGCCACCTTCCAAACAACCTCTGATAATAACATTTTAACAACTCACCAGCCATCTTGGAGACTCTGGAATGAAGAATAGACCAAGAAGTTGTAATAGACATGGTATAATTCCTGAATTAATGAAAAATAGAAACCTTATTATGAAACTACCTTCAAATGACAATAATACAGGACAAGAGCAGAAGGCTTACCAATCAGAGCCAAATGAAAAGTAGAAACCTTATTATGAAACTACCTTCAAATGACAATAATACAGGACAAGAGCAGAGAGGCTTACCAATCAGAGCCAAAGTCCGCCAGTACACAAAAGCTCCAATTAGATACGTTATCGATACCCCACAACAAATCATCAACTGTATCATTGGAAGTTAGTAGGTGAAAGAAGGCAATGACTTAATACGATTTCTAAATTCATAAGACTTTTGCTTTACCTGATGAACAGTTGTAAACCCTCCTCGAAGATTTTTAGGCGTAATTTCTGCTATATATATAGGTACCTGATTGCTATCGGAAACATAATTAATTTTATTGTTCACATGAAAAATGATCATTTGAATTGCAATCCAACAACTTACCACATAGGAAAGAAGTCCCATCCCACAACCTACTAACAGTCTCCCAAGGTCAAGCCACCAAGCAACCTTTCAACAAGCACCAAACATTTGACATTATGAAGTGAACCTAAGATAATATATTTACTTACAACCAATTGATTCCTAAAACAATTTTGTGACATTGTTGTTTCTGATCGCTTATGATCATCTAAATTTCAGTCTTATGTAAGAGCAACTAAAATGTTAATAATTATGATGCTGCCACAATGATTTCCAATATCCTATTATAAACTTTAGGGATTATCGTGTAAAATTTAGGGATTATCGTGCCTGTAACATCAACATTGATGTTTGGAACCCCAAGAAACACACACACACATGCAGAGAGAGAGAGAGAGGGAGAGAGAGGATTCAAAACCTTTGAGAACGCTATGGAAAGCCACCCTGCCAGGCAGAATATCTCCGAAAAGCCCATTGTCTGCCATTGCAAAACAACCAAAAAATTGAAAAGCTGGTGATCTGTTTGGAGTTTAAAACTTAACAATACAACTAGAGATAATTACAGTGTGAATTACTTACACCTCTTCTACCTATGTAATCTGCCATTTTTCCACTCACTATTGCACCTATCATTGCTCCAATTGTCAATATTGAACCAAAAAGTGAGTACTGCATTATTACCAAAATATTTTGAGAAAATCAGATACAAAAATGTATAAGGCAAGCAAAAGACATATTACCAAAGGACGAAAAAAAATGAACTTTGCATGAAGCAACTTGATACAACATTTCACTTCGTTGAGAAAGCTCAAACAGTAACTCTCTATGCAGTACAATATCTCCAAGTCATCAAGTCCTTACTACCAACTAAATTTATTCTCTTCATTCAAACTTTGAAATGTCATTCAGCCTAAATGATATGTGCCTTTTAAGTTGTTTTTTTTAACATTTCTCTAAATCATAGTTGAACTTTATTCCAATTCTCTAATCAGAAACACATTTGCAAGGTGATGAACTATGTCTGTGTTCTTGCCATGTGGACATGATTTTCCAAACATAATTTTTTTTTATCTTTTTCCATGTAGTAATGCCCAGATATTGGAAGTTCATATAAAGATGGGTCATCCTAAAATCACCTAAAAGTTCTGCTCTTACATAGCATCCCAGCCAATAGGAGCATAAGTATAGCAAATTACACAAAATGTCAGGGAAATTATTGTTTCAATATTTTCAATGTAAAAATGGTTAAAAGTAATATGAATGTTATATTCGTAGCAGAGAATGTTGTTTCCAGAGCAAGATAGTTGAAATGCTTGAAAATGCTCTAAAAATATGTCAATATCATTTTCCAAAAGTAAAAAAGCACATTATGGTTTTAGACCCACCTCTGCCACACTAAGGCCCAGGTCATCCATGATTCCAGACTGAGCAGGTGATGAATATCCCACCTACACAATCAATTTTACACCATTTTTAGTTCAGTAGTCAGCATATCAAACCTCTAGGTATCCCACATAGAGATAACCATTACTGTCTTATTCAGTCATTCTCTCAGATGTTACATAAGACTCTAGCATTCTTACTGCAGTCCATTGTCAAATCTATACTCCAATCATGTAGATGCACTTATGTAAAATCCTTAGTAAACTTTGGTGTTCAAACACATAGCAATAATAGGGACAATTTTTTGACAATCTTTTTCACAACTTGCTAAGGTGACAAGTTGTGATTGAAACAACATCATTTTCATATGGATTTATCATTGATATCACTTTTATTATGCACCACCAATCATATTAGCAAATGTAATTATTTTGGTCTGTAGATTTATTGTCAAGTATAGATGTTCTATCATGGCTAGTATAGGCTAGCAGTAGTAGCACAGAAAACATAGTCACATTTCAACTGGGTTTTAAAGTTCAAACATTAGTTACAATAGTTTGAGCTACACTCATGCAGTATGAATCATCTCAAATTTGGTACTCATAAACACATCAAAATCTTTGCAGAGAATATCCCTAGCTAACTCTACTCTACACACTAGAACACGCATGAATTTTGGACTGTCTTGTCAGTTGTCACATGCATGTGGACCATGATACCATGTGGACTATAGTGCACACGCGCCTAAAGTAAAGATCACTTACAGCTGTACCAAAAACAAAGGAACCCGAGACAGCAACCAAAGTGCTAAGCACAACCACACCTGTGGCCGAGGAAGATCCACTCTGATCATCACTACCACCATGGCTATCACAACCAGTGTTGGCACCAACATGGCCACCACTGCCACTGGCATATACTTCATGGTGTTCTTTGGAAACTAGAGGACTTGATAGCTCTCCTTCTTCTATGCTTTCTCTGCTCATACTGGATGGCACAGAAATAGTGTGTCTGAATTAAAGGGAGACTTTTCTGTGTCAATGAATTAGTAATGATACAAAGACAAAGAGAGGAAGTAAGAGTGGGGTTTTTGAGTTTTGAGGATAGAGTCATATAGAGTTCAGTGGAGAAGTGTTAGTGGAGGACCCACCTGGACCTGAGGTTCATGTGACATGTTTGTCTGCATTATTAATTTTTCTTGGATGTGATGCAAATCTTTGTCCTTGTCCTCTTTATTACCACTGCACTAGCCTGTAACTTCTGCTAATATAGATATATCATATATCCTTCATATTCTATGCTTTCTTTGGCCTAAATTTTCTAGAGGTTACTGGATTGCAAGGCTCCGTTTGTTTCGACGTAAAATATTCTCCACCGTAAAATGTTTGTAAATGCAAATGATTTCCTGGAAAATATTTGTTTTTAGCTACTTCTCTGCTGTTTGTTTGGAATTCTAGGAAAATGCTCCGGAAAATATTTTACGGTGTTTGGTGCGACGTAAAATGAAATTTTTTTTTTTTTTTTAAAACCTAAAATAAGAAAGTATTTATTTTAGAAATGTAAACACTCATCCATCACAATATTGTGAAACTAATACAAATTTTTTCATATGATAAATAAACATAATAAATGAAAACAACAAACAATGGACACCATCCAATGCGTTATAGTTCATAACCATTCCCATAACATATATAACCATAACACTACTTATCCAATGTTTAATACATAATCAAAATACTAAACATAGTTCATAAATACATAACCATTGTTTCATAATATTACATATTTTTGGTGAAATAGTTGTCCAACCAAAGCTTTCTCAGTCTAGGAGCCTTAACCATAAAAGCTTTACCAACCTTCTCTTCTTGAACCATATAATCAAAAGCAGAAGCAAGCATCTCTTCAGGAAAACCTTCAGTGCTCATTACTGCTTCATAAAGTTCATTGGTATCTACAGGCCCTTGACTCCTTACTGCTTCAGTGCTATTTTTGAAAGCAATAGTAATCTCTTTAAGTTGGGCAGCTACCTCGCTCAGATTTCAGTCAATATTAATCTGTTAATATGTTAAATCCACAATCAATATTAACCAAAATAAATACACAGATTTCAGTCACATTAACCACTTGCAACTCAACTCAGATTTCAGGCACAAAACAGTTGAGAAATACATGCACAGTCAATATCACAGCAGCATACTTCAGTCAAAATAAATGCACAAATTTCAGTCACATTATCATACTCAGCAAGAAAAAAAATTCAACACAAGATCAGATCGAAAAAAATCAACTCATACTCAGCAAAAAAAAAATCAACACAAGATCAAATAGGATCAACTCATACTCAGCAAAAATTAAATCAACACAAGATCAGATCGCATCAACTCATACTCAGAAAAAAAAAAAATCAATAATTCCCAAATATATATTAAAAAAAAAATCTGATCAGATCAGATCTGATCCGATCTGATCTCTCACAGATCAGTTCAGATCAGATCTGATCCGATCTGATCTTGATCTGATCAGATCAGATCTGGTCCGATAGAGACCGGAGGGGGTTTACCGTGGGAGAGGCTCGGTGCAGGGAGGGAGGATGGGCCTTTGGCGTGCGACGGTGCGACGGTGATCGGTGCGATGGGGTCGCTCGGTGCAGGGAGGATGGGCCTTTGGCGTGCGACGGTGATCGGTGCGATGGGGTCGCTCGGGCTAGCTCGGCTGGCTGGGCACGGGTTGGGAGAGAGAGAAACCGAGCAGAGAGAGAGAACTGAGCAATGATCAGTCCAGGGCACGGGGGTGGCTCGGGGAGGCTGGCGGGGTGGCTGGTGACGGTGAGGAAGTGAGAGCAGAGAGTGAGGAAGTGAGAGCAGAGAGAGGAGAGTGAGAGCAGAGAGAGACGTAAATGGTCGAGGCTCGCGTGTTTCGGTTTAGGAAAATGGTTTACGGAAATATTTTCCGTAAACCGTTTTCCGTTTTTTCCTTCGGCATTTTACGGTCAAACGAAATTATTTTCAGTTTGACTTCCCGTTTTACATTGCACCAAACGCCTGCAAATGCTGAAAACGTTTTACGGAAAACGTTTTCAGCCGAAACAAACGGAGCCAAAATTACAAAATCATAAGAAAAAAGAAAACACTTTGTATCCACTCTGCTCTCTCCACTCTCAGCCACCATCGATGATTCACAAGCAATGGTCCCTCTCATGGACTCCAAAAGTCCCCTTTCCTTCTAGGCACAAAGCTCTTCTCTGCTCTCCCTTCACCTTCTTCAACTCTTGAATATATTTAAAGCGATAGCAACATATATAGAAAAATATGATAGCAAGTTTGACACAAGTTTTGGGAATGGAACTAGCACCCTCAGTCCCTCAACTCCAAGAAGAGCTATTCCACGGTACATTAATCCATAAGGTGCTGGATATGATCCATCTGGGTTACCAACTGAGTAAACCTTGTAGAAAAACCAGAAGATCAATGGGGACATGAAACAACCCATTGCTGTGCCAAATACTTGGCTAAAGAAAATGGAGCGAGGAGATGCCAAGGTTATAGATATCCAGTCTTGACTCTTGAAGTCTTGCATGAGATCGCTGTAGAAACAATACTCATCATTACACCACAAGAAAGCAAGGCCAGCAACAACACCACCATGGTCAAGGCCAACCCAAGAGTTGAGGATTATGATAGCAACTTTTCCGTAGTTGGAAGAAAATGAGAATCTTAAACTCTTGATTGCTTGAGATGTGAAACAATGAAATGGGTCTAGTTATTCAATTTGTTTGGCTTTGTTTTTAAGATAAGTAATTGGCTTTGGCTGGACGGTGGAGTCTGAATGTATATGAGTTGAAATATTCTTTGAAAGAATAAAGCCATAAACCATGGAACTGGTGGAGAGAGGTGGCCATAGATACAAAGTGTTTTATTTTTTGTTATGATTTTGTATTTTCTTTTTAAAGTGATATCAGAAGCGGGAAGAACCATAGATAAGTAAAGTGTCAATTTTTAAACTACTCAGTAGGCAACTTGTAAATAAATCAAACCACATGTGAGGAAAATATACTTTACTCTAATTTAAATCTATTGTAACTATTAGCCTCAGAACTCTCTGTTGTGTCATATGTTAGTAATTAAAACCCCATCTCCCCCTATTTTGCTTAGTATAAATCTTGGGGTCTCCACTCAAGGATTACTCCATATAATTATTTCGTGTGTGGAAATGGAGAATAGTCCGACTTTTGAAGAGCTAACAAAAGATATTCTTTACAGTTAATTTTCCTAAAAAAATTCCAACCATATTTAAGGAGCACTCCTTAAAGCCCAATGAAATGAGCTGGTATCTCCTATGAAACCGAATTAATATCAATAATGCTATAGATTTCACAATTTTTTTCATAACTAGCTTGTTGAGGTGTGAGATTGTATTTAGTGCAACATCATTTTTATTGGGATCACCACTGATAACACTTTTATTGGACACTGATCACAATATATAATCTCAGTAGTTATGAAGAATAATATTGTGTGGTTACACTAATTAATTGATTTAATATTTTCGATTATGGCTTATAGATGCAACCTTACATTCACCCCACTTTTAGTCAAAGCATCTATACACTCTTTGAAGTCATTTTAAATGATGGCTCGAGAATATTCCTCTGATCATTGAATGCCAAGAGCTTCAGTCATAGACTCATAGCAGGAGGAAAGTGGTTATAGTGATCTTGGTAGCAACCTTTATTAAGAGCTTTGCCATTTGAGTTGTAGATTACAATTGACAAGCACACTACATCATTGGAAATTCCAACAGCAGTATTGACTTATTGTATTCATCTTGGGGTCCGGATTAGGTCCAGTGCTCTGTTGTGATGCGGACACGTGATCAAAATTGGTCATGGAGCCCCCTACCAATGTCGTTGACTCAATAAATCTAGGCTCGGGATTGCTTCGCTTGCTATATTCCTTATGTTTAGTCCCAGTCCCTCTAGGATAGTCATACCACAGACATGCATACATAGGAACATTTTAAAAGATTAATTAAAAAAATAAATCTTATTGGTCCAAATTTAAATAATGGTAGACATACAAACACAATGAAATTCCAAGAAGATAATATCCAATTTCTTGAATTATTAAAATAACTATTTTATCCTGTTTGATAATGTAATATCTTGATAATTTAAAGAAAAAATTTTAATTTGGGAAGAATATAGCCTCTTTAAATTTTGAGAAATGCAAGAGTTAGAATTTTTTCCTAGAAGGTACATACTACATACTCACAACCCATTATTATGTATGCATCATGAATACATTTAGCTATGTAGAAATCCAAAAACCCTAGTTCAATCGATAATTTTATCATTTTGGAGGCGTGGTTGAAAGATGTAGTTATTCTTTCCGTTTAATGAGATCAGTTATTTAGTAAAAAAAAAAATGCATGAGATGTGTTATATATAATTTGTGGTATAATTTTTTATATTGTCCCACATCAATGACACAACCATGATGCATATAAAAACTCCATATAGGTTTGGATTCTTCTCTATGAATAGCTGCAGGCAGCCTGCAGCAATTGCATCAACAGTCGGCGACATGTTTTTGTCTACATTAACCAACTTATGGTGACATATTTTGTATACTCGTGAGTGTCGTGATCGAAGATTAAATTGACAAACTAAATTCCCATTCCGTTAATATTTTAATTACTAGCTAGCTAGTAATTTTTATTGTTTTCTTTTCTGAAACTGTAACAAAGAGTGAGTAGTGAGATAGGGATTAAGGAGGCAGAAGGCACGCTGCATGGGCTGGGCTTTGTTATTTTATCAAATAAAAAAATAGTTTTGAGTAATGTTACAGACACAATAGTTTTTATAAACATTTTTTTATAATAATAGAGTTGACATTTTTTTATTAGTTATCATCTGGACCCACCATTAACATAAATTTATTATCTATCATTCATAACTTGACAGTTCTGTAGTTGTGGAATATTTAGTGATATTTTTTGTGCCTCAAGACTTATTATTTCACCATTGGCAATGGTATGCGATTCGATCTGACTTAATAAATAAAAAATATGGTTTTTTTAGTGGTGTGATTAAGATTTGACTTAATAATTTTCTTTTTAAAAATGTACTTTTTATTGAGTGGGGGAGCCACTACACTCTGTGATGTAGTTCTCCTCGTGCACTGAATAATTTCTCTTTGTATACACAATCACAATTGATCTCAACTCTTAAGGTTCAAGAAATTTAAATTTTATATTATTCTCCAACTCTTTCTTAGAAAAAAAAAAGTGACAATTAAAAAAAAAAAACTTAAAACTATTGGAGAGAGGCATAATAGAGGAAGAGTGGTCTTGATGAGCATAATATTGTCTAAAATCAATTTTATAATTGTTGAGATGACATAGTATGATTGGTGTTAATAAAAATGATATGAGTAATGAACTCATATAAAATTGTTGTTACTTCAATTACAACTTATTACATGAACAATTGTGAAAAAATAATGTGTAAAATTTTGTGTAGATTACTCATATTTAATTGTCTGAGAGGCTGTGTGAGGCACGCTATCAAGATAAAGCAAAGTGACATTATTTTGAATGTCATATATTAAGCTTTTGTTTAGATCATCATCCGGCTAATGTGGCTCATATGTATGTGACCCACATTTATGTGAGGAATACATACTTACATAGAATAATTTCACACTACTTTGTAATCCCTATGACATTTTTTGTTTTGTTTTAAAATATATATTTTCAATTTAACAAAATACATAAATTAATAACATAGTTTATGTAACAGTCATCAAATAAAATGGTATTTCTCCCATGGAATCTAAAAGAGTTTTTCAGTTTTAGTGTTTGCACAATAAAAATGATTAACCATTTTTAAATTGAATTTTTTAAAAAACACCTAACCAAACAAGTTTGCAAAGTTGGAACTTGGACGCACCACATTTTGTTTTTAAATCAAGAAAGCAGTTTTTAAAACGAGCAACCAGACAAGTTCTAAGTGTTTAAGTTCTAAGTGTTTGTATTTTGTAATCATTATTGAGTATAATAGATTTGTTCACCCCATCCTCTATAGACGTAAGCATCTTGTTGAATAGGTAAAACCTAGTTACAGTTCCTTAAGTTAAATGTATTAGGTTCTCCAATTGAATTCAAACACATGGTTGCATTAACCAATGAAACATAAACAATGTTATTATTTTCAAGAATATTTAAATTCAATGTTTTTTAATTCAACTAGGAACTTAATATACTTGACCTAAAGAACTGTACCTAAATTTTACCCTTGTCGAATTATGTATATGCTAGTATTCTCTCATCTTTATGTTTGTGCTTGTTGTTTTATTCATCTTTACTATTCTCTTTATAGAATCTGTGTGATTGCACATTAGTAAGAACCCTAATTTGGAGACTTTCTTTGGTAGTGAGGAAGGAGTTAATTTAGGAGGGAAAGGTACAAGAAAAGAGCACTTGTAAGTTGTAACGACTCCTTCAAATGGTTAGGAAATAAATACTAAAAAAATGCTTTAATGAAATATCCTATCTTATCTTATATTTATATAATATATAAAAGTTAAAGCTCATAGGAAGTTCAATTTTTTTTTTTATAGGAAGTTCAATTTTTTTAAAACCCTAGAACTCTATGTTTTAATGCTTTATGAACTCTCAACTTCAACTGCCCACCATCGAGAATTATAAATGATCTTTTTTCTTTTTTTGATAATTCAATAGTTGAGGGAAGATATCTTCCTTGAAGAACACCAAAAAATGTCAAGCAACTGAATTACAAGACTCTTGGCAGAAATCTATATTTTCAAGCAACTAAATTACAAGACTCTTGGCAAAAATCTATATTTTCTGTTACACATATTTAGGATTTTTGTACAAGAGAATTATACATTTCCAAGTAATGAAAATGCCCTCCTTAACAGTTGTATGGATGTCAAAGGGGAACTCTGTTCCGCTTAAGGCATAACTAAGCCCATACAGGCCCAACAGTACACCTACAAGTATATAATCGAAGTCCATCAATCCTCTGAGTGAATAAATAATACAAGATACCTTATAAACACATACTTTATTTATGGTAAATATACAGGTTCCCTTAATATATAAGAATGGAAAGTCCATCTTATTGGTGCAAATGGGTAATAGATGCTTGTATTTCTTCTAGCACACGCCCCTTTGTTTCTGGTACTAGCTTTGCCACAGATAAAACAGCTGAACCACATATGCCCATGTATATGAAAAATGTTCCTGAAGTGGTATAGCCCAAAAATTCTTTTTAAGTATAATAAAGAAGATGAGAATATTGGGGTACAAAGACTATGTCTAAGAGAGTTACCTGCTGAGCTCCATTCCATCATAAAATTGAAACTGTATGTTACAATCCAAGAACAGGAGCAGAAACTAGGCTTCTAGCTGAACCCTTTACGTTCATCGGAAATACCTGTAACACAAATCAATCGGGTCCTTCAATCTAAGTTAAAAAGTAATAAACCTTCTTGTTATGCAAACTGGTATGAAAATTTTATAAAAAGCCTCTTTCTTATTGTTGCTAACAAGAAAAGTAACATACCTCTGACACTATGACCCATGGTATTCCTGCCATGCCTATTGGGTAAGCTACACAATATCCCTATCAAGTATTAAAAATATTAGTCACTTAATTTGATCTACTACTTCCTAACATCTTGGCACAAAATGAATGGAATATTTAATGAGCGACAAGTGTTAATGTCCTTTCTCCTTTTAAGAATCAAGTTATGGTACCATGAAAATGAAGCACAAGAAATTGCACACTTTGCCATGCCAATGATTACAGCCATAAGTACACTTAAAAAAATAAAACACAAGAAATTGAAAATATTTGCTATGCCAGTGATTTTGGCCACAGGCAAAGTCAATAAAAGGGCTTCAAGTCATAGAATACTGCAGGATGTTACACAATCTTACAAATGTTGAAAATATGAACTTGGCAAACATAACTCTCTTTAGATTGAAATATTTTAAATGGGATTTAAAGCATATAAGGAAATGATACAGAATATGAGACATAGAGAAGAAGGGGAGTCATTGTGTATACCATTATGCAAATATACACCAAAATGGGAGTGAGCCCCTTCCACTTGTGGAGGTCCTGCTCATAACAAACTTACCTTTGTCAAGGATGATTCTTTTACTAATAACAATAAAGATAGTAGAAAAATGAGGATAATCTAAATTTGGACTTGGGAGAAATCTAAAACCAAAATGACAAGCCTACAAGGAAGGAACCTGTACTTGACATGGGGTGGTGCCTTGTCTGCTCTGTTCTGTTTTCCTTTCTCCGACACCATAAATTTGGATGCCTTTTATTTTGTGGTTATCTTTGTCTTGGAATTAATGAGAGCTCTTTAACAAAAGAACATTCCAGCAGCAGATACCTCCAAGAAATTTTTACTTCATTATCAACCAATTGATGAAGTAAATTATTACCTTTTTTTTTTTGATAAATAAGAATTTCATAGAAATAAGAAAGGATCCATACAAGTACACAGGTAGTGAACCTGAATGAAAAAACAGCAGAAACAGCAGAAACAGCAAAGAAACAAAACCAAAAACAACACTAACTAATGACTTGCTGAACACATATGAAGCATGTCAGGCAAAGAGCATGCCCCATCTAAATGAGAGGCCTTTGACCAGTTGAGGAGGGTGTGAAGGAAGTGGAGTTTAAGAGCTGGGATAGTTCTTTCCTTCTCCTTAAAAGTTCTGTCATTACGTTCCTGCCAAAGACACCACATGAGGCAGTGCGGGACCATTTTCCATATCTTGCCAGCCTTCGATTTGCCACGAATCTCTTTCCAACAGCTGAGAAGGTCCACCACATCCCGAGGCATAACCCAGTTCTTACCGAAAATGACCAGAACCATAGACCACAACTCCCAAGCAACAGGGCAGTGCACAAGCAAGTGATTGACCGACTCACCACTCGACTTACACATGCAACACCAATCCAAAATGGTCACCCTTCTTTTTCTGAGATTCTCCGTAGTGAGAATTTTTCCCAAAGCAGCTGTCCAAACAAAAAAAGCCACCCTCGAAGGGACTTTTGCTTTCCACACACTTTTCCAAGGGAAAATGCCCGGAAGATGAGAGGAAATAAGAGTGTTGTAAAAAGAACGAACCTCAAACAGCCCCCGGCATGAAGGAGTCCAACAAAGAGAGTCCACAACACCCGGGCGAATTGTCTGAGAATAGAGGAGGGACATGAAAGACTCTACCATCTCCAATTCCCAATCCTGGACTGATCTTGTGAACTCGATATCCCAACTGATAGTCGGACCTTGGAAGAGACAAATATCCGATACTCGAGACTCAGGATCTCTAGCTAGATGATAAAGGATTGGAAACTGATTTCGCAACGGGCTGTCCCCGCACCAAGTATCATACCAAAAACGAATCCGAGAGCCATCCCCTACTTTGTAGGAGATATGTTGAGAAAAAACATCCCAACCTGCCCTGATATGCTTCCACAAACTAACCCCATGAGAAGAACGAATAGTGTTGGAGCACCAAAAATTACCTTGTCCCCCATACTTGCTATCAATGACCTGCCTCCATAAGGATGCCGGCTCCCTTGAGTAACGCCAAAGCCATTTTCCTAACAACGCCTTATTAAAGGTGGCCATACTACGAATACCCAAACCACCACTATGAAGAGGAGTACAGACTTGTTGCCAGTTAACCAGATGAAATTTTAGCTCTTCCTCCAAACCACCCCACAAAAAGTCTCTTTGCAGTTTCTCAATTCTGTGAGCAATGCTCATTGGAATGGGGAACAAAGATAAATAGTATGTGGGAATACTAGAGAGGGTGCTCTTGATAAGGGTCACTCGGACCCCCTTTTGATAAGTAAAGCCTCTTCCATCCTGCTAAACGCTTCTCCATCCTTTCCACCACCCCAGCCCATATGGACTTCATTTTGAAGGAAGCCCCAAGAGGAAGTCCCAGATAAGTGAGGGGTAAAGAAGCCACACTACAACCCAAAATACCTGCCAGCTCTGGGACATTAGGAACTGGACCCACAGGGACTAATTCCGACTTGCTCAAATTAATCTTCAAACCCGAAATGGCCTGGAACCATATGAAAACTCCCCGCAAATACCAAGCCTGTTCCGAATCAGCCCCACAAAAAATCAACGTGTCATCCGCAAATAACGAATGAGAAATGCTCAGCTCAACCCCAGTTGAGTTACCCACTGAAAAACCAGAGATGTAACCTCCAGACACTGCCCTACTCAACATCCTACTCAGGGCCTCCATAACAATGATAAACAACAAAGGAGATAATGGGTCTCCTTGACGCAAGCCCCGAGATGAAGAGAAAAAACCATGAGCTCTACCATTAACTAGGACTGAAAAACGAGCTGTCGAGACACAGGTATAGATCCAATGGCGCCATCTCTCACTAAAGCCGCACCGCCTTAACATGTATAACAAGAAGTTCCAGTTCACATGATCGTAGGCCTTTTCGATGTCTAACTTGCATAACATACCTGGGGAACCTGACTTCATATGACTATCTAGGCTCTCATTGGCCACCAAAACAGAATCCAAAATTTGTCTCCCCCCTACAAAGGCATTCTGGGATGTCGAGATAAGCTTTGACAACACATCTGATAATCTGTTAGCCAAAACTTTCGCTATGATTTTGTACATCCCTGAGACCAAGCTAATAGGGCGAAAATCCTTACACTCCTGAGCCCCAGGCTTTTTCGGGATCAAAACCAAGAAGGTAACATTGAGGCTTTTCACAAAATCCTTTGATGCATGGAAATCATGAAAAACACTCATTACATCATGCTTGATAATATCCCAGCAGCTCTGGAAAAAAAGTAGAGAAAATCCATCCGGGCCTGGAGCTTTTTCTCCTGACATATTCCTCACCACTCCCCAGACTTCATCCTCAGTAAATTGCCGGTCAAGAATGATTCTATCAGAATCCTCAATGGAAGAAAATTCCAGCCCATCTAACAAAGGTCTTCTAACCTCATCATCAGAAAACAAACCTCGATAGAAAGAGACCAAACCCTCCCCAATCTCAGCTTGGTCTGTAGTGACAGTCCCATTAACCACTAAATGATCAATAGAGTTGAATCTACGATTTGAATTAGCCACTCTGTGAAAAAATTTAGTGTTCTTGTCTCCTTCCCGAAGCCATGTAGCTCTAGAAGTTTGCCTCCATTTTATTTCCTCCAACAGAAGAACATTCTCAAATTCAGTCTTGAGATGATCCTTAGCCACACCTTCCTCTACCGTTAGAGGTCTAGTCTCCTCTAAAAAATCAAAATCTTGAATTTGAGCCTGAAGGTCATGCTTCCTCACATTAACATCCCCAAAAGTTTCCTTGTTCCATCTCCGCAAGTCAACCTTTAAGGATTTCAGCTTCTGAACAAGAATATAACTTGGAGAGCCAGAAAAAATATAAGAATTCCACCACTGATGAACCTTATCATGAAATCCTTCACTCTTGAGCCACATAGATTCAAACCTAAAAGGGCACTGTCTCCTTTGCAAAAAGCCACAACTCAACAGAATGGGAAAATGATCCGACATGAGCCTAGGCAAGCGCTTCTGAACAGTCCTGGAAAAATGGTCAACAAAAGAAGGAGAGCATAGAAATCTGTCTAACCTTGATTTGGAGCGGGCATTGGACCAAGTGAAATTACCTCCTTCTAGAGGCAGATCAATCAAGCCCATAGAAAAAATGAAATCAGAGAAATCCCTCATTGATGACGACAAATCTGACGCTCCCGCCCGTTCAGAAGGATAGCGAACTAAGTTGAAATCACCACCCACACACCAAGGAACCGCCCACACAGTAGCTATTCCCGCTAGCTCATCCCACATCATTCTCCTCTCCACAACCTTGTTAGGACCGTAAACCCCAGAGAAAACCCAATCAAGACCAGAAGCTACCTCTCGGAATCTACACGAGATTGAGAAACATCCTATAGCTTCATCAACCCGCTCGACTACCCTTCTATCCCACATCAAAATGATACCACCTGAAGCCCCAATGGAATCTAGACTAGTCCAGTCAACATATTTGCAACGCCAAAGACTCCTCACCAAGCCCTGAGTTACTGACATAAGCTTGGTTTCCTGAAGGCAAACAACATCAGCCTTCCAATGATGAAGCAAATTACAAATTCTGGTCCTTTTGGCTCCATCATTCAGACCCCTAACATTCCAAGAAATTAGGTTTAAATTCATTGGGACAACATCAAAGCCCTCCCACTTGCTGATGTTGTCCTTCTAGTACTACCCCCTTCATAGTTCACATTAGAAATTAAATTCCGTAACTCCCTGGGTACCCTAGACTTTTCCTTAACTGATGTCCCCCCAGGTTTCCCCATTCTAGATTCAGCTTCTATTTCACGTAGTAGGGCCAACACCCTGTCTTCAAAACCCACATACGAAGCACCCAGAACCACCCCCAATACCTGCATTTTCTCCGTGACCCATTCCGATTGGGACCCCGAAGCAACTGGCTCCCCCCCTTCGGCTGTAATAGTTTGTGATTTAGAAACCCCATTTGACTCCTCCGCCGGATATGCAATGGCTAACGGCACAAACCATTCTGCTCGATCTTCCCAATCCTCTACATCCCTTTCTATAGCGCTGTTAGATGGCTCCCAGGTCTTTAGAGCAGGCTTATGAGCTGAGTTATCAAGAGCCCATACCTCGGAGCTCTCTGTTTTTTCCGGCGCCTCCACACACAAATCAGATGAAGAAAGTGCATAAAATGGGTTCGGAGTGAGAGGCAGCGGAGGCAACTGTGGCACAAACAACCGTTGCCCTTGTCTTAATTGAAAAGCCGAGGTACCCACGTCGTTAGCGTGTTCATCGTCGGCCTTCACCGCTGAAGGACTCGGCTCAGAGTGGGAGCACTCGGCCTGTGTGGAAGTTTCGAGAGACAATACTATTTGTGGTGTCTGATGGGTTATGTTATTGGCCTGGACTTTCGGCCTCCACTCCTGACGGGTTATGGGCCTTGATTGTGGCTCATTAGTCTGTTTAGTTAAATGAGTCCTTGTGGACTCATCTTTTTGTAGCTCAGCCCGAGAAACAAACCACTCTCCCTCCGGCCCACAACCCAATTCCAAATTTAAAAGAAATTGCACACGTGAGTTGACTAAATCTTTGGGCATATCCACCGAAATTAAAGCCGCTGCTTTCTTTCCGGGATCAGTTGCGTGATTTTGAAAAACAAAATCTTGGTGCAAGATTTGCGGCTTGCCACCCTCACTTTCCTTACTCATCACCGCCGCCTTGTCCACGTCCCTACGGCGTTCGTTTGTGGACTTTTGGGCCAGATTCTGATGTCCTGTGCAGAACACCGAGAATTGTGCCCATCCTTGTTTCTCCACCCCAGCTGGGATGCGAATAACTCCTTTACGAGAGCCGCTGTGAAACTCAGACACCTCAAGGTACAGCCCATATTGGTTTGATCGACGAATAACATGTATTGCCTTGTACCCGTCGCGTTGATGCCTGAAAAAATCCCCCACTGTGGCTTTACTAGCTGCCATGTCAATGGTAGTGCCCAACCAACCCATATCTTTCGGACCTAACCAAATTTTACCCCGGGTGGTTTTAAATTTCCTTTCCGTGATACAGTAGGGATAAGCTCTTCCCCCCCCCAAGGAGAATTGGAAATATTTATTATCTATGTGGATTGTGTTTGATTGTTTTATATGGTGGTGGATTGGTTGAGTGAGATTATTGGGTGTGGATGGGTATTTAATCTGCGTTGGTGGTGGAGGTGTTGGCTGTATCTGGGAGGTGGTATGTTGTTTTGATTGTGTTGCTGGTTGTGGTTGTGTGGGAAGGTTTGGAGGTTGTAATGGGTGGTGGGTTGATAATGGGGGTGTTTCCAGTTTCCAGTGACTAGAATTCCCATTATTTGGAAAGAATCCGGGGTAGTAGAAGGGATGGGGGTGATAAAAAGGGTGGGGTTGGTATGGTGGTGGTGGTGGTGGTGGTAGTGGAGGAGGGTGAGGGTGAGGGAGAGGGAGAGGGAGAGGGAGAGCAGTCATGCTTTCTTCTCCTTCAATGGTTCACATGATCAAACTCACAGATTTTCTTTCCAAAACAGTGTGAGAGCACTGAGAGCCACGGTGAGGCCTGGCGGAGCTGGAGGAGCAACCGGGACCCACTGGCGGCGCAAAACAGAGAGCTGGAGTTCCACGAGACGAGCCAAAGAGATCACGGCGAGGCCTGAGGTGAACGCCGTGAAATTTTCCGGTGAGTCGCCGGAAAAGATTGGCGGTGCCGGAAAATATACGGAGCCTGGTGTCTCGGTCTCGATCTCGGATAACTCACTGCGGCAACGACGTTCTGGCTTGAGATCGTGGGTCGGCGAGGGTAGCGGAGACTGAGATCGTGGGCCGGCGAGAAAGTAGCGAGGTGAGGGGCGGGTAGGGTAGCGGAGACTGAGATCGTCTCGCGAATCGGATCCGCGATGCGAGATGCCTGGGATCAGAGCATCGGATTGCGAATCCGGGAAAGCTCAGTCAGATCCGCCACGCGATGGACAGCTGGAACGGACGATCCGAAATCGATACCCGGGATCCGAAACGAAGATCAGAGAGATCTGAGTCAACGGAGAGAGGAGATTCCGATCTGTGGTGGAAATCTCATCGCCGGTCAGATCGCCGATTCCGACTGCATATGATCGCCGGAAGACGACGGCGTCAAGGCACCGATTCTATTGCACACGTAAACGTAACCACGAAAGCAGCAATGTTATGATATCCCCTTCAAGGGTGTGTGTCAAATTTACAGCAGCATATTTGCATCTCAATTCTGACCTCCAAAAAAAAAAAAAAAAAAAAAAAAAAAAAAAAAAAAAAAAAAAAAAAAAAAAAAATTATTATTACCTTAAAAATGTATCATTTGCCATCCTTACCATTAAAAGTAGTCGTCTTCCTAATTTATTTGTTAAGAGTACACATTCAATATTAGCTGGAATCTACAAATGAACATTTGCACTTCTTATGAAATGCATCAACCAAAAGCCTTGATTCATTCTTCAGTTATAAGTGTCCAGTAGCTGGATGATAGCCATTGATATAATCCCAATTTTACATGAAAAACCTGTCATAAGCCAGTGATCCATATCATTCTCTCAGCATGTCTGTTATGTTATCATCAACGATTGAAGCAATTCTAAAATACCTAAATTTAATTACCAGCTTCGTCGAATATAAGCAGTAATGATATTGCTCCCTCCAAACTGTACCAGTATCATCAGCCCAACCCCAACCTTAACCATTTTATTGGTATAGTAGACAGATTAGAAAAGCTTTGAAAGGAAAAGGTGCAACAACTAAAATTTTTGTTTGTTTTTCATTTCTTGTTGGGCTTACAATAAGTGAATGAGCATATCTTCTCTGGAACAAATCCAGCAATCTAGAATTTGAATCTTGATTGTGGACTTCTATATAATCCCGCAAAACCGAAGGATCCAATCTCATTTCTAATTGTGTACCTAAATATATTAAAACATAAGATACTGGAGATTTATGTTCTGCTTAAGGTTGTCAAATAGCATTTCTTTCAGAAGAATATGAAGTTAGAATATACTCTAATGTCAGCTGCTTCTTGAGAAATATCAGCATTCCATCCCCTAAGGCATTGTAAAGAAGTTTCCAACTCTTTCTCGTTACCAACTTTAGCCTGCAGGAAATTGTATCATCATTTGAACATTTCAATGTAGGCTCCTTTACTATGTATGCTATAATATAGAGGAGAAAAGTAAGCTTTCTAATGCATTACAAACTTACAATAAGCTATGAAAGTTTTAAGATGTTCTCTTTAGAAGGATCCTTTTTAAAAGTCATGAAAGTAGAAATAGAACAATTAATCTTTATCATTTATAGAATAGGTGCATCACAAACATAACATTTTAACTAGAATCTTTGTATTGAACTCACCAGCCATTTAGGAGATTCTGGAATGAAAATTAGGCCTAGAAGTTCTAGTATACATGGAATAGCACCTGAAAATTTCAGATCAAAACAAATAGATTGACACAGAAATTTTATTCATATAAATAAATAAGATAATGAAAAGCTTAAAAAAAGTTACCAATTAAGGCCAACATGCGCCTAGGAATGACGTTTCCAATGAAATACATCAGCGAAAAGCCACAACATATCATCAGCTGTGCACTTGATGAAATATATCCCATAAACAATGAGTTAGCTATTCAATCCAAACACCATCAGAGTTACTCTACCTGATTAGCAGAAGTAAATCCTCCCAGAAAGTTCTTAGGGGTTATTTCAGCAATGTGTATGGGAACCTGTCTTGGAAACAAAAATTTGAGTACTATTACTATCACTATTATGTGTTTCACAGATAGCTAAATTTTTTTTTTTTGATAAGTATTTCATTGATAAAGAAAGGGAACAAGTACAATGGGAATATAGAAAGCAGAAAAAGAGAGTTGAAAGCTTAAAAGGAACAATTATCAAGCATCTCTGCTACAGAATGGGCAGATATTAAGTTGGAGGCCTTCAGCCACAAGAAAAGGGTCTGCAGGAAGGTGAATTTTACAGCTGGAACCGATTGCTAAATTAATTTTGAACAAAGAGCTTATTACAATTACCACGTACGCAATAATTCCATTGGCAAATCCCAATGACAGTCTTCCAAGGTCCAGCCACCAAGCATTCTATAGGAAGCATTCAACTGATTTACTGTTGATGTGTGAAAAGAAAAGATCAACTGACTTGCTTCAGAATTATTTTCAAAAATCTTTCCTTGATACACAACCATTTTATTTTAAATGTGGGCGGCAACTTCAAAATAAGGTTATTATCAATGTCATTGTGACCACAATAATTTCCAATTCCATTACTTAGTCATATTTTTGGTATAAGTTAGATAGTAGCCATGTAACTCAAACAAATTGACATTAGAGGTGAAGTTTAATCATAAGGCATTACTTGTAAATTTCGGGGAAGGAAAGGAGGAGAAGATAAACCTTTGCAATTGCTATAGCAAGCCACCCTGCTATACAGAATATCTCAGAGAACCACAATGTCTGCATTCCAATATCAAGAAAACATTCATCAGAATTTGAGAAAGTAATAAAGCCTTTTCTTTATGAAAAGTAGTATGCTTACTTAGAGATATAGAAAAGGGTGACCAAAAAATCTTACATCTGCTATTTTTCCATTAACAAGTGCACCTACTATTCCTCCTGCTGTCAATATTGAACCGAAAACTGAATACTGCACAGTGAGGTTGAGGAAAAAGGAAAGAAAGTAAATAAAACACTGAAATTGTGAAATAAATAAGAGAGGTGATTGGCAAAATCAAGATAGCAAGTTCTACATTAAACATATAAATATCACATTTCACTACATTGAAGTGAACTGTACAATTAAACAAACATTATCACAAATTGTTCAAGAACATATGCATGCATATATGGCAGTGCTATACATATTTGTAAGGATATAAATGATTACATCTAGAATCTGTGTAAGTTTAAAGCTTTTAGATAAGTAACAACTTATCATAATTAATAATGTTAGAACTTCTATTTATGTACATTCTTTGATTCCACATGGCACTGCTACTTTGGTTGGGCCCCTTTCTTTATTGGATCTTTTCTGCTTATGTTGGGCCTACATGTAAGAGGGGTATCGAAGAAGTTCCAAAAAGTTGGGTTTAAATCTTAATTGGATCTTGACCCAAATAATCTTAATTGGATCAAGACCCGAATGGATTTATATAATAATTGGACCTGTCCATGTTTTTGGATTAGATGCTTGAAAAGGGTGAGCAGCCGCGAGCAAGAGGAATTCCATTTATTTTTATAATCTTTTTTACCATTGTTGATGTGGTAAATTGTGATTAAAACATTACTTTCATATGCCCCATCATTGATATAACTTTTATTAACACCGAGCACAACATGTCACCTTACTTTCATTTTCCAACTCTATATTGATATGGTTTTAGAAAGATCATAAAGCAAGAGAATACATCACCTCCTTAACAATATGTTGCATCATCAGGTTGTAGCTACCAACTTCATATCTGCTTGAATATCTGATCCAAAGGTTTCCTAAGATGCCTGACATTAAAGGCAAGCATGAAACATGTTCTATGTTTTATAGAATCAGTCATCTATAAAGAAGCAAAAAGTGGATAAAGTTATTTAATTAGTATCCACCTCACATTTATTTGCCATTCATTTGTAGAAAAACACAAGCCTTTCTCCATCGGTTGCAATTTCACAGCTCTGAAATAGTCAAAAGTTACAAACGATTCAATCAATCAATAGTTACCAATGGGTGAAGTATAAACTGCAAACCTCATTTACTAGAAAAAGGTATTAATGCATAATTCTTGGAGATTCTTGTTAACTCAATTTGTAGACTTAAAAACTCATATGCTACAATCACATTGACAGTGTATGTCCACTCAAGTTGCTGCAAAAGAATTTGTCGAATGTGGAAAAAGCTTACCTTTTAGAAGGGTAAAGGCCAGTCTCAACATTTGCACAATTAGATGCTGCAACCACACTCTCAAGAGTATTAGCTTTTGCTGCCAATCTTAGCTATCCAATACCATAGATCCTTTAGGTTTAACTTCAACTATCCTCCCACTTCAGATTGTTGTTGATGAAAACTATAAAATCATGCAAAGATTTAAACAAACTCTACAATGTTATAAAGAACTTCAGGACATTATAGGAATATTAAACGTAATAAGGATTGCAGCAACAGAATACCTGCTTGGAAGCTTAATTTGTTATTAGTTTCCAGATAAGAACCCCAACCAGAACTGCAAGCTAAATCTTTGAAAGCATGATTTCACTCTGTTTAATACCCATAGAATTTCTCACCACCCAGAGTGCCAAATATTTCCCTGATAATTGATTAAAGCAACCAAATAAACCATGGTGTCAAATTAGTCAAGAAGAAAATGACATTCAATTCTGGGTATGGAATCTAAACTGAAAAATAGAAGAAATAAGATGATTACCATTGTTGCTGCAAAAATTTGAATAAGCTAAACTCTCAAAAGCACTTGTTATGTGAGCAATGTGGCTGTCTATGAAAAATGGGGGTAACAGCTCAAGGCATTGATGCAAAAGATTCTTACTCTGTAAATAAATAAAAGAAAAAAAGGTAAAAATATAATTTATTAGAATGAAGAAACAGATTGAAGAAATCATGCAAGGAATGAAAAATCTATGAGGAGATAAAAACAAAAAAAAGAAACTACTCCAATATAATTACCATTGAGTTGTTGACTAGTTGAACAATTGCAGTGCCCAAAAATCTTAGTTAAGCGCCAAGTCTTTTTGCGGTCAGGTTCCTCCTCTGTTTCATTTGATTTTTCATGATGAAATTCAATAACCAGGAAAATTTTAGCAAGAACAGTAAAGAAGGTGAAGAAAAAGAAGAAATTTGGTGGTTGATATTCTATCAAGGACTAAGATAAATTTGTGATCTACATACCTGAATACAATTCCAAGTTTTGGATGTGAGCAATCTTAGACCAATCCTCACCTGTTTCCCTCTTGCATCGTTGCAATAAGATGGGACATTCTCTAATTGATAGTGTTTGCAGAGAGGTAAGGGCACGAAACCCTTCAGGTAATGATGTCAAATTGGGGCAATTCCATATGTCAAGTCGTTGAAGAGATTTGAGGTTGCAGATCCACTCCGGTATCGTCATCAAACTTAGACAATCTTCAATTTCGAGTGATTTTAGAGAGGTGACATGTTGAAGCCCCACTGGAAGAGACACATTTGGAAAGTTACAGAACCCTAGAGTGCTGAGGCTATTCAACTCTTGCCATTCCATCTCATTCCCATCAAAATCACTAATGTACAGTGACTTAAGCGCAGTGAGATGCCGCAAAACTCGAGTGAGAGGACAACGACTGTTATGTATATAAAGAGAATTGATAGAAGTGAAGTTCAGCAGCAATTCCTCTGGCAAAGGTTCCACCATTCTGCTCAAAGTGAGTCTCTTTAGTTTTGAAAGAGGGGCGAAGGAGGAGGTGGCAAGTGAAGAAGAAGAAGATGTCGATGCTATTTCTGTTGTTGATGTTACGATCTCAGGAGGTGTCGTATTCGTCATGCTCATCAATGTCTGCTGCAATGGCTTCATGCTAGAGTTTTCCAGGCGTAGTACTTCGAGATTTGGGAAGAAAGGCATGGAAGTCAACTGAGGACAATCCAAAATAATTAAATGAGAAAGACATGGAAATGAAGGAACTGAATCATTCTTTGCCATCGATGTTTCGATTGTAGTAATTCCAACATAGTTGCCATCCTCAATAGAATCCTTCCTCCTCCACCACCCTTTTAAGTTAGGGCAACCGCAGATCTCGAGTGTCTTTAGGGATTGGAAGATTGGAGAATCTGACAACTTCTCACCATTAACATACTCAAGGGAATCCAACTTATCTAAACTCATCCCTTTTAGAGAAGGAAAACAATAAAACGGTGGTAGATGTTGAAATTTCCTACATTTGGACAACACAAAAATTTTAAGATTTGTGAGAGACGAAAGCCAATTTGGAAATCTCACTCCTTGAAACCCAAAGAAAAACAACTTTTTAAGATTTGGATGTGGCTGCAAGCATTCGAGCGACTGTTCATCATAAACGACATCCGCATCATTGACGTCTTCTTCTTTCCATTCTAATTGTAAGGATTGAAGATACTGTTTCACTTTCAAATTTGCATCCTTTAATTCTAATGCAGCATCTTTTCCATGCCTCAGATTTCTAATCTCTAGCTCTCCTCTTAGGTCGTTTAATCTGGAAAGTTCCTTCAATTTCCCATGATGTCGAGAAACGGAATCGGAATCATCGCTCATCACAAACAATGATAATTCCCGAAGATTAGTCAATTTCCCCAAACCACGTGGCATATGAGTCAAACCGTAACAAGAATCGAGCTCAAGATACCTGAGATTGACTAATTTGGTAATATCATTGGGCAATTCTTTAATTCCTTCACAATATGTGAGTTTAAGTGTCTGTAAATTCTGCAACGTGCTGATGGAATTAGGAAGCATCTTGATTTTTTTATTATCAGAGAGATCAAGATACCTTAAATGCTTCAGCTGGCTGATAGAACTTGGAACTGTTTCAATGCCCATGTTATGCAAATCCAATAGGCGTAGGAACTTCAAACTTGAAAAAATTGCATCACAAGTCGACTCATCCAGTCTATATCCAATGTACCTATACTTTGGTTGACTTGGCAATAGAAATGTTCTTGTCCTACTTGCTTTAATAAATGGTGTCAGATCTTGGAATGATGAATCGAAAGTAAAGCCAAGTGATATGTGATGAGTATTTTGATTTCCATTAATGTTTCCTGTTTTTGAATAAAGGGCGTTCTCTGTTCTTGCTACTGATGTTGCAAGATCATGCATGAGATCATGCATTTTATATTTCTTGTCATGAAGTATCTCAACCAACTCATCTTGTACATCTTTTTGGAAAAATGATCTCCAAAGTAATTCCATAAAATATTCATGCCCAATATCTTCTGGGCTTTGGTCTGGACTTGATCTAATGAATCCTTGTGCCATCCATAGATTGATCAATGATTGTTCAACAATCTCATAATCCTTTGGAAATAAACTACAGTAAGCAAAGCATTGCTTCAAATGTGATGGAAGATGATCATAACTTAACTTAAGTATTGGTATTATTTCTCTCTCTTTTGCAACTTTTGCGAGTTCATTATTCTTAAAGGACAACCAATCTTCTTCTAAAATTTTAAAATACAATAGCCCTCCTATACTCTTTATGACAAGAGGGACTCCTCCACACTTCTCAACAATTTCCTTTCCAATCAAGCTGAATACCTGAATTCTCCGGCTCTTGTCCTTTTTCAAATGCCATTTGCTTAAATAAAGACCAAGATTCGTGTTCATTTAAACGCCTTAAAAAGTATGGTTCAATAGTGTGTACAATCTTAGCTACTTTCTCTTCACGTGTAGTCACTAATATTGTACTACCTCTTGCACCACTCATTAGAAGTGTTTTTAAGCTAAGCCATTTTGCACGATCATCATTCCATACATCATCCAACACAAGAAAGTATCTCTTTCCTTCGATTTCTTTATGAAGATCCTTTATCAAGTTATTCATTTCAAGATTTTCCGGTTTCTTATTTTTTGCAAATTCTAGGATTTTCTCAACAATTAATTTTACATCAAAGTCATCAGAGACACAAACCCACAATTTTAGCTCAAAATGATTTTTGATCTTATCATCATTGAACACAAGCTGAGCTAACGTGGTCTTTCCCATCCCTCCGATTCCAACAATTGGAAGGACTGAAACATTATCCTCAAGGTCGGAATTCAATATAAGTTTTATAATCTCCTCATGTTCTTTCTCTCTCCCTATTATGGCTTTAGCATGCTCAAAAAAATGAGCCTCCTGCCTTGGCCTAGTCTTAACTTGTGTCTCATTAAGACGTTCAACTAAGCCGAATTGCTTGTTATCAGCTTCAATGGCATCTAGCTTCTCCCTTATCGCCTTAATCTTACGACCCATTTTATAACCATATGCAAGCTGGTTGGATTTGGAAAAGAAGATGTGCACCTGTTTCGCCTTCTTATTCTGAGTCATTGCTTCCCGTCGTAAAGCTTCAGTGGAGAAGTCATCCAGCAAGTCGTCTGCTTCAAAAACTACATCTTTCAGCCTTCCCAACCAAGTCTTGATGGCATTGTTCAGAGCTTGCTTCTCCTCTGCATCCAGAAGCACAGCTTGGATTGCGGTAACAGTGTTTTTGAGCTTTTCAAGCTCGCTTGTTGACACCCCAGAGAAGTCCAATCTCTTGCAGAGCTGTGTTACCCAATTGGCCAATGATTCCCTCAGCAATTTTAAACAGAACTCCTTCCGCCATTTTTCACTGCTAATTAAGGGAATGAACACTAAATGATCAATATATATTATTGCCATATTGGTGACTTTGATTTCTGATTGAGTAATTGGAATATTAGAAGATTTATATTCGAAAAGCATCACATGGGTTGTCTTGTCGTATGTGTTGGCTCTTATATAATTGAATTTATTTGTATTAATTAATTAATATTATTTTTGGGCGGTGTTGGCACTCATATAATTGAATTTGTTTGTACAATCAATTAATATTATTTTTGGCTAAGGCTTTTTAAGATAGTATTTTTTTTTTTCATGTTTAGGGTTGGATTTTATCGTGGAATTGAGGATTTGTATTCATTTTAATATATATATATATATATATATTAAAACATATTAGTCGTATTGCCAATATGATAACAATAAAGCTACAGACACAATATTTTCACAACAATTTCATAACAATGTTGAGCTGTCAAGTAATAAATGGTAAATAATAAAGTGCAGTAAGTGGTAGGTCCAGATAAGAACTAATAAAAACCTGCCAACTCAATATTGTTGTGAAAATATTGTGTTTGTAGCATTGCTCATATGATAATCTATTACGGTTCAATATAATTTGGGGAAATTATGTAGTGGTCCGGACTCTCAATTAACAAAATGAATAAAAAACCATTTTGAAACAAAAGACTTAAGTTAGATACCAAAAGTGTAATTAAATCTTATTATTAATAAAATATTGTAATGAACAAAGGGAAATTGATGTTTCATTTTCATTGTTTTTCTTATTCAATATGTTTATCAGATGAAGAAATTATGAGATTAAAAGAGAATTCAAAGGCTTGTTGACAACATCGGGATTATAAGATTTAGAGCTAAAGCATGAAGCCAATAAACAAGGGATATGTTTGAATCGTGATGTATCATGAATCGTAACGTTTGTTTGGTGTGGTGAAAAAAGTTAGTCAATAAGAAATCATTTTCCGTTGACAAGGAAAAACACCATCTTTGGGCCTGAAATTGTTTTACGCACCTTAAGAAGAGAATATAACCCCCATTCTCTCTCTCTCTCTCTCTCTCTCTCTCTCCAAAATGATCAAAATATCACATAAACTTTCAATGTAATAAGAATACCCCTAAAATTTCCACACACAAAAACGCTCAAAACTGCTAAATTTACCAAACTACTCATTAAACCTTTAAAATGACCAAAATACCCAATAAAACCTCATAAATAACTAAACAAAACAGCAAAAAATCTCTAAAATAATCAAAATAACCTCAAAACCTCCAAAATGTCCCTTAAAACCTTTAAAATGACCAAAATATCATTGAAACCTCTATAATGACAAAAATACCTTAAAAATCTCTAAAATAACCAACATACTTTCAAAACCTCTAAAATGATATAAATACTCTTAAAATATCCAAAATGACCCAAATATTCTCAAATCCTCCATAATCTCCCTAAACTTCAAAATGACCAAAACATCTTCAAAAAGTTTAAATTGATAGAAATACCCCTAAAATACCCAAAGTGACCAAAATATAGTCATAACCTCTAAAAATATCAAAATATCCTCAAAACCTAAAAAAATGACTAAAATAACATTGAAACCTCCAGAATCACAAAAATGCTTTTAAAACCACCAATATGACTGAATAACTCCTAAAAACACCAAAATGAGAAAATTACCCATAAAAACCATCGAAATGCTTTATGAAACCTCCAAAATAACCAAAATATACCTAAAATATTTTAGAATTGCCCCTTAAATTATTAAATACCATAAAAACAAGATACGATAGGATTTAAACCTTTGACGTTTGTTCCATGATGATTGCTACAAAAGACTTTACCAGTATAGCTAACTGGAACCTACCATTATGAAAAAAAAAAAAAAAAAACTTTGAAATGTCCTTTTGGAGAATTCACGTATTTATATTTATGCATGTGAATGCTTATTTAATTAAATTGACGGGTTTGGTCTTGCCTAGAAGATATGTGTTGGTTAGGTAATGGGTATTATTGTCTAGTTGATAGTTTTTATTTATTTTTTTTTTTGCTATTGCTATCACTCTTATTTTGATTTTGCGTGTAATTTTCAATTAGTTTATTTTTATTTATTTTTAATTCTAGGTTGATTTGAGTTGTTTTATATTAATATTCTAATGTTGGAACACCAGAAATATTAAATACTAAAAAACAATCTCTATTCTTGCTTCTTTTATCCTTTTCTTTTGAAGGGCCATGGATTTAAAATAAAATTAAATGAGGAACAGTGATTACAACCATACCAAAACACCAAATTAGGAACCGTGATTTCAATGATAATATAAATCAAGAACTTTTTTACTTTTTATTTTTTGATAATAAAGCAAGAACTTAGTCAAAGCACATATGAGAAATGAAAAAAATAAATATATAAAATACCTCTCTTTAGGATATCAATCCAGAGCAGGTTGTTTTCCACTTGGACAGTCACTATGCTGAGTATCAGTAGACGATATCTTCTCCTTTCTTCTTCTTCTTTTTTTCCTTCTTCTTTTCCCTTTGTTTCCTGTCTTGATAAGTAGAGCAAACAAAAATTAGAGCAACAGCTTGCAACAAAAATCAACTTAAGAAATGAAAGGAATCAAATAGCACAGTTGGTTGAGGATTATGCTTTATGAAGCAAAGGTTTTATTTCTCTCCCCTTTCACTACTCACTTCACTTATTAAAAAAGAAAACAAACAAACAAATCAAGAAAAAATTAAAATTAATTAACTAAAAGGAAGTACCTCTCGATCTCTCCTTCGCACAACAATTTAGCAGGTTGCTCTTCTACTCTCTTGACTTGGCAGATCAAGTATAGACTGTATAGTCGTTGTTTACTTTCATTCCCTCTCTAGGAAAGCCGAATGCCATAAAATAAAAATCTTACTAGCACAAGTAGAAATTTATTAAATAAACTCATACAACGTTTTATTAAATTTATTATTTTTGTGTGTTTCTTGGGACCACATCACTCCCAAGAAACCTTCCTAAACTTCCTTTCTGTCCTGACCCATTTATAAATGCACAATTTTTTGCACAACTTGTTTATATATGTTAGTGCTGATTAGTGGAAAAATAAGTGTTCGAGTGATGAACCTCTCTAAATTAATTGTTAACCACTTATAAATTACCACGATAACAAATTATGACAAAAGTTGTGCAAGTAGCCAGGATATATATATATTGTGAAACTTTTACCTTAAAAATTTGTTTCATTACGTGCCAATAAACTAAAAGGGTATGAATCATATCAAGAAAACGACTTGATTTGCACCTCAACATCTGGCACCCACCTCTTACCAATTATTTAATAGTATATTAGTAATTATTTTATGTAATTATTTGAGGTATAATATTTTATGTTATCCCACGTCAATGACCGTAACCATAATGCATATAAAAACTCCATATTATTATAGGTTTGGATTCTTGCTTTAGGCATTTGCCTGCAGCAATTGCATCAACAGTGGGCGGACATATTTTTGTCTTCATTAACCAACTTATGGTGACATATTTTGTATACTCGTGACCAAAGATTAAATTGAAAAACTCCCATTAATATTTAATACTAGTTTGCAATTATTATTGTTTTCTTTTCTGAAACGTAACAAAGAGTGACTAGGAAAGAGGCAAGGGCTTTGTTTTTTCCTAGGACAGCATCGATAACAAACCCAAAGTAAGTTCTTTTTTTATTTTTCTTAATTGAGGTAGTCGAGCTATGAAGAATGATGAGCAGCATAAGTATTTCTTCTATTTCACTAGTAATTTATTAGGAATAATGCATCCAAATATAAGCCATTGTGTACTGAGAAATTATTCGGTAGAGAATCCTCTACAGTATCATTAATATTATTAACCAAAAAAAAATCAGTATCCATTAGTCATTTTATCCAATAAAACATACCATGTGTTTTAATTTATTGAATCAAATCCTAATCACACCAATCAGCCAATGACATCATGATTAGCATTCTTGTGCTCCTCCAAGTATACACGTATTTTTGTCTTTTCACCTTAAGTAATACTACATACACATTAATTTTCATAACATTCTTCATAACAACGTAGTTGACAGTTTTTTTATTAATTCTCATCTAAACCTATCATTAACATCACTTTATTTTCTACCATTCATAACTTGACACTTATGTAGTTGTGAAATATTTTGTGAAATTGTTATGCCTCAAAAATTATTATTTTCACCTTTGGCATTAGTGCGATTAAAATATGACTTAATAAATAAATAAATAAATGGTTTTTTTAGTGGTGTGATTAGTATCTGACTTTAAATAAAAAAATAAAAAAATAAAAATGGTATCTTTTTTTATTGAGTGGGTGAACCACTACACACTGTGATGTAGTTCTCCTCATGCACCGAATAATTTCTCTTTGTATACACAATCACAATTCTCAACTCTCAAGGTCCAAGAAATTTAAATTTTATAATATTTTCGCACACTTTCTCATAAAGAGAAAGAAATTAAAGGTGACAATTAAAAAAAAAAAACCAAACCTTAAACTATTGGAGAGAGATAGAATAGAGGAAGAGTGGGCTTGTTGAGCATAATATTTAATCAATAAGTCTAAAAAAAATCATAATTAATTTTATAATTGTTGAGATGACATAGTATGATTGGTGTTAATAAAAATGATATGAGTAATGAACCCATATAAAATTCTTGTTACTTCAATTACAACTATATAACCCGTGCAAAACTCTATATAAACACATAATGTGTATATGATCAAAATATATATTCAGAATTATTTTATGGAAAATATGTTTCATAAAAAAAATAAAACTGATAATAACAAATAGATGGAATTGCACCAACAACAGAAAAATAAAAGAATTAGATAGTGTATAATAATTGAAAAAATAAATTATCTTTAATTGAAAAATCAAGCAAAAATAAAAGATTACCTTAGTTCAATTGCCTCTTAGATCCTCTTGCAATCATATAAGTACAAAAACACAAAAATAAAAATAGATCATGATAGAAAAATAAATAAATAAAAAAGAAAAATTTTGCGAATTTCAGAGTCCACCCAAGTGCAAGTTTCGCAAGTAGTAATAAAATCTCGATAAGTTCGAGGTCGAACCACAGGGAATGGTTGACAAGTATAAAAACTTCTACTATTATTATGAAAAGAAAGAAAAATTAAATTGTTTGTTTGTTTCCCACTCGAAGATGGAGCAAGAAAGTATTTTAACTAAAAATTAAAATTGAATGGTAAATGAAATTGAGAGAGTCAAAGATGGAGGCACTAGGGTTCAAGGATTCTTCTCTTATTTCACTATGTGAACTTGGATTTTATTATCTTAATTAGGTTAGAGAGTACAACTCACCTAATTGGAAGATTTAACAATTAACCGTTTAATAAGGGTAAGGTAGATAAAGTATGGATTGTTTTAGCTGATAAATTCAAGAATGTGTTAAAGGGGGACTAGGCATTTAATATATTTTCAAATCATAACAAATCATGGGTTTCATGCATTTGATATATTAAAAATCATACTAAATCTTAATCACATATCAACGCACAATGATTTCTAATGAATAATAAATCAATCCAAATACTAATCATTAATTCAAGAAAAAATACATCCTTTAATCCAAGTTTCACATGGAAGAAAATATTAGAGTTCACCTCTAATCCTAGCTAGAGGTTTAGCTACTCATAATAATGAAACTAAAAAATAAAGTAAAGAAAAATATCAAAATGCCAAGATGGAATCCGGCTTTTTTCTTGATTCTCCTCCTTTTCTATTAACATTGTGGCTGCTCTCTCCAAGAATAAAAACACACTGCCTCCTTTTCTACCTCTTTTCCAGAATAAAAATCCCCACGCTTCCTTTTTTTTCTTTCTTTTATAGGTTATTAATTAACCTATTTTCGCATCCCTTCCTTGGCCCCACGTGCACCTTACTTTAGGTTATAGACTAACCTTTCTTTCTTTCCATTTTTCTAACTCATGTGCAAACATATTTACCTCCTGCCACCTATTCCCTTCTTTTAGGTTATATCTCATTAACCTTCTTTTAATTTCTCTTACCGCCACTGTTATTTTCTTTTTATTTATTCTCCAAAAAGCCTCCACGAATATCCTTTAGGTCGCGTGTCTTATGAAGCCAATGATTATTAATCAATTTTAATCTTTAGGAAATAATCCTTTGCGGCTCACCACTTTGTGTCACCATGTTGCCAACCATTCATGTGCAATCCCATTGGACAATAGAGAAAAGAAAATGGATCTGTATTAATAAAATAAATGTAAATGAGACATGTAGAATTTGTATTTAGATAATACACGTAAAAGAATAAATTCCATGTTATGCAATGGTATGAAAGAATTGTCATAATTTACGTGTAATTGAGAATTTGATGCAAGAAAATTCCATTAAAGTCATATGAAAATAAGGTTAATGAGTCATAATTCATGACTCATCAAAAAATAAGTAGAATAACAAAACTTGTACCAGATTACTATTGTTTAGATGTTACGTAAGAAAATTATGAAAGAATGAGGAACCTTCAATTTAACGTGCTCTATTTATTTTCCTTCTATCAAGGAGTATGTCTGTTCACCAAATGATATCTTAAGTGATTGTTCACCAATCAATACCTTTTCACTAAAAGAGTACTCCTAACATAGAGAATTTGTTATTATCTATTTTTATTTAAAAGTGTCTGGTAGTTATTAAATCAAACCACTTAGGAAATTTAAACAACGTATGAATTTTTTTTTATAATCTTTAAGAAGTTTTCTAGTATTAGGAGATTGTCATAATTGTAAGATTTTTAATATGATATTTTATTAAGATGTCTTTTAGTAGTAGGAGACTTATTTTAAAGAATTTGTTATTATCTATTTTTATTTTAAAGATTTTTATTATGATATTTTATTAAGATATCTTTTTAGTAGTAGGAGACTTATTATCAAGAATTTGTTATTATCTATTTTTATTTAAAAGTGTTTGGCAGTTATTAAATCAAACCATTTAGGAAATTTAAACAATGTATCACTTCAGAAATTTAAACGATAGATAGACATGCCACAAGTCAAGATGTGAGACATCTAGGTTTTAATGCTCATGTCTTCTGCTTTTAGATATTACTAGGGAACCAAAATGTCTCCTAATTGGACCATGTCCTTGGCCAAATTGAAAATGTTTTTTTCTTCGAGCCTATTCAAAGTTAGAGTTTTTGCCTCCTTTACAATCTGCTTGGAAGAGAGGAAATGAATATATGGAATGGATTGAAAATGATTTTTCAAAGAATCTTTCATCCATTCCCCGGTTTGAAAGTTTAATAGGAAGGAATGAATTGGTTATGAGGTAATGTTCTTCCATTTAATCCCCTCCCAAGCATTCCACCCAAACGTGAGAGGAACACCCATTCCTTCAATGAAATGGAAGTGATATACCATTTTTATTCCAATTTTGAGAAGAAACAAATAAATTGCAAATGATATAATAATAAAATTATATATTTCTTTCATTTCAAATCCCCATTTTATAAATTCTCAAACACACTAAAAAAACGTCATGTTCTATTGCATTCTATTTCATTATTTAATGAATTTTCCATTCCATTCTTTTAAAACTCTCAAACATAGTGTTAGGGAAGTTTTCGTTCCTCAAATCATTTATGGAATGCGGATGGTTTATTATGACAACAAAATTTCCTCTCAGCTTCTTTGGTTATGTTAGTTACTGCAAGACCTTGGTGCACCTCAATATACTACCTCACCTATCTATTGTGACAACTGAAGTTCCATTCATATTGTTCACAATAACCTGTTTCACAAGCACACCAACCATATTGAGATCAATTGCCGCTTTGTGCATCATCATTTGCATTAAGTTTGAGGGGACACGTTAAAATATAAATTAGATAGTTGTTGGCCGAAAGAGGACTTACCGCCTTAGTCCATTACTTGGGTAAGACTCTTGTTTCCAGTATATCTTTTTTTTGGTTGTGCACTTATAAGAAAATAGGCTTATACCTACAGTGTGAACTGATCTTGTACCAAGTGGATTTCATTGATAATTCGCCCTCAAGCTTTTGAGATAGTGGATTCATGGAAACTGGTCACTTTTTTTGATTCATGGAAACTTGTCACTTTCAATGACTAAACAATCTGTATTCGGGGCTACCTTTAAATTATTTTACTGAACTAAATGATTATGGTGCTTTTGCTTTTTGACTCATTGGTTAGGTGGCTTTTGCTTTCATTGTTATCCTTAGCTGCTAAATGTAGTGGCTCGGTTGATTGGAAATAGCAAGGATAAGCTTTCACCACATAATCACTTTTAATTATTTTGTGCCTATGAGTACATTATTTTTGCAATAATAAGTATGTGACACAAACACAAAAAATTGTTGAGATAGAACAATGTGATTGGTATAAAAAAGAAAAAAGAAAAAGAAAAAAAGAAGAAGTAATTAAATGATAAGACAAAAGTAATATACAATACTCATAATTGACAACCCAATAATGCAAAAGTAACATTGCCTTACACCCCTCGCACCACACACATACATCCATGAGGACATTTCAATTATGAACATCAACATCTACAAATGCCCACCAATTCATTATAAAAGGTTAGAAGAAAGTAGAAGAGCAGTGGCCATCTTTTTGATTTCTCCATTTGTCACTCGATTGCCATCTACTCCTTTTAGTCTCTTTGTTCAATAATTGCATTTGCATTAGAATTTTTGTATACAAGATGTTTGGAACAAGTAAGTTATCAAAAAAATGTTGTGTATTACAAGTTACAAGTAACTACTATCTTCGATTTATATTTGCATCCTTTTATGTATTACCCATGACATTATTCAAATGCAAAATCCACACGAATTAGTTTATTGAGAAAGCAAAAGCACCATAATATATTGTAGCCGAGTACAAATATTCAAAGATAGAGCCCCACATACACCACTGGAATCCAAAGCGTGGGTGAACTGATGATGTACCGTTATAAATAAAATTATCTCAGTCGGGTAGTGGGGTGAGAACAAAGAAAAAGAAAAGGAACTTTGTAATATAATAAGCACATTTTGAGGAAATTAATTTTCTTGACAGAGTGGTTTCCAATTTCCAGTGGATTTATGTAGGGCTATCTTTGAATTTTTTTAATGGGCTACAATTATGTGCTTTTGCCTTTTCTCTCATGAGTCATGGGTTAGGTTGGTTTTGCATTTTCCACTAATTGGTTGGGTTGATTTGCTTTTTGAGTAATTTTACGTTATTTGGGATACCACTTTTTCCATAATTTATTTAAGCTTTGATATGAAGTAGGGGTGGCAAAATATGCCTAAACCCATTAATCCACCCAACGCACTCACTAATTACCCATCTAAACTTATTTATTTAAATAAATTGGTAAATGAGTGCTGACCCAATTAGGCCCAATTAAGTTAGATTTAATTGAGTTTTAACTGAGTTGCTTATTGGGTCCTATTAGGATGGTTCATGAAGGATTTATGCCATGAAGTTTGATTTGTAAATATGAAAAGTAAAAGTATCTCTCAAGTTTTCGTTACCAAGAAGAGTACTTTAATGGTTTTCCACTATTGGGTTCAAATGTTCTTATATTACTTTTTCAAGGTCCCATGCATGGAAGACAAAGAAAAAGAAAAAGATATAGTACAAAATCAAAAGTTCATTACTTTGTAAAAGTGGGGAAATCCGTGGGTTGAAGAGAAAGAGATCAGTGTGAACTGATCATGTACCGCGTGGACGTCATTGACTAGAGAGTTGGCCCTCAAGCTTTCGAGATTAATGTATGTGGGCTACAATTATGATGCTTTTGTTTTTTCCACCAAATGTGGTTTCGTGAATCTTTTGTGTAATGATATGGATATCACTTTTTTCATAATACCATTTTTATTATTCATTAATCATGTTAGGTTGCGTCAATAGTATTGACTATTATTTATTTATTGTTTTCTTTAGCTGCTTATTTATTGTTTGCGCAAATTAAGTTAGGTTTAATTCAGTTTTAACTGAGTTGCTTAGTGGATTATTTTTATTTATTTATTTATTTTTCGTTAGCTTATTAACATATTTGTTTATATGCATTTTTTTAAAATTATTACTTCTTCTCAATAATACTTTTATTAATTTTCAACAAATAAGAAAATGGTAGCTAGCACAAAAATTTTGTTTATCATTTAAAATTTCCAAGGATTTTTTACTTAAATGGTAGCAACCACAAAAGTCGCTATGTATAACCAAAAATTCATGTGATTTAACAATTTAACAATTTCATTATAGCTATGATAACTAATCTAAAATATATTCTATGTTATAACTTATATAAGTTAACGTAACAAAAATTAAAGCAACAAAAATCAACTTAAGAAATTAAAGGATTAGTTCTCTCCCATTTCACTACTCACTTATCAAAAAATAAAAAACAAATGAAGGAAAAATTAAAATTAAGAGACTAAAAGGAAGTATACCTAGATCTCTCTCCTTCACACTACAATTTAGCAGGTTGCTCTTCTACTCTCTTGATTGGGCAGATCAAGTATAGTCACTATGGTAAATAGGACCTAAGTTAGAAAAGCAAAGTAAAACTAAAATGAGAGGATGATAACACTAAAACTGCAATGAAAATTGAGCTAAAAAACACTTGGAAATAGCTCACCTCTTCTTCTTTTTTTTTTTGTTTTTTTTTTTTTTTTTTTTTTTTTTTTTGTTAATAGAATTGTAGCAAGGTAAAACCAAACTAAGAGGATGAAAACACGAAAGGAATAAAGTACAAAGTATAACTCTCTCTCTTCTTTTTTTAAGAGTAGCAAAATAAAACCAAAATGAGAGGATGACTACACAAAAAGAAGCTGCAGCGAAAATTAATTCAGAGGAAAAATGAAAACAAGGAACACTGGAAATGTCTTTCAATCGGATCTCACACACTCAAAGTCAAAGGATTGCATTGATGGTCAAATGAGAGTCAAGAATGAGATTGAATGCGGGCAATAAGCTCAAAAGGGTGCTGAAATGACTAGTACAATAGAAAAAATTGTGCAATGAAGACTGTATAGAACTAGAGATTGATTGTGAATCTCTATATAGGAGAAAGGTCTTAGAAAAGAAAAACATAGCAAAAAGGAAAATAATATAATATTTATGCTGCATGTTACCTATGTACTATAATGTGGAATCCACATATTTGAAAAAGACAATTTAAATTCATGAAAAAATTATTTTTTTCGTTCCTAAACTTTTTATGAAGTTCGGTTTTCGTTCCTGAACTTGTTTTTCGTCCTTAAATATTAAAAAAGTTCATTTTTAAACATGAATTCCGTCATTTTAAAGCAAACTTTTTTAAAGTTTAAGGACGAAATTTCATTTTAAATTTTGGATAAATTAAACTAAAATTTAAAGTATGTTCAATTTTGGTCCTCCAAATTAAAATTTTTTGATTTTGTCTCTAATTGGATCAGATTGATTTTGGTCCCTTTAATATGAGGTTATTTCAATTTTAATCCTTTAATTGTAATGTTGAAACGTTTTTGGTCTCTTAAATATGTGCTTGGTTTATTTTGGTCCCTAAAAAATAGGGTTCCTCTGCATCTAATTAATTAGTGTCATAAAAAAAAATTAAAAATATCAAGGGACCAAATTGTTCTTTATTTTTATGATTAATTAAAGCTCAACTTTTTAAATTTGGGGGACCAAATTTGAACTTAGATCATATTTCAAGGATGAAAGGTATACTTTTACCCTTAAATTTTTAATTCAACTTTTCAAACTATTTTTTTGATAAAAAGAAAACAAAAGAAAAGATTAAAAAAAAAAATCGGCAATAATCTAAAAAAGGTTGTTTTAGAAAGGAAAAATTTAGGTTCATTACAACTTAGGTATTGTATTTATATCTTAGATTTCTCAATTAAATTCAAACGCATTGCTACATCTAAATTCAAGATAATTAAATTCAATGCAACTATGTAATTGAGGAACTTAATTTACCCACATCTCACAGTCTCAAATGCTCCATAATTTTCTTAGATTACACCACTGAACTTAATCGTAAATCTTATTTATATCACGCTTCAAAGTCATATGAGCTTACAAACTTTTAAATTTGGTTTTCATAAAATGAAAAGTCTAAAAAACAACCAAAATATTATCCGTCCTATCACTACTTGAAAGTCAAAACCATTTCATGCACCTGTCCAAATTTATTCTCACATTAGGTCGAGTAACGTGAATGATTTTCTCGATACTCGATCCTGAGAGATTTCCTCTTAATTATTTTGTATAAATAAATCAAAAAGTAATCTCCAAAACATAAAACATTATTAACCAAATTTAAATATGTTTTAACATGCCTGGATTGGAGAGCTAATATGAGATGGACTTGCCAAAGAAAATTCATTGGTTAGCCAGGGCGGGATGAGCCAAAATGGCCAATTGACCATCCCTGTTTACCTTCTTTCCCTCTTTCCAAGGAAAGCCAAATGCCATAAAATAAAAACCTTACCAGCACAAGTTGAAATTTATTAAATGAACTCGTACAACGTTTAATTTCAAATCCACGAGCCCCTTTCCTAAAGATTAGCTGTTATACACAAAAACCAATAAACTTGTCTCTTAATTATATATTGTCATACGGATAAACTAATCAACTTGTCCCTTACTTATCTTTATAAACGACAATTAAGGTAGACTTCAAGGCAAAGCTGCAAGAAACAACCAAATACAATACCAACAAATCCACTGCATTATCAATATTAAACATATGCGGAAAGGGAAAAACAAAAGGTTTGAGTTAAATATATTGGAATAATGGTCAAGATGGTACGCTGGTGAGCTGGTAGATGGTCAAGAAGTTTGAGTTAAATATTTTGCGATACCCAATTCGCATTATGTTCCCTATTACAGGAGTTGCTACAAGCTAGCATTACTTCTTCTTTTTTTTCTTCCCCCTCACTTCATAGAGAATAATTAATATCGTTTGTTTGTTTTAGTTATAAATGTCAGTTTTTTTTTTTTTTTTTACTAAAGTCTCAAATTCTCTAATTACAGACATACTTTTAAAAAATTTGTTTATGTTAAATAAAATAAACTAATACTACAAATAAACTCAACCAATTTTATTTATTTTTTGGTTCAGGGTGAAAAATAATTATGACTTACAAAAATATGTCACCGACACAGCCTTGCGACTCTCTGAATAATGAAAAACAAACAAAAGGAAAATATAAGCAGCAACTTGTGACAGTAATTTGAAAACTCACCGTCCAAAGATTTAAAGAATCTCATGATTTTGGCATTGGATGGACATCACTTTGGTGGTCAAAGATGAAATTGATAATAGTATATGATATTAATTTTTTAATATCCCAAACCCAAGTCCTTAACCCCTTGCACAACCTTCTCAATTGTACCTCTCAAACCAGTACAGAAAACTCTCTGCACTTTGTAAATAATACAAAGTTCTCTTGCCAGGTTTTTTTTTATTTTTTTTTTTTTTGGGTAAACTACACTATTGGTCCTTAACGTTTACCTAAGTTGCATGTTTGGTCCCTAACGTTTAAAATGGGCAGAGATGGTCTCTAACGTTTCAAAACGATGCACCATTGGTCCTTCCGTTAGTTTCCGTTAACTTGGTGTATATGTGGCTAACGAAATTATGACGAGGACAATTTTTAATTGATATGTAATTTTTTTTTAAGTGACAATTAGGATATGACATGGCATATCCATTTAAAAACAACCCAACCAAAAAAAAATTAACCCAATCCAAATTAAAAAAAACCCACCCAAATTAAAATTAACCCACCCCAACCAAATCAAATTAACCCTAAAAAAACCCAAATTAAAGAATTATGACGCTTGCTTTCACTTTGCTGAAATTGAACTTACGGAAGGAGCGAGAAGAGAATTCTTTATTGCTATGAATGAATACTTCTCAAAGCCTATTAACTCTTGAATACTTGAAGCCATTGTCCGTATGTCCAAAACGAAAATTTGAAGGGAGTTATAGTTTTACTATTAATGCAACAACGAAGTCTACCCTTCCCCCCATCCTCAACGCGTTTGAGATTTACGATGTAATTCCTTTAGCATTTTTACCAACCTACCCAGAAGATGGTACGTTCTTCAATTCTCTCTCTTTAATCATTATTAATTTCTTTCTGACTCCCAGCTAAAACAATTTAATTTTAGGGTTAATTTGATTTGGGTGGGGTGGGTTAATTTTAATTTGGGTGGGTTTTTTTATTATTTGGATTGGGTTGTTTTTAAATGGGTATGTCATGTTATATTCTAGTTGTCATTAAAAAAAAAAAGTACATGTCAATTAAAAATTGTTCACGTCATAATTCCGTTAGCCACGTATACACCAAGTTAATGGAGACTAACGGAAGGACCAATGGTGCATCGTTTTGAAACGTTAGGTACCATTTCTGTCCATTTTAAACGTTAGGGACCAAACGCGCAACTTGGGTAAACGTTAGGGACCAATAGTGTAGTTTACCCTTTTTTTTTTTTTTTTTCCTGATTCCAAGATGATAAGTGTGATAGCCAATTCATAGGCAATTGTCCTAATGGCAAAGTTGTAAGAAGACAAGGGGCTTTGAAGTCCAATTTGTACGCAGAAAGGTCACAGACAATATCTTGAATAAGGCATGCATGTATCTTTGCATTAATTATACATTTGGCTTGTTTGCATGCTTGTCTACTTGACAATTTGAGCCACACATCAACAATTCTCCACTTTGGTGAAAAATTTGGCAACCTCGACCTTACACCTTAGGTCTGCATCCTGATAGATGCCCATCCTCACTCCCTGGGATGCTCCACTTTAACAGTGCGAAAGATTGATCAGTTCAAGCAATGCTTGAACTTTTGTGCAGAGACCGGTTTTGTCAACACGTCAGCTGCATTGTTCTCTGTATGAACCATTATCAACTTTAACTTGTCTTCTTCTATGCTTTCTCTGGTAGCGTGATATCTGAAATTGATGTGTTTTGTCCTGGCATGGTATACTTGATTCTATGCTAAGTGTATAGCACTTTGACGTTAACAATGTAGCTCCAACCCTTCCGGATCCAATCCCAATTCCTTGATTAAACCTGTCAACCACAAAGTCTCCTTGGCAGCTTCCGGTGTCGCCATATAATTTGCTTCAGTTGCGGATAAAGTGGGGGTTGATTGAAGCATAGAATGTACTCTGTTGTTAGCTGCTTCTTGATAAATGTAAGCATTCCTTCTCCTAATGCATTGTAGAGAAGTTTCAAACTCTTTCTCTTTACCAATTTTAGCCTGCAGTATCCTCATTTGCATTTGAATTGTATCCTCTAAGAATTAAGATAGAGGAGAAAATTAACATTATGCGATACAAACATACAATAAGCTATCAAAGTTTTAGGATGTTCTCCTTAGAAGCATCCTTTTTAAAATCCATAAAAGTAGAAACTAGAACAATTAATCTTTCTCTTATATACAATAGGTGCATCACAAACATAACATTTTAACTAGAATCTTTGAATTGAACTCACCAGCCATCTAGGAGATTCTAGAATGAAGAATAGCTGAATAGGCCAAGAAGTTCTAGTATACATGGAATAGCACCTGAAAATTTCAGATCCAAACAAATAAAATTAACACAGAGCAAATTTATTCATATAAATAACTAAGATAATGAAAAGCTTAAAACAAGTTAACAATTACCATGTACGCAATAAGCTTAAAACATGCGCCTATTGGATCTTTTCTTTTCGCACTATTTTTTGTTTCACATATAGCTAAATTAATTGTGAACGAAGAACTTATTACAATTACCATGTACGCAATAAGCTCATTTTTTTGTAGAATTGGCAAATCCCAATGACGGTCTTCCAACGTCCAGCCACCAAGCAATCTATTGATGTGTAAAAAGAAAAGATCCAACTGACTTGCTTGATTTCAGAATGATTCACAAAAATCTTTCCTTGATATACAACCATTTTGATTTAAATGTTGGCGGCGACTTCAAAATAAGGTCATAATCAATGTCATAGTTACCACAATGATTTCGAATTGGCCAATGATTCCCCCAGCAATTTTAAATAGAACTACGTCCGCCATTTCTCACTGGTAAAGGTAATGAACACTAAATGGTCACTCTTAAGACAATTGAAGGTAAGATGGTTTTGCAAGGAGGATGGCTTAGGCAAATTGATCAATATATATATTATTGGTGACTTTGATATACATTTCCTCTATTTTCAAATATTATAATAAAGAAGGAGTACGTATCATACATGAGCCATACAAATAATTCTTATTAAAATTTTCAAAATACACGAGCATCACGCGAGATATATATATCGACTGGTTTTGTAAATAGCTGAGCTCTTTGTTTGTGAAAATTTTGCATCTTTATCCATGTCGAACATATGTCCATTATATTAGAGATCATGATTGGCTTGAAGAACTTCATTATATTAGAAATCCAGCATGATGTTGGCTCCACCATTGTATGTATGAAATTGGATATACAACACCAAGGTGGACCCTCCTGATGTTATTAACTTGAACATTCCCACATGTGGTAAATGACAACATATATTTTTTTTATACAGCAAAAAGTCATGATGGGCAACACAATTGTAATCTCCGCCAAACGAATCTTTTTGATGCCAAGGACTTATACTTGGACCCTTCCTCAATAATTTTGTCAAGCAACTTACCCACATCACGGATCAAGATCCTCTAGAGTTCTTAGGGTACTCTACCACATAGAGTTCTCTAATCTTGACCATTCATTTTAAAATAAAAGGCTAAGATGATGCCATATTATCATTCCACTAACATAATAATAAAATAATAATTTAGTTGGATGGGTTGACCTTGGAGTGTATTATGTTAGTGGAATGATGATATGACATCATCTTAGCCTTTTATTTTAAAATGAATGGTCAAGATTTAGAGAACTCTATGTGGTAGAGTACCCTAAGAACTCTAGAGGATCTTGATCCCTCACTTGTCAATTATCTATTTTTAATTTGAGCATGGTCATTTTCTTTCGGTGACTATCAATTGCATGGATTGGCAAATCAGTTCTCTAATTTTGTTTCTCAAGAGCTCTAAGATGAATCCTAAGGCACCTAAATAAATAAATAAAATTTACTTTACATCTTTAAGATAATTGATTAACGACTATTGGTAACATTTAAACAAACTAAAACCTACATGAACAACACCATGAGATCAATCTTAATCTAAATCCAAAATTGCAAAAGACTACTAAGGCTAAGGAAAGGAGTAAACAAACTAGAATAGTTGAATCCTCTTTTGCAAACCGAAAAACACACCATAGAAAAGTTGCCGAAAAGACAGAAAGGAAGGAAAGAAAAATCTCTTCCTATATAACACAAACCAGCAACCCTTTGACTACGCATGGCATTCATCATAAATGTCAAACAATTCATTTCAAATCCCTTATAAATTATAATCAAAGATTGGACTGCACTAGTGGAACACTAAAAATAAAAGGTAAATTATACTGAGACCCTTTTCTTTTGGGGAAACTAGACTCGTTACACCCTATTTTGGGGAAATAACACTCCGCTCCTAAATTTGCAAAATAATTAACACTCTCCACATATTATTCAACTAAATGCTTGAACCAAAGTTTTCATCATTTGTTATCAGGAACTTCAAAAATGTTCTACCTAAAATAAAATCTTATAACAGATTGATGTTCTTGTGCTCTGTATCATATGTGAAACAAAGCTTGCATAAATACATGTTTTGAGTCAATGCAAGAACATCAATACACGAATAGTGGCAGCCATCTTAAATATATTGAAGGAACTTTAACTTGGTTGTGAAAATCCAGGACATTGATGTAATTAAAAAGTCTATTTTACCCTTTAACATTAAATTAGGAGTTGTCTATGACTATGGTGGTTTTGATGAATATTTATGAGATGCATTATATAGTGACTAAAAATACATGTGGGTGGTCTATTTTATTGTCACGTAGTGGGTTGGAGAAGGATTCTTCCAAACCGGATTGGAGGTAAACTATTTCCGAAAGTGAAGTCCCTAAGATATAAATGTTTATTTAATTTACTTATCATGAAAATATATTATTTCTTTTTTGTTTTGCAATGTAAAAAGTGGAAGACAATGATAAAAGTTAAAAATATTCGTTTAAATAGGATTTTTTTTAATTAATTTTTTAAAAATAAGCTTGTGTATTTTCAAATAAGACTATTAATATAAGAGAGAATAAATATTTGATAGGCCAAGTTACACTTTAGGTAACTTTAATTTAGTCGTTTACAAAAAAGGATTTAATTTGATTCTAGTCCCAGATCAAATATCTTTACGTAAGAACCTCTTAACCGAGATCTAAGCTTTGTCCTTTAGGGCCTTGTCTTTTAAGCTATCAGATGCTTTCCTTCAATCCTTGAAAGTAAACACCAATTGCCCTTAATCCAAGTTTAGTAACAACCCACTTGAGTCCTTTATTGAAAATTGGGCCTCCTTTTTTACAAGCACAAAGCTTTGCAAGAAGTGCTTCATTTCTAGCTCTCATCTGGGAAAGGCCAAGGCCTCCATATTGTTTTGGCATTGTCATAGTATTCCAATCAGCAGGTGAAAGCAGTTTAGATTTCCAGCCTGACATCTTGGATTGGACTTTCTCAGTAACAGAGTTGAAAGCATTACTATTTCTTCCTCTGTCGTGTTACCAAAATCATGTGTTTCATTTACTAAAATTTTGGGGAGTTTGAAAATCTCAGGATATTTCAATTCTCACCGTTTGTGGGATTCTCAAGTCTCACCTACAAGTTGAGAATTTTAATCTTCCATGTCTTGCACTTTATAAGAATTATAGCAAATCATGTCTAAAATTAATTAACATTAAGTTACAAAGTATGTTTATGAATAATTCTTAAATATGACAGGAATTTAAAGGGTCACTTACATGCTTAAGACCACAAGAATTTAAGGTCCCAGCTAGAGGAAGACCCTATTGTCCACAGGCACCTTTCTTCCTTGTATGACACTTTGTTGGAACAGAATCTCTGCAGATTGATTGAACCGTTCTCAAGGGTTGAGATTGCTCATATCGCAGAGATGATTGAACTGCCTGCCGATCATGTGGAGAAGAAATTGTCACAGATGATTTTGGACAAGAAGTTTGCTGGAACTCTAGATCAGGGTGCTGGATGCCTCATCATTTTTTATGATTCATAGATAGATGCAATGTACTCAGCAACATTGGAAACCATTTTGAATACCCAGCCATCTGATGAGATCAAGAATCATAAACATACTAACTAGTATGAATTCTTAATGGTCTTGCCATACCTGATGAACAATAGTGAATCCTCCTCGAAGATTTTTGGGGGTTATTTCTGCTATATATACAGGTACCTATTTCTTAAGAGAAGAAATATATTTAGCAAACAAATGAATGAGTAATGAAAAATAACCCATGAATTCACAACTACTGCAATTACCACATAAGAAAGAAGCTCAACCCCACATCCTATCAACAACCTCCCAAGGTCATATGAGTAGACTCCATGATATGAAATCTTCTATATTCTTGGCTGTCATTAGGGCTTACTAATGTTCATCAAAAATAACTTTACCACTTATGAGAAGCATAAAAGTTCAAAAACTAGATGTGAAAAGTGTAGCCAGAAGTCAATTCTTTCTAAACTTGTTTATTGAAGATCTCATGCTACAATTGGAAATCTGCATCCTCCTTTGCTGTGAAATGGAGCACAGATGAAATAATGGATCCACACAGAGATACATGGAAAACAGAGAAAACCTTTGAGAAGATTATTGCAAGCCACCCCACAACACAGGATATTTCTGATAGTCCCATTGCCTGCCTCACAATTATAACCAAAATTGAGAAGAAATGATGAGTTGATGAACATGTTGCACCTAAAATCTCTACATAGACCTAGAGACATGTAAAGGGAATTAGAAAATATTAACCCTCTGGGGCCAAGGAGATCTACGATTCTTCCACTCAATACTGCACCCAACATTGCCCCTATTGTCATAATTGATCCAAATACTGACTATTGCAAAAGCAGAACATACAGAAGAATATAGGAATTTAAAGCAAGAAATTGTTAATGGAACTTTTAATATTGGTTCACAAGAATTTCCATTCGTTCAAATTAGACTATACAGCTTTTGACTCTAGTGTGACATAAGGAGCGTACTTGTATTTCATCATGTTAAGTTTAACAGCTCAAAGCTTCAAATTCATATAGCTTCGATACATCAGTTTCAAAATACCAACTAACTAATTGCTACTGTCTTACTTTTAATATGATGAATCAAGGCCATGTAATGCAGTGAATCACTAAAAAGAGTATCTTGAAATTTAAGGAGTTGGTAATAGCATTTCTTTCATAGAACACTACCTCAATTAACTTTATTCATAACATTATGCAACAAAACCGCATACCTTAGAGTATCTATTCATTTTTGATGTGTTATAAGCATGGACAGGGTTAGATATCAGTTATCATCTTCGACCCATAAATTAAAGCCAGCATTACACTTCAAGCCTTCAATTTGCAAGAAAATTAAAATGCTTAAACATTCTTCAGGAAAATTTAGTTATACAGCAACTTTGGATCAGATTAGACACAAAAAGTAAGAAGTGCAATGGTGGAAGCTTGTTTGGTACCAAGAAGTAATTCCTAAACATGGGTATAAGGGGTGGCTTACTGTTTGGAATAGACTCTCTACAAAAGGAGGGCTAATGCTATTAGGAACCAGGAGGAATAGGTGGAGAAATAGTATAGAGGACATGGATCACCAACAAGCTGAGATGATCTGCTTGGCTGGGGAATTAGGAATCTTAAGAATATTGGCACTTGGCAGAGATGTTAAAGCAAGGATGATTAGAAGCAAGCAAATGTAGTTCAATTCTAAATAGAGCTCTGTGTAATAATTGGAGAATTCATTGGCTGTAGTTTCATAGAGGATAGGTTTTTTCATTGGATACTTTGACAAGTACATAGCTTTTGTAAAAGTGCTTGTCCTGCTTAGGGACTTTGTTGTGATGTGTGTTCTGATTGTTAATATTAAGGGGTCCTCCAAACATGAATCCAATGCAAATATGAAGGTTAAGCAGTGTTTTACAAATCAAAGTGTCAAACTGAGTTGTACAGACTCCAATGGTATAGTTTCTAATAGGTCTTGTACTAGTAGGTTCTCTAGAAGTTTTCTAAAAAGTCATGCCATGTTGCATGAAAAAAAAGAATGGAGGAAAAATAAATTAAATGTAATTGGTTTAAAAATTTAAACATGGAATTCAAATTAAATTTTAATGGTCCAAATAAATTAACTGAATTTTTCTAAATTATGTGACATGGTCACTTAAGTTGAATTGTTCACATTTTTATTTACGATTTTTCTTTCTCTTTTTCACTCGATTCATAAACTTCTCAGAACCCAATTCGATTCTTTTATTTATTATTTTTAAGCTATGATAGTTAATCTTTTAAGTAGGACTTGATTAAATAGAATGTCTGTTCAGAATTTCAAAAAGTCTTTTACCATATACCAAAAGAATTATATATATATAGTTACGATAGTATATGAACTTATGGCATCCACTTCATATGATTGCTATTAACAACAAACTAGTAAAGGTTGTTAGGAATTTCACCATTATAACATTTTCACATCCCTTACAAGGAGAATAATGTACAACATTAAAAAATGATAAAGAGTTGTATTAGCCTCAGAGTTCAGATGCATTTCTGCTGTTCACATGGGATTCAATACACAAATAAATAAATTCAATTGACAAAGTATGGTGAAGGTTAATTACAAAAAAAAAAAAAGTATGGTGAAGGTTCTTCCATGGCCAATCTTTTATAGTTTCCTCCATGAATGTTTTTGTTTGCAAAGTTAACAATATCCCCTGTAATTTCAATGGTACAAGAAAAGTGGAAATTTTTATTTAATTAAATTAATTGGAATACAAGAAAGCTATAGAAAATAAGTTATGATGCATCAAAAGGAAATTGATCTGAAGATTAACTGTACGATCATATTTGCATTGAAGAAGTTAGCAAAAAATATTTGCATTGAAGAACGATAATGGGAATGTTAAAATTACAGATTCTCTTCAGTTTTCCTAAGTCATTAGCAATCAAATGGACTGTAGAAGAAAACCAATTCTCAAAATGTCATGGAGTCAGATTAATTGATGTCACTACCAGAGCCTAACAATATACATGAATTTTAAAATTTTATGTATGGATCTCTAATAGAATTCCCAGCTGAAAGGTTCATGCTTTTGGCAAATCTCAATGGAGTTATCCTTAAGATGCTCCTAGTGTATTTTAGTCCTAATAAGGAGTCATTCTTCAATGGATGGATTTCTACTATCATAAAGGCATTCTTTATTTGTATTAACACACTTTTGGCTCAAAAGCAGGCTAGATATTGTTGGTGTAAGAACAAGATGTAGCTAAATATACTCTTCTGTATAGATTTATTTATTTATTCATCCTTCTAATACAGCAAATCACCATATAACACATTAAAATCTAAAAGAGTTCAAAAGCTTGGGGATTCTGGAAAAAAGAATAGACCAACAAATTGTAAAAGATATGGAAAAGTTCCAGTTTACAACAGTTCCAATAAAATATGTAACTGCTGAGCCAAAAGAAATCATGAACTGTAGATTTATCAATTGATATGCAATTGAATTGAAAATATATTCACTAGAATGAATTCTTAGTGGTTTTTCCATACATGAATGAGTAGAAATCCATTGATGCACAGTAGTAAAGCCAACACATGAATGAGTAATGAAAGATAACCTGTGAAGTCACAACTACTGCAATTACCACATAAGAAAGAAGCCCAACCCCACATTCTATCAACAGCCTCCCAAGGTCAAGTGACCAAGCACTCACTTTGTTGTATTTGTCATTTTCTTCATTTTTGATGTCCAACAAACCAATTGACCAGAAAAGGAACATACCTCTAATCAAGCTCAAAACCTTCATCTTCATATAGTTGTTTAAAGGAAATATAAGATCAAAACTCTTACAATGTTACCTCTTGAGTTATCTACTTTTCTGGATTCTTATCTTCTCTAAGATTCCATGGTTGCCTCTTGGGCTATTTTGATGCCTGAACTTTTCTGGATTCTTATCTTCTCCATAAGTGGAACGCAACAAAGTTGATTTCTTTTGGCATATTGGGTATTATGTTTAAGCAAAATAGTAGACATCATTTAGAAGAAAAGTCCAGCTTCACATTTTACTAACAATTACATCCATGAAATTCCATATACCATCAGAGAATTTGTAATTTAGGTATAACTAATAACTATAGTAGCAACAAAATAATAAGCAAATTTACCCCCAAAAAAAGGTTGAATTTTTAAAGCTATGAGACTTATTTGGTTGTGTATTATGTAATTGATACAACTTGAGACTTGAGGTTTATAAGACCTTTTGTCAAACAGATAGGATACAACCCAAATACACAGACCCAAAATCATTGGAAACCCACCAATGTCCCAACAGCCAAACACACATGCCCACCCACAATCACCGTAAACCACCCAAACGCACCCACACATGACCATCACAAATTCACCGATAAAAAAGCCTCCTCAGGTTTGCAACAGGCATCATGATTGGTATGTACAATGAAGAATTTAGTAAGCTGCTTGTAGAATTGAAATCCAATATTAATAATAAATTGTTTTGGGAGGTATGAAACAACAATCCCAATAAGCTTCATCACAAACATAAACATTTTTTTTAAAGGGATTACACCATCCGTTCCTGTGGATATTGAAATCGCACGATCTGTTCCCGCATTCGGAGAAGCCGTGAAAATCCTAGATTCAAACACTGATCATTCCCGTGGAGATTGAAATTGCACTGGGTGCATTGATATATCAACTCTTCACAAGGTTTACCGCAACAGTCACATGGAGGATGATCTTTAGTTTCCTCAACGAAAGTAAGGGGGTGTAGGTGACTGTCAAATTTGTGAGCATCTCCACACTTGCAATTTGGGTATTTCCCAATTATACACTTGGGATGAGCAGGATAACTGCACTTTGCACAGTAGTAGAACCAATGGTTTGGGTCTCGTTCTTCTTCACATATATCACAGTAATATTCACCAGAATCATCTTCAGCAGTATAACATAGAGTGAAGGGATGCTCATGTTTTTCATACCTTGTGGTGAGTGGTAGTGTTGCGCATTTAAAGTCTAATGCAAATTCACAAGTGGTACAACGAAATACTTCGTTTTTTTTAGAACCACAACTATTGCAACTCTGTGTATCACTTGTGTTGGAGAGGAAAAGTTGATGCTCATGACCTTTGTGGGTAAGGATGTCTGAGACCAAACCACATTGAACATCCAAATAAAACTTGCAACTCACACATCCATAGGTGAAGCCATTGCAAAGATAGTTACATAAAGCACACTGAAAGCAATTTCTTGTCCAACGTGCCTGTAGGAGGAGGGTGAGTGGGTGTCGATGGAGTGGGTGCTGCTTTTTTTTGGGTAATTCAACACAAGATCTATGTAGAAAGAAGCTACACTTGATACAACTGTAAAATGGAGGGAGAATAGCTCGTATGCATCCATTGCATTTTTCGTTATTATGAACCTCATCAATAAGCTTTAAGTCATGCTCATGACTGAAGTGCCTGATTTGTGTGGCTATTTTAATTTCGTCCTTTCCCACATTGGTTTTTATGACTTTGTAAGTAGCTGAGTCAACAGATTCATCGAGATTTGAATCTTCATTTCCAAACATAGTTTTGGGCTCGGTGAACTCCTCATCTTTAAGTTCCAACATATTTAGTTCCTCTATGTTTCTCTTGTCCTTAGCACAATCGAGGTGGGCAACAAAATCGCATCTGGAGCAATAGTAAAGACCATAGTTTGTGTCCACTTTTCGAACACAGAGTTGACAAAATCGGGAGTCAGATTGAAGGACTTCAAGATAATGGATGAGGTCAAGGGGGTGCTTGTGACGTACAACTTTGACTTTGCGTAGGTAAGCAGCACAACTTATATGAATACAAAACCCACATCGACCACATAGATAGGGCACGCATTTTCCTTCTTTGCCACAAAGGTCACAACTGAATGTGATCTGCTTCCAAAGGAGGGTCAATGGATGGTTGTGGACTTCAGCCTCCATGGTGGACGGTAAAGAAGCACATGTATAGTGAACATTAAAGTCACAACGAGTACAACAATAATTGTATTCGTAACGAAATTCTTTGCAGACTGTGCATTTGCTATATTCTATGTGATCAGCATATCTACCTTCGTCAAAGAGAATAAGAGGATGTTTTGAATGCCAGGGATGCAACACAAGGGATAGTCCAGCACATGATTCATGAAGGTAGAACCCTTCGCATTTTATACATTTGTAGCTAGCACCGAATATATGTTTGTGGCACCTAACACAAATAAATCCTTCTCTCTCGTGTGCATTGAAGAACAATGGATGCTCATGTTGAAAACGTTGATGCTCCATCTCCTATTACATCACATGCACATATAACATCCAATTTTTTTAGAAAATGACTTAATAAAACATGGTCGGGTGCTACCCTCAATCCAAATTTACATAAAAAAACAAACAAACAAAAAACAGAGAGAATTGCTTTTTTGGTGTGATCTAACTTTTAAGTCAAGTATCATATTTTGTTTATCTCCCTAATTTTGGTGTGATCAACAAGTGAATTTTTTATAAACACTAACCAGTTGATCTAAACAATCTCGCACTTCCCCATTAAGCACGCAGGTTAGGCATTTTGGCTCAAGTTCGATGTGGAAGACCGATCTTGATGTGGATTTTGGGATTTTGAGAGAGATGGGAGGCGTTTAGGCATGGGGGCGTGATGCACATAAAATGTTTGATTTTGGGTCTAATAAAAGACATGGGACTGTCAAATGGTGCTGCCTTATTTTGTTTAGTGAAGCTAAACCTGTGTGGTCAAATATTTTAATAAGTCTGGTAGCATTTTCCCTAAAACATAACTTACATTTTATCTTACAATTATCCATACATTATAATTTTTATTTAATCTAGTTATCATAAAAAGATAATATTGCTTTTTTGTTTTGCAATGTATAAAAAGAAAAGAAAGTCATGTTGAGTATTTAGCAAAAAAAAGAAAGAAAAAGAAAGTCATGTTGAGATAGATAGAAAGAAAAAAATTGATTATTTTTCAACGCTATTAATATGAGACATGATGAATATTTGATAGGCATTACATTCAGATTACATTCAAGTTACACTTAGGGTAACTTTTAGAATTACAAAAGTTATACTACTAATCAATAGATTTTTTACATAATAATATTTTGCTAAACCTACCATTTGATTAAATGTCTTTCTTGTGCCTTTTTTGCTAACCAAATTTTAAGATGATTGGTCAAGTGTCTTGTAGCTCATTGACAATTCTTAGTTTTTCCAACGGAGATATCTAAGGTTCAAATTCTTCCTTTCCCAAATATTTAATTATCATAAAAAAAATATTAAGGTGATTGGTGCACATCAAGGGTTTGATTTTGGGTCTAATAACTAAAGATGTTGAATTTGGAATGAAAAATATTGGAAGTGATTGTTTAAAAGGCATGGGGGTCAATTTTGTTGTGTGATAAATGGAGCGTGATTTGATGTCACTATTATAATTTTATTTAATTTACTTTATCATAAAAATATTATTATTATTTTATTTATTTATTTTTTCCATACAATGTAAAAAGAAGGCAAAATCATAAGTTAAAAATATTCTTTTAGATAGTATTTTTTTATTAATTTTTTAAAAAATAAACTTGTGTATTTTCAATAGGCTATTCTTATTAGATAGAAAAATATTTGATAGGCCAAGTTACATTTAGGTAACAAGTCTCTTACAAAAAGGATTCAATTGGATTTAGTCCTAGCTCAAATATCTTTATGTAAGAATTCTCCTAATACTCCAATCTAATATTTCTTTTTCAGCATTTTCAAATTAAATTTTAATTCAGTATGAGATTTTTTTACCCATCTCTCTTCAAGTTATAAACATATGTGGTTCTATCTCTTAGGGTTGTTATACATTAATTAGGATTTCTATTAATATGTTGTTTTGAAGTTGTTTCTTATCTCTAGAACAAATCAAGAATTGGGCCAACATTCCCCTCCCTAAAAGAAAAGAAAAAGAAAAAAATGAAACGAAGATTCTATTGTTAGTATTAAGAAAAACTTATAATAAGTGTCAGCCTCTTCGCAGATGCTCTGCAAGTGCTCAAAGGCTTCTTTTTTAAAAAAATTAATATTAAAATTTCTCACCTTTTCTTTTGTGGTGTCTAAGAAATTGAGTCATTCAGATTAATTGATGGATTAATTTCGGAAATTGAGTTTGTTTGAAGAAAAAAAAGGAATAGAAAAGGTTAATGGCTTGGTAGACAAGAAATACATAATAAATAACAAAATTAATGCTTTGATGATTGAAACGAAATACCGCAAAAAATTAACTTGCTATAGCCCATACATACAACTCAGATTATATGCAAGTAATGATAACGTCATGTGGCGGGCATGTCAAATATCTATGGAGATAAAATAATATGATTTTGCAATTTGAAGATAAAATAGAAACTTAGATACAACCCTAATGCTAAGGAGATACGGCTTTTAGAACTACCTGAGTAGATGCCTTAGCAAGAGTTGCCTGCACAGCTTGCGAGACAGCAGTAGCTGCCTCAGTAGATGACTCAGCAAGAGCAGCCCACACAGCTTGCCAGACAGCAGTAGCTGCCTCAGATTCATCAGCAGATGCCTCCCTCAATTCCTTTAAAGAAATTTTGTCCATGCTGCTAAGGATGATCAAAGAATGAACAAAGAATTTGCTATCTCAGATATCCATAATAATGAACAAATAATTGTTTTTCATGATAAATTTCATTTAGAAACCAATTGACTTTAAGGAACTATACATTTTTAATTACGTTTGCTCAAAATCTATTCAATGATTTCTGAAAAATCGATTATTCCAAAAGAAGAGAGTGATCTTTCATTTACCTAATCAATTTAGAGCTTTGTTCACCTTGTAACATCACTAATAAATTCGTATACAGTTGTTTCAAATACTATATACAAGTTTTCAATTTTAGAGTCTATCAACAATTTGTTTAGATAATGACTTTATAGAAAATTATTGGATACCGATGGATACCTTTATATATAGATCTATGTATATGAGATATAACACCGCAACTCAAACTACGCTCACAAAGTCCTCACTCACCAACTGCTCCCTCTACAGGTGTCTAATCAATTTGGTATGAATTGTGGGGTCAGACAAGAAAGAAAAAAAAAAAAAAAGAAAAAAAAAAAAAAAAAAAAAAAAAAAAAAAAAAAGAGTGTGAAGAGGTTGTTAGAGGGGAAATAAAGGTGTGGGCATAAAAATTGAAATTTGAAACCGAGGTAGAGGAGGATAATTTGGTGTGGTAGTCTCCCCTTCGGTTTACCAAATATTAAGCTAATGGATGAGAATTATGCATCAAAAGCTCATTAATCAGCTCAACTTTTTTAATCCCTAAATATACTAAACAAATAAGCTTATATATTCGATAGTAAATGGCATCCAATTGTTGTGAAATCTTGCGTGTGATTAACGTATAATAGATGTTTAATAAAAATGTGGATTCCTCAAATAGTTTTTTAAATAATAGTAATTGAGTTATTTACCTTTATATCAAATTTGCATTAGATTTAGCAAGAACCAAAGCCATTTAACAATAAATATTGTTAATTCAAGTGTATATTAACAATTAAATAGGCCCAAAATTTAGTGCATTTTTAACATTTATATGACAAATTAAGAAAGCAAAGCAACCTACTGTATATGAATAGATATAGAAAAACACACACAAACATACAAAATGAAGTCACAAAGCAACCATCAATACTTACATGAACAAGAATCCAATTTTGGCTTCAAAACAATCCCTAGGGAAGCTTCCAAGTTAGCCAAAATTTCAATTCTGTTAATGAGAAGTTGATGTTGATCTCATCTACAACTTCTAGTATATATAAGAAAAATTTGAAAACATCCAACACATAAGAAAAGGAATCAAAGGAATCAAAAAAAGAAGAAAACAAGAAAGCAAGGAACTTATGCTTTCTAACCAAGATGTATATTCTGTCACACCTGTTAGATTGTATAATGCACTTTATTGTATAAAAAACTAAAAAAAAAAAAAATCTAAAAAACACTAACATATATATTACACTTTAAAATAAAAATAACAAATATAAAAAATAAAATAAAAATAATATATAGCCAAATAATAAAAATAAAAATAACACCATACTCGAAGACTTGAAGTCTAACGACTAATGAGTGTAAATCTATAATATATGAGACTAAGAGAATAAACCTTAGTCCCATGTCAAAGTCGTAGACTTAGTGAGAGAGAGAAGAAGGAATTAAAGGAATATGCACTTGTTAAAAAACCTAGAGTCAAATCTTTCTCTCTCTAATTTGTTATGTTTTCCTTTTCTATATTCTTATTACTTTCACGTTTCCTGCTATTGACAAGGAAAATGAGGAAAAACATACTAAAAGAAAGGCAATGGGACTTGCTAAGCAATTATGATTCAAATGTTAGTCTCCCCTAATTTTCAAATAATATATATAAGTTTTCCATTTCAGATTCTCTCAACAATTTGCGTTCTAATTTATTTAGAAAAGGACTTTTTATAGAATAAGTGCGATTAATATAAACTCCAACAATAATTTTTTTATTTTTAAAAAATCTCTCTAATTTTTATGAACATCCAACAATAAGTGAAATTTTGATAACATCGATACCAATAGATCTAAATAATCTTTCACTTCCCCCACTAAGCTTAGACAATGATGCTCACTAGTTGGGCTTGCTCAATGTCGATGTTAAATACCGATTTTGATGTTTGCTCATCAGATGAAAGTGGCAACTAGCTTGGTGAAATACCGGTTTTAATATCTAATAACTAAAGATGTTGGATTTAGAAAGAAAATTGGAAGTGATTGTTTAGAAGGAATGGGGTTTGTCAAATGGTGGTGGCGTATTTTGTTGGGTGATAAATGGAGCATGACGGATAGAGTTTACCTCCAACGGTCCAACTTGGTTTGGAGGAATTCTACTCTAATCCACTGCGTGTCAATTAAATAAACTATCCATATGTAATATTTGAAAAAGTCACATGACTCATTAAAAATGTCATGTGACTAAAAATATATGTGGATGATCTATTTAACTACCACGTACTGGGTTGAAGAAGGATTCCTCCGAATCGGATTGGAAGTAAACTATGTCGGAGAGTGACATCCCTAAGATATAAATGTTTATTTAATGTGATAGCTTAAAAGACAAGGCCCTAAAGGAAGCTAGAATTCCTTCCACATGTTCACTCAATCCCCATTTCTAACAACCCACTTGAGTCCTTTATTGAAAATTGGGCCTCCTTTTTTACAAGCACAAAGTTTTGCAAGAAGTGCCTCATTTCTAGCTCTCATCTGGAAAAGGCCAAGGCCTTCATATTGTTTTGGCATTGTCATAGTATTCCAATTAACAGGTGAAAGCAGTTTAGATTTCCAGCCTGACATCTTGGATTGGACTTCTCAGTAACAGAGTTGAAAGCATTACTATTTCTTCCTCTGTGTTACCAAAATCATGTGTTTCATTAACTAAAATTTTGGGGAGTTTGAAAATCTCAGGATATTTCAATTCTCACCGTTTGTGGGATTTTCAAGTCTCACCTACAAGTTGAGAATTTTAATCTTCCATGTCTTGCACTTAATAAGAATTATAACAAATCATGTCTAAAATTAATTAACATTAAGTTACAAAGTATGTTTATGAATAATTCTTAAATATGACAGGAATTTAAAGGGTCACTTACATGCTTAAGACCACAAGAATTTAAGGTCCCAGCTAGAAGAAGACCCTTTTGTCCACAGGCTCCTTTCTTCCTTGTATGACACTTTGTTGGAGCAGAATCTCTTCAGGTTGATTGAACCGTTCTCAAGGGTTAAGATTGCTCATATCGCGGAGCTGAATGAACTGCCTGCTGATCATGTGGAGAAGAAATTGTCACAGCTGATTTTGGACAAGAAGTTTGCTGGAACTCTAGATCAGGGTGCTGGATGCCTCATCATTTTTTATGATTCGAAGATAGATGCAATATACTCAGCAACATTGGAAACCATTTTGAATACCCAGCCATCTGATGAGATCAAGAATCATAAACATACTAACTAGTATGAATTCTTAATGGTCTTGCCATACCTGATGAACAATAGTGAATCCTCCTCGAAGATTTTTGGGGGTTATTTCTGCTATATATACAGGTAACTATTTCTTAAGAGAAGAAATGTATTTAGCAAACAAATGAATGAGTAATGAAAGATAACCCATGAATTCACAACTACTGCAATTACCACATAAGAAAGAAGCTCAACCCCACATGGATTTTTGTCATTAGGGCTTACTAATGTTCATCAAAATAACTTCACCACTTATGAGAAGCATAAAAGTTCAAAAACTAGATGTGAAAAGTGAAGCCAGAAGTCAATTCTTTCTAAACTTGTTTATTGAAGATCTCATGCTACAATTGGAAATCAGCATCTGTGAAATGGAGCACAGATGGAATAATGGATCCACACAGAGATACATGGAAAATAGAGAAAACCTTTGAGAAGGTTATTGCAAGCCACCCCACAACACAGGATATTTCTGATAGTCGCATTGCCTGCCTCAAAATTATAACCAAAATTGAGAAGAAATGATGAGTTGATGAACATGTTGCACTTAAAATCTCTACATAGACCTAGAGACATGTAAAGGGAATTAGAAAATATTAACCCTCTAGGGCCAAGGAGATCTACGATTCTTCCACTCAATACTGCACCCAACATTGCCCCTATTGTCATAATTGTCCAAATACTGACTATTGCAAAAGCAGAACATACATAAGAATATAGGAATTTAAAGCAAGAAATTGTTAATGGAACTTTTAATATTGGTTCACAAGAATGTCCATTCGTTCGAATTAGACTATACAGCTTTTGACTCTAGTGTGACATAAGGAGCGTACTTGTATTTCATCATGTTAAGTTTAACAGCTCAAAGCTTCAAACTCATATAGCTTTGATACATCAGTTTCAAAATACCAACTAACTAATTGCAACTGTCTTACTTTTAATATGATGAATCAAGGCCATGTAATGCAGTGAAGCACTAAAAAGTGTATCTTGAAATTTAAGGAGTTGGTAATAGCATTTCTTTCATAGAACACTACCTCAATTAACTTTATTCATAACATTATGCAACAAAACCGCATGCCTTAGAGTATCTATTCATATTTGATGTGTTATAAGCATGGACAGGGTTAGATATCAGTTATCATCTTCGACCCATAAATTAAAGCCTGCATTACACGTCAAGCCTCTAATTTGCAAGAAAATTAAAATACCGTAAACATTCTTCAGGAAAATTTAGTTATACAGCAACTTTGGATCAGATTAGACACAAAAAGTAAGAAGTGCAATGGTGGAAGCTTGTTTGGTACCAAGAAGTAATTCCTAAACATGGGTTTATAGGGGTGGCTTACTGTGAGGAATAGACTCTCTACAAAAGGAAGGCTAATGCTATTAGGAACCTGGAGGAATAGGTGGAGAAATAGTATAGAGGACATGGATCACCACTTCTTTGCTTGGCCCTTTACAAAAAGAATCTGGAGGAAAGTTATGGAATTGTGTTTGGTTCCAAATATCCCAACCAGCTGGGATGATCTGCTTGGCTGGGGAATTAGGAATCTTAAGAATATTGGCAGAGATGTTAAAGCAAGGATGATTAGAAGGAACCAAATATAGTTCAATTCTAAATAGAGCTCTGTGTAATAATTGGAGAATTCATTGACTGTAGTTTCATAGAGGATAGGTTTTTTCATTGGATGCTTTGACAAGTTGATAGCTTTTGTAAAAGTCCTTATCCTGCTTAGGGACTTTGTTGTGATGTGTGTTCTGATTCAACAATAATCCTGAATATCAAAATAGAAAAAAAGAAAAGAGAAAAAAAGGGGTCCTCCAAACATGAATCCAATGCAAATATGAAGGTTAAGCAGTGTTATACAAATCAAAGTGTCAAAATGAGTTGTACAGACTCCAATGGTATAGTTTCTAATAGGTCTTGTACTAATAGGTTCTCTAGAAGTTTTCTAAATAGTCATGCCATGTTGCATGAAAAAAAAAAATGGAGGAAAAATAAATTAAATGTAATTGATATTAAAATTTAAAACATGGAATTCAAATTAAAATTTAATGGTCCAAATAAATTAACTGAATTTTGTTAAATTATGGGACAGGGTCACTAAAGTTGAATTGTTATATTTATATTTACGATTTTCTTTCTCTTTTCACTCGATTCATAAACTTCTCACAACCCAATTCGATTCTTTTATTTATTATTTTTAAGATGTGATAGTTAATCTTTTAAGTAGGACTTGATTAAATAGAATGTATGTTCATTTAAAAGGAATAGAATTTCAAAAAGTCTTTTACCATATACCAAAAGAATTATATATATATAGTTACGATAGTATATGAACTTATGGCATCCACTTCATTATGATTGCTCTTACCATCAAGCCAAGACACCAATTGGTTTTTAGTGTAAGCAGGATTCAAACCCAGATCTCTTGCTTAACGACAAAAGATTCTACCAGTTGAGTTAATTGGAACCCACAAAAAAATTATATTTAGGTTGACATGAATGGCATTTGGTACATTTAGAGCTCCTATATCCCCTAAATAATATTAGAGATAAATTTCAATTGCGGAATAGGATCCTCTCCATTTCAAATGAAATAGAGAGTCTCCATTTCATGGTCTAGATTTTATTTCACAAATCTAACGGTGTACAGAGTATCTCATCATTTAAAATTTTAAATGACGTGGCACTCTGTATATTGTTAGATCTAAGATATTTAATCTAGACCATGAAATGGAGAGGATCCTTGTCCCTTTGTTTGAGTGTCATTGTGTAAAAAAATATCCTAAAAAATTCATTTGGTAATGATGAAAATCAAATCAATTCAAAACTTTCCTTCTTTTAACTTTTTACTTTGGGCTTTAAATTAGCAATGATTGTTCCTGGGCCGAACTATTCATCATCTTGGGCCTGGACTGAAGCTACCACCCTGACACCATCTAATACGAGAAGAGCAAGAAAAGGGTCGATGACCAAATAGAGATTAAGAAAAAAAGAGCAAAAAAAGTGTTAATGAACATAGACACTTTTATTGGGTAAGTCCAAACATAGTTTTTTTTTTTTTTTATTATTTTTTTTTTTTAATGATAGAAATTCTAATTCTAAACTCACACATACGTATATTTGAAGACCTTAAGGATCGAACCCACACTCTCGTAGAGACTTGTTGCAAGGCTAAACAAAGAAAAAAAAAATGTCTTCTGTTTGTTTTCTAGGGGTACAGATTGATTAAATATTGAAAATTTCTTCCTTTTTTATTTATTTTTATTTTTTATAGGAAGTAATTAAAGCAAGTACAAAGCTTACAGTGAGCTCCTACGGAGAAGATGAACTTATCAGTCTCATTCAGAGATAAGTTTCAATATTAATGAGCATTAGTTGGTGATCAAAGAAATTTGTTACTAATTAATGGTTGTTTGCTAAGCAGCCAACCCTAAATTTCGGAACTCAAGTTTGGTTGTTGTGTTAGTTGTTCATTGAGCAATAAACCGGATGAAAAATGTTGTTCATAATTCTAAGATTGATATAATGATGATGGTTGCAATTTTTATTTATTTATTATTATTTTTTTTGGAGTTAAAAGATAGGACTCTTTTTGCATTGTTAAAATAAAATTAAATGATACAAATACATATTGCTTTATATAATAAGCCAATGGAACTGTTCTGTGCGTATAAGATTTTAGTGTGAAGAAATGGTAGGAAAGAATAGAACAATTTATGGGAGCATAGAGAAGGACATTTATGATCTAGCTGCCACTAAAATTGAGCTATAACTCATTAAGAAATTCTAAATTTCTAATACTTCTATGAGTATGCAAAGCTCGCATTGAGGTATCCAAGCTATTATAGCATCCAAACATGAAGGGCTCTTCCAAGTAGAATACTTAAGACATAAAGAGCTATTATAGTATGCAAATCTCCATTTTTCTTGTGCTGATCAGCCACATTAATAAGATCCAGTATAAGCTTTTTTGTTCTCTCTTCAAAGAATTTCACTTCAAGCGATACTAATCATATACTATCCCTTGCTTCTTCCATTGTAGGTTCCTTTCTTGGATCTATAAGTCAGTTCTGCAGCTAAAACCATACTGTCAAAAGGTTATAACTAGAATATGATTGCTCTTAAAATCTTAGACACCAAAGTCAACAGTAAATACTCTTAGTTTCAATTCATCTACAATTTACCACAGTGTCTTATTGTTCTAATTATTTAATTAAGACACATTTGTTTCTTTCTTAAGAAATTCAGTAAAGTTCTGCACAAACACAAAAAAAAAAAAAAAAATTATGGGGCCATCAAGGACATCTAGCTGCCAGAATTGTTGACTGAAGCACTCTCTAATTTCAACCATAATCGTTGCAACAAAACAAGTTTATAAATGAATCTATGTGTTGTACTACTATTTCAATTGCAATCTACTTTGGCACCTTGGGAGCTCACTAATTGGATATGAAGTGAAAAACTAAAAGATTACCCATATATATGCAATCATCATTTACAACAATAAAAGAAAATTCGGGTTACATATATAACAACAAACTAGTAAAGGTTATATAGGAATTTCACCATTATAATTTTTTTTTTCACAACTTCCTCCTCCTCTCAGGTTAAGGTAAATAGTTGCTTCACATGCTTGCCATAAAAACTGTATGCAACTCAATTGAATAACAGTACCTGCTTTTACTTCCTTCGCGAGGCGAAAGACAGACATTCAGTAGAATATTTCCACAAAACTCACGAATTTTATAAATCTCACTCTTGTCATATGTATAAACCATATTAAAGGAAGTGGCCTGAACTTTTGAGCTCCAAGCAGATGAAATCCAGAAACTGAACATCATCATATATCTGAATATTACAATGTTACCTCTTGATCTATCTACTTTTCTGGATTCTTATCTTCTCTAAGACTGCATGGTTGCCTCTTGGGCTATTTTGATGGCCTGAACTTTTCTGGATTCTTATCTTCTCCATAAGTGGAATGCAGCAAAGTTGATTTTTTTCGTCTATTGGGTATTATGTTTAAGCAAAATAGATGACATCTTTTAGAAGAAAAGTCCAGCTTCACATTTTACTAACAATTACATCCATGAAATTCCATATACCATCAGAGAATTTGTAATTTAGGTATAACTAATAACTATAGTAGCAACAAAATAATAAGCAAATTTACCCCCAAAAAAAGTTGAATTTTTAAAGCTATGAGCCTTATTTGGTTGTGTATTATGTAATTGATACAACTTGAGACTTGAGGTTTATAAGACCTTTTGTCAAATAGATAGGATACACCCGAAATACCACCTACAGGCCACAGCCCCAAAATGGGCACATCATTGGAAACCTACCAATGTCCCAACACCCAAACACACATGCCCATCCACAACCACCTCAAAACACCCGAGCGCTCCCACCAAAAGCAGATCAACCATAGACCATCACAAATCCATCGAAAAAAAGCCCACCTCAGGTACAATCAAGAATTTAGTAAGCTGCTTGTAGAATTGAAATCCAATATTAATAAACAACAATCCTAATAAGCTTCATCACAAACATAAACATTTTTTTTAAAGGGATTACACCCTCTGTTTCGTTCGATATTGAAATTGCCCGATCTGTTTCGCCATTCGGTGAAACCGTGAATATTCCAGAGTCAGACACCGATCATTCCCGTGGAGATTGAAATTGCACTGGGTGCATTGATAAAACAACTCTTTACAAGGTTTACGGCATTTGTCACATGGAGGATATTCTTTAGTTTTCTCAACGAAAGTAAGGGGGTGTTGGTGACTGTCAAATGTGTAAGCAACTCCAAACTTGCAATTTGGGGATTTCCCAATTATACACTTGGGATGAGCAGGATAACTGCACTCTGCACAATAGTAGAACCAATGGTTTGGATCTCGTTCTTCTTCACATATATCACAATAATATTCACCAGAGTCATCTTCAACAGTATAAGAGAGAGTGAAGGGATGTTCATGTTGTTCGTACCTTGTGGTAAGTGATAATGTTGCGCATTTAAAGTCTAGTGCAAATTCACAAGTGATACAACGGAATACTTCGTTTCTTTTAGAACCACAACCACTGCAACTCTGTTTATCACTTGTGATGGCGAGGAAAAGTCGATGCTCATGACCTTTGTGGGTAAGGATGTCTGAGACCAAACCACATTGAACATCCAGATAAAACCCGCATTCCTTACATCCATAGGTGAAGCCATTGCAAGGATAGCCACATGAATTACACCAAAAGAACTTTTTTGTCAAAGGTGCCTGGGGGAGGAGGGTGAGTAGGTGTTGATGGAGCGGGTGCTGCTTTTTTTTGGGTACTTCAACACAAGATCTATGTAGAAAGAAACTACACTTGACACAACTGTAAAACGGAGTGAGAATGGCTTGTCTGCATCCATTGCATTTTTCGTTATTCTGAACCTCATCAATAAGCTTTAATTCATGCTCATGACTAAAGTGTTCAATTTTTGTGGCTATTTCAATTCCGTACTTTCCCATATTGGTTTTTTTGACTTTGTAAGTTGACGAATCTACGGATTGATCGAGCTTTGGATCTGCATTTTCCAACATAGTTTTCGACTCGGTGGACTCCTCATCTTTAAGTTCCAACAAATTTATGTCCTCCATGTTTCTCTTGTCCATAGCACAATGGAGGTGGGCAACAAAATCGCATCTGGAGCAATAGTAAAGCCCATAGTTTGTGTCCACTTTTTGAACACACAGTTTACAAAATAGGGGCTCAGATTGATTGACTTCGAGAGAAAGGATGAGCTCGAGGGGGTGGTTGTGGCGTATAACTTTGACTCTACGTGGGAACAAAGTACAACTTCTATGAATCCAGAAACCGCATGGGTTACACTGATAGGGCATATCCTTACCCTCTTTGCCACAAAGGTCGCAAGTGAATGTGATCCACTTCCAAATGGGGTTCAATGGGTGGTTGTGAACTTCAGCTTCCATGGTGGGTGCTAAAGAAGCACATTTGATGTGAATGTTAAAGTTGCAACGAGAACAACGATAAGAGTATTCCCATTTTTTTGTTTTGCAGGTTTCGCATTTTATATATTCTTCGTCAGCATATCTCCATTCGGGAAAGAGAATAAGAGGATGTTTTGGATGCAAGGGATGGTACAACTCAATGGGTAGTTCGGCACATGATTTATGATGGTAGTACGCTTCGCATTTTATACAACTGTAGCTAGGACCCAAAATTAGTTCCCAGCACCCCCAACATTTCTTATCATAAATTCTCTCTTCACTGAAGACCAACGGATGCTCATTGTCGCAAAAATGTTGAAGCTCCATCTTGTATGACATGCACAAACAACATTCCATTTGTTTAGAAAAATGACTTAATCGAACAGGACTGGGTGCTACCCTCAATCCAAAAATAAAATAAAAGAAAGGAGAAACAGCGAAGGGGCGTAACAGGGGTGGATGGTGTTTTGTGAGCATGAGTGACTGAGTGAGTAGTGCACATGAAATGTTTGATTTTGAGTCTAAAGAGAAAAAAAAGGCAGATGTGGTTGTCAAAATAGTGGTGGCGTGTTTTGTTAATGTTAGTTTTTGATTGGCTCAAGTCCTCTAATAATAACGAGTCTAGTAGCATTTTTTCCATAATAATATTTGATTTAGGCATTATTACACTTAGGGTAACTTTTACAAAACTAATACTACTTAATATTTTGCAAAACTTACCATTTGATTAAATGATATTCTTGTAAATATCATGCCTACCAAATATTAAGGTGATTGGACATTAAAAATTCACTTAACAAAACAGTGATTTGATAAAAAGTAATGAAATGATGTAAATTTTATTAAAAACAGGAAAGATAACTTGAACCCAATTCATTTGGGAATAATATATTTCTCAAAAATATCTTATTAATTCAAGTGCAAACTAACACTAAATAGGCCCAAAATTTATTGCATTTAACATATAACTGATAAATCACATATGTGCAAATAAATTTGTGAAAGCAGCGTTCACTACTTACAACTACAAGAATTCATTTTGGCTTTGGAACAATTCTAGGGAAGCTTTAAGTTAGCCCTTATCTTCACATCTATTTAAGCTAAGTTCACCGCAAAGAGCTCATTTTAAATGTACTTCTGTTGTATATAGGATCAGAAGGTGTTACCTTTTTAAGATAAAATTTATTCCTCATTATTTTATCAAATTATGATTATATCATTGTGCCAAGAAAGAAAAACCTTCTCAAACACAAAAGAAACGAAAAAAAAGGGAAAGAAAAAGAGAAACAATTGGGTAAGGCACCTATGCTCGTCTACTTAGATTTACATACTTCATTTTCTCCTTTATTAAATCTTTATTTTATTTTATTGTATATTCCTATTCAAATTCCAATCTAACATTTCTTTTTCTTATAGCAATTCAAATTGAACATTTTTATTTTCCAATTCACTTATGAGATTTCTTTACCCATTTCTCTTGAAGTTTTAAGCATATGAGATTCTATCTCTTAGGGTTGTCATATATTTTTCAGTCTTCTTTCTTATGATTTCTTTTAATATATTACTTTGAAGTTGTTTCTTATCTCTAAAACAAAGCAAGAATTGGCTAGGCTTAGTCACCCAACTCCACACACCCCAAAGAAAAATAAGAAAGGAAAAGAAGATTATATTGTTAGCATCAAGAAAATATTTACAATAAGTGTACATGATACCACCACGACGTGAAAATTTTGAAGCAATAGAAAAAGTAAAACAATTAGAATAACTTTTACAAAGCTTATATATACATGACTTTTCTTCTTAATAATATTTTGCTAAACCTACCATTTGATTCAAATGTCTTTCTTGTACCTATCATGCGTACCAAATATTAAGGTGATTGGACATTAAACATTCACTTATCTACCAAGAGTTCAGAATTATTACTTTTTGTATTAAAAAATATAATAAATAAATAAGTTTCTAAGTAAGCCCTTATTACTTTGAAAAGGTTTTTGTATATAACACTAGAAGATGTTAATTTTCGAGAATAAAACTTAGTCCTCGTTATTTTATCAAATTATGATTATGTCATTTTGCAAAGAAAGAAAAACCTTTTCAAACCCAAAAGAAACGAAAAAGAGAAACAAATGGGTAAGGCATTAATTATGCTCATCTACTTTACATACTTCATTTTCTCTTTTATCAAATCTTTTTATTTTATATTCTTGTCCATACTCCAATCTAACATTCTTTTTCTCATATAGCATTTTCAAATTAACATTTTATTTTTCCCATTCACTTATGAGATTTTTTTACACATCTATCTTCAAGTTATAAACACATGTGGTTCTATCTCTTAGGGTTGTCATACATTAATTAGGATTTCTATGAATATGTTGTTTTGAAGTTGTTTCTTATCTCTAAAACAAATCAAGAATCGGGCCAACAACCCCCTCCCTAAAAGAAAAAGAAAAAGAAAAAATGAAAAGAAGATTCTATTGTTAGTATTAAGAAAAGCTTATAATAAGTGTTGGCCTCTTCACAAACGCTCTGCAAGTGCTCAAAGGCTTCTTTTTTAAAAAATTAAATTAAAATTTCTCACCTTTTCTTTTGTGGTGTCTAAGAAATTGAGTCATTCAGATTAATTGATGGATTAATTTCGGAAATTGAGTTTGTTTGAAGAAAAAAAAAAGGAATAGAAAAGGTTAATGGCTTGGTAGACAAGAAATACATAATAAATAACAAAAGTAATACTTTGATGATTGGAATGAAATACCACGAAAAATTAACTTGCTATAGCCTATACATACAACTCAGATTATATGCAAGTAATGATAACGTCATGTGGCGGGCATGTCAAATATCTATGGAGAATTGGAGATAAAATAGTATGATTTTGCAATTCGAAGATAAAATAGAGACTTAGATACATCACTAATGCAAAGGACATACAGATTTTAGAGCTGGCTTAGTAGATGCCTTCAGCAAGAGTTGTCTGCACAGCTTGCGAGACAGCAGTAGCTGCCTCAGTAGATGACTCAGCAAGAGCAGCCCACACAGCTTGCCAGACAGCAGTAGCTGCCACAGATTCATCAACAGATGCCTCCCTCAATTCCTTTAAAGAAATTTTGTCCATGCTGCTATGGATGATCAAAGAATGAACAAAGAATTTGCTATCTCAGATATACATAATAATGAACAAAGAATTTTTTTTCATGATAAATGTCATTTAGAAACCCACACAAACATGCAAAACATAGTCGCAAAAGCAACCATCAATACTTACATGAACAAGAATCCAATTTTGGCTTCAAAACAACCCCTAGGGAAGCTTCCAAGTTAGCTAAAATTTCAATTTTATTAATGAGAAGTTCATGTTGATCTCATCTACAACTTCTAGTATATATAAGAAAAATTATGAAAACATTCTCCAACACATAAGAAAAGGAATCAAAGAAAGAAGAAGAAAACAAGAAAGCAAGGAACTTATGCTTTCTAACCAAGATGTATATGCCATGTCTAGATGTCACTTTAGATTGTATAACAAACACTAAAAAAAAAAAAAAAAAAATCTAAACAAACACTAACATATATATTACACTTTAAAATAAAAATAACAAATATAAAAAATAAAATAAAAATAATATATAGCCAAATAATAAAAATAAAAATAACACCATACTCGAAGACTTGAAGTCGAACGACTAACGAGTGTAAATCTATAATATATGAGACTAAGAGAATAAACCTTAGTCCTATGTCAAAGTCGCAGACTTTAGTGAGAGAGAGAGAGAGAAGGAATTAAAGGCAATATCACTTGCTAAAAAACCTAGAGTCAAATCTTTCTCTCTCTAATTTGTTATGTTTCCTTTTCTATATTCTTATTACTTTCGCGTTTCCTTCTATTGACAAGGAAAATGAGGAAAAACATACTAAAAGAAAGGCAATGGGCCTTGCTAAGAAATTATGATTCAAATGTTAGTCTCCCTAATTTTCAAATAATATATATAAGTTTTCCATTTTCAGATTCTCTCAACAATTTTTGTTCTCATTTATTTAAAAAAGGACTTTTTATAGAATAAGTGAGATTAATACAAACTCCAACAATATATATATATATATATATATTTAAATCTCTCTAAATTTTTATGATAAATAAGTGAAATTTTGATAACACTGATACCAATAGATCTAAATAATCTTTCACTTCCCCCACTAAGCTTAGACAATGATGCTCACTAGTTGGGCTTGCTCAATGTTGATGTGAAATACCGATTTTGCTGTTTGCTCGTCAGATTTAAGTGACAACTAACTTGGTGAAATACAGATTTTGATGTCTAATAACTAAAGTTGTTGGATTTAGAAAGAAAATTGGAAGTGATTGTTTAAAAGGAATGGGGTTTGTCAAATGGTGGTGGCGTATTTTGTTGGGTGATCAGTGGAGTGTGACGGACAGAGTTTACTTCCAACTGTCCAGCCCGGTTTGGAAGAATTCTCCTCCAATCCATTACGTGTCATAACTAAATAGATTATCCATATATATTATTTAAAAAAGTTACATGACTTATTAAAAATGTCATGTGACTAAATATACATGTGGATGATCTATTTAATTACCACGTAGTAGGTTGGAGAAGGATTCCTCCAAACTAGATTGGAGGTAAACTATTTCCGTGCATGACATCCATAAGATATAAATGTTTATTTAATTTACTTATCATGAAAAGATATTATTTCTTTTTTGTTTTGCAATGTAAAAAGTGGAAGACAATGATAAAAGTTAAAAATATTTGTTTAGATAGGAGTTTTTTTATTATTATTATTATTATTATTTTAAATATATATTTTTTAATTATTATTATTATTTTTTTAAATAAGCTTGTGTATTTTCAAATAAGGCTATTAATATAAGATAGAATAAATATTTGATAGGCCAAGTTACACTTTAGGTAAGTTTTATTCTTTTCCAAAAAGGATTTAATATGTGATATAGGCTCGAATCAACCACCACAAAAAGGAGCATAATAAGATAAGCCAAGAAAAGAGAAAAGTATCCATCTTTGGAGTAGGCCCATTCCAGGGTATATCTTCTAAACTTGGATTAGGGGCAATTGGTGCTTACTTTCAAGGATTGAAGGAAAGCATCTTATAGCTTAAAAGACCAGAATTCCTTCCACATGTTCACCAAATCCTCATTTTAACAACCCACTCGAGTCCTTTATTGAAAATTGGGCCTCATTTTTTGCAAGCAGTCCAAAGTTTTGAGTTAATACTTATGAATTTAGATTTGGGCTTCATTTCCATTGCCAAGCCTCTAACAAAGCTTTACAAGAAGTGTCTCATTTCTAGCCCTCATTTGGAAAAAGCCCATGCCTCCATATTCTTTCGGCTAGTCAGCTTGTTGGACTTCATTTTAGTGATTAATTTGTTTTTTTATTTGTCCACGTTCTGGTGTCTTATAGTGGGTTTGGATGTCATCTTATAGTGAATTATTTTTTTTTTTTCTTAGTAACCCTGAAATCATAAATCATCATTTCAGCAAGAGCTTTAGTATGGATGAGTAATTGTATTCTTCTTATGCTTAATTCTGCATGATGAGTATTTGTACCAATTGGCTTAGTTAAGCTTTGGAACAACATGATGAACATATGTTCCTGTGTGAATATATGTATTGATTTATATATACATATGCATGTATGTGCGTACACACACATTTTTACCTAGAGAATTTTTTGTTGTTGGGAAATTTAGAATAAGAGTTATACTCAAATCTTATGACTCAATTAGACATATGAATGTAATAGTCTCAGGAATTTGACAAGAATGTGACTAACAAACCCAACATAGAATTCTATATTTCCAAGAATATGATTTCAGGAATCAAGATTGACCTTTCACATTCTCTAAGATTGAAGGTAGTGAAGTGGTAATTTCTCTCCAAGTCCAATGCACTATTTCAAGCTATGGTTACTAGAAATAGATTACTAAGTAATTCTTGGATGGATCTAAGTTGCAAAGATATCTTGACAATTCAAAACTATACTGGGGGTTAAGAACCTTGTTTCATTTTATAACTAGTCACCAATTAGTCTCTAAGTGCCACAATTTGAAGACATCATTGTTTTGAAAATTATTTTGCTTATTCGAACACAGATTGGTGCTGTTGTACAGCCATGCAAAAATCATCTTTTTGCTGAAAATGGATTCATCGATGCTTGAATTTCTTCTAATGTTCGCCCCTTGGTCTCGGGCACCAACTTTGCTATGAACAGAACAGTTAAGCCACATATGCTTGAGAATATGAAGAATGTTCCTAACAAAAGATAAACATAAATAAATTAATAACTAAAGTGATCAAACTGCAGTTTGTAACCAATATAACAATTCTTTTGAGAAACAGAGACTAGTTTGCAGTTTGGCATTACCTGCTGAGCTCCAATTCATTAGAAAGTTAAAAGCATATGAGATAATCCAAGAACCTAACCAGCTAACCAATGTCACAAGGCTACCGGCTGAGCCCTTCATGTTTATGGGAAATATCTGAGACAGAAACCACTCAATTTCAGTCAACCATAGGCCTTCATGGCAATTATTTTAATCATAAAGGATGTAGTTTCAAGTCTGATAAGGTAAATCTAACCTCTGACATTATAACCCAAGGAATTCCTCCCATGCCTAATGAGAAAGATCCTGTGTATACCTAATTGCAGAACCAAACAGATCCACAAAATTCAACAGTTAACATCAACTGTGTATGATGGTGAAATTTCCACTTGCTTTTTTCCCTTTGGTATATATTATAAAGATAAAAGAACAGCCCCTGGGATAATTGCAATACCAGAACACCGACAAGTGCTAATATCGGAGTGATCTTGGTCCATGTCTGAAGATCCTACATAATTGAAGCTTTATTCTTTCAAATAATGTTGCTAAGCTTGAATCTTAGTCAGAATTACAATTGTATATTCCAATATTAGTTTACAGGCTAAGATTAAGATTAAGATTATCTTTGCTTGATTTTGATAATCAATGGTAACTACTTTCAATCAGTCTCTCTGTGCTCTTTATGTATAGGATTTCAATGTTGTGAAGAAAGTGTGCCAAATATGATTATTTCTTGTCTGTTGTTAGTCTTAGTTCTTTATGATTCATGTAACAAGCTCTGTTTTGAAAATTTATTAGGGAATCAATGGCGCTATCGGAGGATGAAACAAACAGGCTCTTTAGGATCCGAAAAACGGTTATGCAAATGCTGAGGGACCGAGGTTATTTGGTTGCGGACTTTGAGGTTGACATGACCAAAGATCAGTTCAGAAGGAAGTACGGTGATAGCATGAAAAGGGAAGACCTTGTTATCAATAAATCCAAGCGAAATGTTACCTCCGATCAGGTTTGCGATGGATGATTGTTTGTATTCAATTGATTTTATCATACTCCTTGATTTTATATCGAGTTTTTTCTTATTGCAATGGCAGTAGTAGTGTTATTGTAAGGACAAAACTTAGGTATACCTATTAAATTCAACCACGTGGCTGCATTGACTAATAAATCACATGGTTCAATTTAATCGTGCTTAGGGAAAGATGACATTGTTTGTGATACATTGTTCCATGCAGTCATATGATTAAATTTAATTTTGGATCCTAAGGTTAAGGTTAAGTTTCTTTCATTTACATTTTTAATCTCATTCTTGTAACTGTTACCTTTATTCTTCTGGGATCAAGGAAAGTAGAGCTAGCTCAATTCATATGGCATAACTGTTCTATGTGCATAGTTTCTTTATACATGTTTTGAATATGTATAGATATATATGATTAGACTGTATGATGCTTGCTGCCCATGTAGACTTCTCTGCATTCTTTTGTTTGTCTTCTTACTGGTTGTTCCTTGTATACCAGATCTATGTTTTCTTCCCTGAGGAACCAAAGGTTAGTGTTAAGACGATGAAGACTTATACCAATCGCATGAAGTCAGAGAATGTTTTCAGAGCAATCTTGGTCGTTCAACAAAATTTAACCCCCTTTGCGAGGACCTGTATAAGTGAGATATCTGGAAAGTTCCACTTGGAGGTTTTCCAGGTGAAAGTTACTGCTTTCATGATGTTATAAGAACAAAATTGTGTCTGTTAAATTATGTCTAGCATCTTGCTTATCCATTGTTTTCTTACCCAAGGAATCTTAGTATTGTGAACATCAGGGCTGTTGCAATGGCTTGCTTACTATGCACATTTCCCATTGGTCTTGGTGGTTCTGATGGTTTAGCTATCTAAGCAAATTGCGAATATTGTACTAATTTGATTGATTAAACTTAATAATGGTTAGATTGGATGGCAGGTTCATCTGATGTATATAATACTTCACTGTGGAACTGAACTTGAATGTTTATTCAGCCAGTCGCCCATTCTTGCAACATGATGGTTGAAGAATTTTTACAAGATGTGCCCAAAGAAATTTTTGATGTTATATTTGCTTTTCTTTTAAACTGCTTTATCATCTTTATCATCAATTTTTGAAGAGATTTTATTCTAAAAGGGAGAAAGTATTCATTTTGCGAAATCTTTCTGGCACATGATGTAACACCCCAGAAATTTAAGTGTAAAGTGGGGGGGTATTTATGTAAATTTTCCTATTAGATATTTTGCTATAAACCATTCCCCACCACACAATTCTCTCTAGAACACTCCATGTCTCTCCCGTAGCTCTCCCTCACTCTCACTTTATTTCTTTTTGTCTTCACCAGCACACACATTCACTTCCTCCCACTCTCATTCGGTCACTCCCTCTCTCTCACACCGGTTAACCACCACCAAATCATGCCACCAGATCAGCTGTCTTCCACAACCCGCCGGCAAAGCTCGTCTTTCTCTCACGCCGACCATATTTACGTAATCTAAGGTGAAATCTTTGACCCATTCTCTAATTTCTTAAGATATCAATACAAGGTTTGTTTGAGAGTTGTTCTTGGTGTTATGGGTATTGACTAATGTAATGGGAAATTTCTTAGGTGATGTTTCTAAACCAAAACTTCAAAGAGGATTTTTCTGTAAGGGCTGAAGTTTCCTATTTTTAGGAAGTTAAAATCCATGGCTTTGATTTGAATTGTGTTTCCTTGAACCAAGTAGTCATTTCTCCTTCTTAACTCCAAATCTGTCAGATTTGAGTCAGCCACAGTGCGGGATTTTTAATAAATTGTGTAGAACTCTTTTTGAGCTGAAATTTCTGTGGTACATTATACACATATAGAAGTACATCCTTATAAATTTTCAGGCTAATCGGATGACTCTAAGTGGGTCAAACGAATTTTTGCAAAGGGCTGACCTGCTCCCATTTTTAATCTGAAAACAGATATTATTGCAGAATTTGTCCCAAGCTTTTATTTATTGAATTGAGTTAAAATTTCATATGAGCATTCCTTGATGTGTGTACTACTTGGTTGATTTTTATTGTGGCTTGATTCTTTCGTTTGGTAACCGAAAGAAATGTATAAGTCTTGCTCTGTTTGATATTCCTGATTTTCAGGGATGTGTTTTGTATTTATTGTAGTTAATGCACATTGCTTGCAATGGGGCATTAAATATCTTGGTAGCATTATGATCCTAGAGATTTCTTGTATGATTGTTTGATTCCCAATTGGGAATGGATCTCTGTCTTAGGATGGTCAACTTAGGCTTTAGAGCCTTTGGTTTGAAGTTTAGGGGATCCGTTTAGTTTATGGAGATAAGTGTGATGTTCTACTTTGTGATGGGTAAGATTATTTATAGGCTTGATTTATGTTTCTAGGTTCCAAGGTACTTGATGATGGACCTAGTGACTAGATTGGCTTGCTTGTGTAGTGCTCGCTCGAGGTAAAACTGGTGATCACGCGAGGTAAGTAGATTCTTAATGGGATTTTTAGAAAAATAATCATCATTGCATATGAGATTTATTTTAAAGGTTATAAACACATTTTGGAAATTATTGTGAAATTATACTTTTCCTAAGGGGTTTTGTGTTTAAACCTTAGTATTTATTTATATATGAGATAATGCATTATATTTGATATTGCATTTGGGGAAATGCATGATTTGCTAGATTGGAAATTTTATAAGCATCTTTCATTAATCCTTGGAGAGTTATTTGATAAAGTTATTGGATTATTGTGATTTCTAAAGATGCTTTATCATTGATTTTGTGGTTTGAGATATGTTTTGGAAACTTTTAAATGTTTGGGAATTAGTTGGATAAGTGACAAGCTTTGTGAATACTTTGAATGTTGAAAGGTCTTATCCAACCACTTGGAAATGAACTATGTATTTTTATTATGTTAACCTGTGAGCTATTTTGTTGTTTTACCCTTGTGCCATGACAATTGTGATTATATGGTGATTACCCAGCTGGATGCCGTTTACCTGTGGGCCTAACGAAGCTCCTGGTAGAATCACAACTACCTGTGGGCCTAACGAAGCTCCTGGTAGGAACACAACTTACCTGTGGGCCTAACGAAGCTCCTGGTAGAAATAAAGTTGTTTGGTCTTTTATCTGTGGGCCTAACGAAGCCCCTGGTAGAAGCCAAGTTATGAAGTCTTTTACCTGTGGGCCTAACGAAGCTCCTGGTAGAAGCCTAGTTGTGTGGTCTTTTACTTGTGGGCCTAACGAAGCTCCTAGTAGAAGCCTTGTCAAGTGGCCTTGGTATTTGTTTTGCGGTTTTATGCTTTTGAAATGTATTGGAAAATTATATGGCTCACATGGTGTATTATGTTGTTTCAGTATTCATATCTTGAAAAGCTTGGTGTTGCATTATTCTTTCTAAATATTTCAGATTATTGCAAGGAAGATGATTTTGAGAGAATTTGTATAAAAGTTTCCAAATATACGTTATGTTTTGTAACATGCTTTAGTATCAATAAACTTGTATTTCCCCTAACCCCATTATTTATCTACTTACTGGGCTTTAGCTCATTCTTTTATTTAACCACATTTTCAGATCTGTTAGCTATACCTCGAGTTAAAGTTCTGGAGCACTACACTAGATTGGGAGACTCGTTGTGTATCAGTTGAGTCGTAATCTCTATCTTTTGCAGAGACAATAGTTACTTTGGTGGTGGTCGAGTTTTAGAGACATCTCAACTGTAAATTTATATTTTTGAGATGTATGATTTGTATTTTGTATTGTTGTAAACAGTTTCTAGAGCTCTGACTTACTTTGTGGAGATTATGTGGATATCTAATAATATAGATATATTGTGTATATGGTGTAACATAAAGGAAAAAAAAAAAATTTCCCACAGTTTCTCTTGATGGTTTAGTTTTTCATGCTTTGGACCTTAGTGTGTTTGGGGCGTGACACATGAACTATTGCTTTTATGTCTGTGTGTGAGGTGTTACTAGGTGGTGTTCAATTTTCTTGATATTTGTGGCACATATTCAACTGCAGCTTTGTGTAAATGTTTTCCATGATTCTTATCTTGATCCTATACCTTGTTATGTAGTGACATAATTTGCGTTTTCAGTTACTGGCATGCTCCTGAACTTATGGAAGATAAATAAGATTTTTTCTTCTTAAATTTTCACTTATATCCATTCATACAGGAGGCAGAGTTGATGATAAACATTAAAGAGCATGTTCTTGTTCCTGAGCATCAGGTGCTTAATAATGAGGAGAAGAAAACTTTGCTGGAGAGGTACACCGTGAAAGAAACACAGGTCAGTGTTGGTTAACATTTCATTTCTAAATTGTAAATATTTGGAAACTGGTAGCAGTAACTTTTGTTAGCATCTAGTAGATTAGTTGCTGAGACCAGAGTCTTATACTACAGAAAATATGCCTTGACCTAGTCATAGCATGCCAAGATTTACTATTTAGGTGTACACACATAAATCTTGTTTCTAGAAATGATTATTATTACGCAAAATCATCATCGAGCATCAATTTTGGGCTAGAAAACAAGGAACTGGTTAAGTCTGCTCCATGATTATAGAGAGACCAATAAATGTGCTGATGCTTTGGCTAATTGTGGCTGTATTCAGCTGGAAGACGTTTGCTATTAGCATGTACCCCTGGATGATGTGGCTTTGTTAATTTCCTTCAATAGTTCTAATTTGTACTGTGAGCGCTCTGTTGTTGCGAATTTCTATTGTTGGTTTCATTTGTTTGGTTAATGAATTCTCTTCCTAAAAACAAAGCAAAAAAAAAAATTCAGGTTGAAATAATAAAGGATAAGCTCTGAAAGACTTAGGTTCATAATAAAGCTAATGAATAGAGCTAAGGAAAATTTCACCTAGTTTTTAGGCTAGTGATTTTGAGCGTAGCTCTGTTCTCCAAACATGTTAGGGTCCTACCAAGTCAGATGCGCTGAGGTTATTTACAGCCTGCTTTACTGTCTGGTGTCACTGGATATTATCTATGTCAGTGGCCAAATTCAAGTGAATGTAACAAGTCAAACTAAGTTGTAAACTAATTGTAATTACAGGAAGCTGCCACGATAATTTAGAGTTATGTAATCTGACAATGAGGCTATTATGAGAGTGCCCTTTTATTTTACCTTGGACAATTTGACCTCTAGTTTGAGGCAATCTATGCTACACTACATCTGTTACCAAAACTTTAGCTCATATCTATTAGTACTTGCAAGCCTAGATTTCTGAAGAAAGATTTGGTCAATTCCACAAGCAACATGTTATATTTTCAGCTAGGAATTTGTTTGTTAGGAGCTCCATTTGGTTCATGAACATGTAATGAAATTTGTGAAGGCACCTCTGATAAACATTTTGAAACATAATATGACTTGATTCTATCCTAATAAACCGGATCGAGTGATGTAGTTGCAAGGAAATAATTTTTTAATAAATTAGGGAAGATTGCAAATGCCTGCCTTGTACTTTCAAATAGCCATCTGAACGTTCAATAATCGAACTATCTGTAGCTTACAACTGCTGTATTTTATGAGACTTTCTAATGATTCAAATGTTTTGCGCTAATGAAGCGTCCTTTTCAATTACCTGGTCATGAGAGAATTTGAACCCTTTTGTTTCAAAGAAATTTTTTTCCTACTGGGATATCAGCCTGAATATCTCATTTTTTCCTAATAGAATTCAGCTGCCTCGTATTCAAGTGACTGATCCGATTGCAAGATATTATGGGCTGAAGCGTGGACAGGTCGTGAAGATAATCCGGCCAAGTGAAACTGCAGGTCGATATGTCACCTATCGATATGTTGTATAAGTACTTGTAGCATCTTAGTAACTGCTTAGGACTGAGGAGAGTGTTTGAGCTAGACTTGAGTTGAAGGTAATGCTGTGCTTTTGTCATTCGTATCCATATGTATATGGACTTTATTATTGATTGATACATGATCTAAGCTTATTAATATTTGTGATGATGATAGTATGTGTATTGTATAAGTATGGTTGTTTCATCTTGTATGTAAACAGTTTTCCTATCTAAAACTTTATTAAACATATCTGTATAATGTGTAATAGTCCTGTTGGATGTCTTCTAATAAGAATCAATTATAGTCAAGTTAGATGTTTTTGCTTGCTTCTACAGGTCTAATAAGTATCAATTAAGAGAGCTAAAAAACTCAATAAAAGTTAGGGTAAAGTATTGTTTTCGTCCCTTGCATGAAATTCGGTTTTCGTCCTTAAACTTTAAAAAATTCGTTTTTCACCCCTAACATGAATATACCATCCTGATTTGCATTTTTTAAAAGGACGAAGATTTATGTTTAAAACGAACTTGTTCAAAGTTCTAAAATCCTATGGTAATTTTTGTTTTTTGGATAATCTTATATGTGATAGATATAAAACTTAATTTATAAAATCCTATACTAATTTGATTTTGTGCTTTTCACAATTTATTCGGATAGATTTCATTAGTTTATACACGAGTTTAATATTTTTCTCAACCTAGTAAATACGTTGTTTTATTTATTTATTTATTTTTATTACAATTTCTCCATTTCATCCTTAAAACTTAATTAGCTAGTTTGTATCTTTTGGTAAAACAATTTGATAACGTAAATTTGTATGCACTAGTTTACTAGAATTTTATATTCATTAAAAAAAAAAAAAAAGTTGAGTAGTATTATATAAAGTACATCGACATTTTTTTTTACAAAATTTCTTACAATCATTGAGGTGGAAGTAAATAAAAAAAATAATAATATATGAAAATCAATAATAACTTATCACACTAAGTTGCGAACACAATTGTGCATGTATTTCGTACTCATTATATAAGGCATGAGGATAGTTTATCTTCCAAAATCCAAGACAAAAAATAAGTAAATAAAAGAAAGAAAGAAAAAGAGTTGTGATTCTTTCGTATGCTGACACAGTCACACGAGCAATAAGGTTTGTTGAGGAGATAGAATTTACTTAAGTTATAGAGTTGGGTCAAATCATCCCTTTGTGCTCACTGGGCATTTTAGCATTTTTCCTTTTCTTTATAAGTGATTTTTTTATAGTATTTTCTTCTCCTCATTTGACTATGACCTTTTAAACGATTTGGTTTGTCTAAAATGTTGTCTCCTAGAGTTATTGAATTCAAAATATTCCATGCATGAGAATATAATTTGACATTTATTTTAAACAGAAAGTAGTGATTCGAATTTGGATGTTGAAACAACTTTTCCAGCACCAAAATGGTGCAAGAATCCTATCTTCTTTAATATTGTTATTATATTGCATTAGATCTTGAATGATGTACATGTTCATTATTTGTGGTCTTATATATATTGATGGCATATGTCTATGACAATCTTAAAAATGAATGTAAGACTAGCACTATATAATATAACATCACAATCCCCGGGTTGACTTGTCTGTGTACCCAATCCCAATGCCTCTACGTGTGGTTGGAAAAATTGTGAAGAGAAAGCTTGACAAAACCCCAGCTCCTAATGGCAAATTCATTACCAGTGCATTCTCATTGCCTCCAGCTTCAGGAAAGAAACAACTTTGCACATTGGAGTTGCTAAGAGCAAATATCATGAACACCAACAGTGATACAAAGGCATGAACAAAATCAATGAGATTGAGTTTGTACTGGTCCTCCAGTTCTTTCATCATGTCCTCATCACAATCAATATTGTTGTAGTTAAAGATGTAAAGACCTTTGAACGTCGCGATACCATAGTAAAGCTTTCCGTCCTTGTCAATGAAGCTATCGGTAAATGAGGATAACAAGCAAAAGATGGCACAAAATATAATGATGGATGCAGTGAGGCACTTGTTGGAAAGTTGGCAAGAGCCATTGTTGGAGAATGAAGGTGTGAGACTTGAAATGCAAGGACAGTGCCATTAGGTAGAAGGTTAGCAAGATTGGCTACACTGGCTAGAGTCTTGTGGGCAGGATGGTTCAAGCCATGGTTTGGTTGTGGGTGTGGTTGTGAAAAAGATGATTCAGCCATGGGGGTAGAGAGAATTATGGATTAGCTAGCTTAATTTGTATGTTGGATATGATCATGATGTTGGTTCATATATACTTTATAAGAAGTTAGGAATTTGGAGCTTGGATGGCATGTGCCTTAATTATAAGCTTGGACATGTCAAACATGTGGTGTTAATGGACCTTTTTTAGAGTGATAGCGTCAGGAACTCCTACTTTGGGTTAATTTGTATGCTTTACGAAACACATTGATATATGATTCATGCATTACATTGCCTACTTGAAATTACTTTGGTGGATGAAGGAAAGCAATTTGTTTGGATGTTCCTTTTTTCTCCCTAGAGTTTACATCATCATGGATGGCTCTCCCTAATTTGGTGTAGTTGTTAAGCACATACTTATTTCTCAATTTGTGTTTTTACTTAATTTTCATTGTGCTATGATGACAGCATTCATATTTCTTCACTCTCTTGCCAAATTTGCACTACTGGAAAAAACCATGAAAATTTCAAAGCCAGTTTATTTGAAGTTAGGTTTTTTAGTTTAATAGAATGCACTAATTCTCTTGTTTGACTGACCAACCTTTGGCTTTAGCTTAACAGTAACCATATTTTACAATTCAAGACCTTTCCCCCTCAACAATCTACCCCTAATGTATCTAACAGAGAGGTCTGATGTATCTCAAAGAGAGGTGTACATGGGTTGGGTTGGGTTTGAGACATTTTTCAGCCCAACCCAACCTCTTGGTGAGAAATCTCCAACCCTAATGAAAGCTCTAAAAATAAATCCAACCGCAAATCGTATGGGTTGGATTGGGCTGTCGAGACCATTTTGTCTGGTTGAATAAAAAAAAAAAAAAGGGGTTTTCATTCAACTGTTAAGCTCATTATTCAATTAATTATTACAATTTATACAATTGACTATAATATTCCAATTTTATCAAAGTTAAGTGTCAAAACAACAAAACAAATCAAACTAAAAAAAAATTAAATAGTCTTCAAATCCAAAATAAATCAAACTAACAAATGTAAAATACATATAATTTTTTAACTATTAAAAGCATGGATTGGATCGGGTTACATCAATTGAAAATTTTGCCAACCCAAACCCGACAAAACACAAGCTTAACAAAAAGAAAAATTACAACCTAACCTAACCCATCAACCCACGAAAACCAACATGATGTGTTAGGTTGAGTTGGGTTAGGTTGGATTTGTTGGGTTAGTAGGTTGAATGCACACCCCTTACAAGGAGAATAATGTACAACATTAAAAAATGATAGAGAGTTGCGTTAGCCTCAGAGTTTAGATGCATTTGTGCTGTTCACATGGGATTCAATACTCAAATAAATAAATTCAATTGAGAAAGTGTGGTGAAGGTTCTTCATTCCATGGCCAATATTTTATAGGTTCCTCTATGAATGTTTTTGTTTGCAAAGTTAACAATGTCCCCTGTAATTTCAACTGGTACAAGAAAAGTGGAACTTTTTATTTAATTGAATTAATTGGAATACAAGAAAGCTATAGAATAAAGTTATGATGCATCAAAAGGAAATTGATCTGAAGATTAACTGTACGATCATATTTGCATTGAAGAAGCTAGCATACATTTATTTATTTATTCATCCTTCTAATACAGCAAATCACCATATAACACATTAAAATCTAAAAGAGTTCAAAAGCTTGGGGATTCTGGAAAAAAGAATAGACCAACAAATTGTAAAAGATATGGAAAAGTTCCAGTTTACAACAGTTCCAATAAAATATGTAACTGCTGAGCCAAAAGAAATCATGAACTGTAGGTTTATCAATCGATCTGCAATTGAATTGAAAATATATTCACTAGAATGAATTCTTAGTGGTTTTTCCATACATGAATGAGTAGAAATCCATTGATGCAAAGTAGTAAAGCCAACACTTGAATGAGTAATGAAAGATAACCTGTGAAGTCACAACTACTGCAATGACCACATAAGAAAGAAGCCCAACCCCACATTCTATCAACAGCCTCCCAAGGTCAAGTGACCAAGCACTCACTTTGTTGTATTTGTCATTTTCTTCATTTTTGATGTCCAACAAACCAATTGACCAGAAAAGGAACATACCTCTAATCAAGCTCAAAACCTTCATCTTCATATAGTTGTTTAAAGGAAATATAAGATCAAAACTCTTACCATATACCATCAGAGAATTTGTAATTTAGGTATAACTAATAACTATAGTAACAACAAAATAATAAGCAAATTTACCCCCAAAAAAAGGTTGAATTTTTAAAGCTATGAGACTTATTTACTTGTGTAATATGTAATTGATACAACCTGAGACTTGAGGTTTTTAAGACCTTTTGTCAAACAGATAGGATACACCCCAAATACCACCCACAGGCCACAGCCCCAAAATGGCCACATCATTGGAAACCCACCAATGTCCCAACACCCAAACACACATGCCCATCCACAATCACCTCAAAACACCCAAGCGCACCCACCAAAAGCAGATCAACCGTAGACTATCACAAACCATTGAAAAAAAGCCCACCTCAGGTACAATCAAGAATTTAGTAAGCTGCTTGTAGAATTGAAATCCAATATTAATAAATTGTTTTGGGAGGTATGAAACAACAATCCCAATAACCTTCAACACAAACATAAACATTTTTTTTAAAGGGATTACACCATCCGTTCCCCTGGATATTGAAATTGCACGATCTGTTGCCGCAGTCGGTGAAGCAGTGAATATACCAGACTCAGACACCGATCATTCCCGTGGAGATTGAAATTGCACTGGGTGCATTGATAAAACAACTCTTCACAAGGTCCACGACAACTGTCACATGGAGGATGGTCTTTAGTTTCCTCAACGAAAGTAAGGGGTTGTCGGTGCCCGTTAAATTTGTAAGCAACTCCAAACTTGCAATTTGGGTATTTCCCAATTATACACTTGGGATGAGCAGGATAACTGCACTCTGCACAGTAGTAGAACCAATGGTTTGGGTCTCGTTCTTCTTCACATATATCACAGTAATATTCACCAGAGTTATCTTCAGCAGTATAAGAGAGAATGAAGGGATGCTCATGTTGTTCGTACCTTGTGGTAAGTGGCAGTGTTGCGCATTTAAAGTTTAGTGCAAATTCACAAGTGGTACAACGGAATACTTCGTTTTTTTTTAGAACCACAACCACTGCAACTTTGTTGATCTCTTGTGATGGGAAGGAGAAGTCGATGCTCATGACCTTTGTGGGTAAGGATGTCTGAGACCAAACCACATTGAAAATCGAGATAAAACCTGCAACTCTGACATTCATAGGTGAAGCCATTGCAAGGATAGCCACATAAATCACACCAAAAGAACTTCTCTTTTTCTTTTTCCTCTTTTGAACATTAAATCAAAAATTTTCTCTATTGAAGTGGACACATATTCACTCTTGAATCCTAACCCTTCTTCTAAATGGTTCTAAACCCAAAATCTACAAATTTTCCTAACCTTATGTCTGCCACAAATATATAACGAATGGCTTATAATTTATCCTTTATTCTTTGACTATTATTATGGACAATTTTTTTTTTTTTTAAGGAAATTACATATACTGCAAGATTCTTTTGTATGTTTTTTTTTTATTATTTTTTTTATGTCGATATATACAAGTTTTTTAATGAAGCCATGAAAAAAAGTTTCTTGGAACTGGCACGACTAACAATGGAATCATGTTTATCTTATCTTATATTTTTTTTATCTATTTTTCTAGACAGGGTCTGGGGGCTGGTGAATGAATGAAGGATTCCACATGAACCTTGCTTTGTTCAAACCCAAGCACAAATGAGCAATTATTATGTGATATAGACTCAACCAAAGTTAGAGGTTTTTCTAGCTAGTTTCATATGATAGACTCGAATCAACCACCACAAAGGGAGCATAGCATAATAAGATAACCAAGAAAAGAGACAGGTATCCATCTTTGGAGTAGGCCCATTCCAGGGTATATCTTCTAAACTTGGATTAAGGGCAATTGGTGCTTACTTTCAAGGATTGAAGGAAAGCATCTGGTAGCTTAAAAGACAAGCATCTGGTGGCCCTAAAGGAAAGCATCTGATTTGATGACTACAAGTCTTCCAGCAGGTGAAAGCAGTTTAGATTTATAACCTGGCAGCTTTGATTGGACTTTCTCAATAACAAAGTTGAAAGCATTATTATTTCTTCCTTTGTGGAAAATTGGAGAGTTACCAAAATCATTTCTGTTTCATTTACTAAAATTTTGCGGACTTTGAAAATCTTGGGATATCTCAATCCTCACAGTCTATGGATTCTCAAGTCTTACCTAAAAATTAAGAATTTCAATCTTCCATTTCTTGCATTTAATTAGAATTGTAACAAATCATGTTTAAATTTTAAAACTAGTTAACATTAAGCTACAAAGTATGTTTATGAATAATTCTTAAATATGATAGGAGTTTAAGGGGTCACTTACATGTTTAAGACAGACCTCGATTAGGCAAAGTCGGTTTACAACCAAATCGATATGTCCAGTGTATACATCTGGAACTCTATGATTAAAAGGTTACTCAAACAGTTACAACTCAGATGAGGATTCGTATATGTAAAGAAAAATGTAGCGAAGGGGTACTTGTAGACCTTTTTACATTCCTTTTGTGCTTAATCATGTTCAGGTTTTACTTTACACAAATTATGGAAAAGTTGTTCATAATCGCATTGTCAAAATTGGGTTTTAATCGGATATGTATGCTTCTACTGGTTTACTCTTATGTAAATGTCTTGTTCAGAACTTCAGATGGGAAGCTACAGGTCCTTACCATGCTTTTTGCCAAAAGCACGTATTGAAAATGAAGCCTTGAGCTTCATTCCCAAAACGTGATTTTTGAAGGCAAAAGTTTTTGCAAACCATGATTTTTTCTTTTTTGCAAACACAAAATTTGGGTTTTGCATTTTCAAAATGTGCTTTTTGCCTTCCTAATGGGATTCCAAACGGGCATTGAAAGCATTTGATTTATTTCAAAAGTGGAATGTAGTGGCTTGGACTAGTTTGATTGCTGGGAATGTTAATAACGGTTGGGCTAGCAAGGCCATAGTGAAGTTTAAGGACATGAAGTTCTGGAATGTTAAGTCTCAAAATAATAAAATAAATCAAACTAAAAAAAGAAATTAAACAAGTGATATCAGTTTATCTGTATTTTGTTAAAGAGAAAAATGTATAACATTAAAATATGATAAGAGTTGTGTTAGCCTTAGAGTTTAGATGCATTTCGGTCCACATGTGATTAAATGCCCAAATAAATAAATTCAATTGACAAAGTGGGTTTAAGGTTCTTCCATTGGGAAACTCCATCATGTCCAGTCTTTTATAGTTTCCTAATAAACAAGTGATATCAGTTTATCTGTATTTTGTTTCCCTAATATCATCACCCCTATATATAATGGAATACCAAAGAATCTTTCACTACCAGCTAATTCAAATATAGAACTTGCATAGAATACAATCCCATTAGCACCTCCAAATTTCTGCAGTAGCTTTAGCCCCACAACAAATAGGTTATTGAGCAAAATCCCTCTTAAAGCTAAGTTAGATACTTTGATGTCATGGAAAGCCAACAGTACTCGTATTTGTTTGGAAACACTCGCAATTAATGAATGCTCATGTATCCTCTTGAACAAGTCCAAAAGTCTTCCATTCGGAAGTTTTGAAGGGCCTCTGTGTAATCCCTTAAAGAATAGAAGGCCAATCATTATTTTCTTTGCATTTATACCAATGAAATTAAAGTGCAAAATTCGAAATTTGAAATTTGTGTCTTTCTAATTAAAAATAGTTCAGAAGTTACTCTAATCTGTTCTAATATGGTTATTTTTCTATGCCTGGTGATATTGCAAATATTATGCTATCTGTTCTAATATGGTTCTTTATTTGTATTAACACACTTTTGGCTCAAAAGCAGGCTAGGTGTTGTAGGTTTAACAACAAGATGTAGCTAAATATACTTTTCTGTTTAAATTTATTTATTTATTCATCCTTCTAATACATCAAAACACCATGTAAATCATTAACTTCTAAAAGAGTTCAAAAGCTTGACTCACCAGCCATCTTGGGCATTTTGGAAAAGAGAATAGACCAACAAGTTGTAAAAGACATGGAATTGTTCCTACAAATGAAATCAACTAAAAGCTTGTTGATATCGATGCAATATTCAGCCTTCTACAAGATAACAGTGAAAAATGAACTGAAGCTACCTATCAGAGCCAAAAGAAATCATGAACTGTAGAATAAGCAATGCTCATCATATTATATCCCCTGCTTCTTCAACTGTTCATCTAACTCCTCTATCATAGATGTTTCCATCAAAGACAAACCCACCATCTCGTACGTGTCAACATCCTAAGCCAGATAATGGACAGTGTATGACACATCATTGTTCTCCACAAACACCCGACTTGAAAAACCAGAATAATTGACTGAAGCACTCTCTAATTTCAGCCTTGATTGTTGTAACATCAAAGAAATTCCAATTTACGTATATAGCAAACTATTACTGGTTGTACAGAAATTTCACCATTATACCATTTTTTACTACTTTATCCTCCAATCAGGTTAAGGAAAATAGTTTCTTCACAGCCAATCATGAAAACTGTAAGCAATTCAATTGAATAATAGTAGAATATTTCCACAAAACACATGAATTTCATAAATCCCATTCTTGTCATATGTATAAACCATATTAAAGAAAGTGGTCTGAACAGATGAAATCCAAAAACAGAACATTATCATATATCTTCATATAGTTATTTAAAGGAAATATAAGTTCAAAACTCTTACAATGTTACCTCTTGAGCTATCTACTTTTCTGGATTCTTATCTTCTCTAAGACTGCATGGTTGTCTCTTGGGCTATTTTGATGGCCTGAACTTTTCGAGATTCTTATCTTCTCCATAAGTGGAATGCAACAAAGTTGATTTTTTTCGTCTACTGGGTATTACGTTTAAGCAAAATAGTAGACATCTTTTAGAAGAAAAGTCCAGCTTCACATTTTACTAACAATTACATCCATGAAATTCCATATACCATCAGAGAATTTGTAATTTAGGTATAACTAATAACTATAGTAGCAACAAAATAATAAGCAAATTTACCCCCAAAAAAAGGTTGAATTTTTAAAGTTATGAGCCTTATTTGCTTGTGTATTATGTAATTGATACAACTTGAGACTTGAGGTTTTGAAGACCTTTTGTCAAACAGATAGGATACACCCCAAATACCACCCACAGGCCACAGCCCCAAAATGGCCACATCATTGGAAACCCACCAATGTCCCACCCACTTCATTCAAAACACCCAAACGCACCCACCCATAGACCATCACAAATCCACCGTGGTATGTACAATGAACAATCCCAATAAGCTTTATCATAAAAGCGAAAAAAAATAAAAAATAAAAAAAACAATAAACATTAAAAAAAAAAAAAAAATTTAGAGGGATTACACCATCCGTCCCAGTGGATATTGAAATTGCATAATCATATCATAATCATAACCAAGAAAGAAAAAATTATACTATCGACAAAGTTCACGTGGGTTTTTGAAGACACCATTCGTTCCCGTGGAGATTGAAATTGCACTGGGTGCATTGATAAAACAACTCTTCACAAGGTCTACGGCAATAGGGACATGGAGGATGGTCTTTAGTTTCCTCAACGAAAGTAAGGGGGTGTGGGTGACTGTTAAATTTGTAAGTAACTCCAAACTTGCAATTTGGGGATTTCCCAATTATACATTTGGGATGAGCAGGATAACTGCATTCTGCACAGTAATAGAACCAATGGTTTGGGTCTCGTTCTTCTTCACATATATCACAGTAATATTCACCAGAGTCATCTTCAGCAGTGTAAGAGAGAGTGAAGGGATGCTCATGTTTTTCATACCTTGTGGCAAGTGGTAGTGTTGCGCATTTAAAGTCTAGTGCAAATTCACAAGTGGTACAACGGAATACTTCGTTTTTTTTAGAACCACAACCATTGCAACTCTGTTTATCACTTGTGATGGCGAGGAAAAGTCGATGCTCATGACCTTTGTGGGTAAGGATGTCTGAGACCAAACCACATTGAACATCCAGATAAAACCTGCAGCTCTCACATCCATAGGTGAAGCCATTGCAAGGATAGTTACATGAATCACACCAAAAGAACTTTCTCATCAAAGGTGCCTGTGGGAGGAGGGTGAGTGGGTGTCGATGAAGTGGGTGCCGCTTTTTTTTAGGTAATTCAACACAAGATTTATGTAGAAAGAAGCTACACTTGATACAACTGTAAAATGGAGGGAGAATAGCTCGTCTGCATCCATTGCATTTTTTGTTATTATGAACCTCATCAATAAGCTTTAAGTCATGCTCATGACTGAAATGCCTGATTTTTGTGGCTATTTTAATTTCGTCCTTTCCCACATCGGTTTTTATGACTTTGTAAGTAGCTGAGTCAACGGATTCATCGAGATTTGAATCTTCATTTCCTAACATAGTCTTGGGCTCGGTGAATTCCTCATCTTTAAGTTCCAACATATTTAGTTCCTCTATGTTTCTCTTGTCGTTAGCACAATCGAGGTGGACAACAAAATCGCATCTAGAGCAATAGTAAAGACCATAGTTTGTGTCCACTTTTCGAACACAGAGTTGACAAAATCGGGAGTCGGATTGAAGGACTTCAAGATAATGGATGAGGTCGAGGGGGTGCTTGTGACGTACAACTTTGACTTTGCGTAGGTAAGCAACACAACTTATATGAATACAAAACCCGCATGGGCCACACAGATAGGGCACACCTTTTCCTTCTTTGCCACAAAGGTCGCAACTAAACGTGATTTGCTTCCAAAGGAGGGTCAATGGGTGGTTGTGGACTTTAGCCTCCATGGTGGGCGGTAAAGAAGCACATCTATAATGAACATTAAAGTCACAACGAGAACAACGATAACTGTATTTGTAATGAAATTCTTTGCAGACTTCGCATTTGCTATATTCTGTGTGATCAGTATATCTACCTCCGTTAAAGAAAATAAGAGGATGTTTTGGATGCAAGGGATGATGCAACTCAAGGGGTAGTTCAGCACATGATTTATGAAGGTAGAACCATCCGCATTTTATACATTTGTAGCTAGCGCCCAATATATGTTTGTGGCACCCAAGACAAATAAATCCTTCTCTCTCGTGTTCATTGAAGACCAATGGATGCTCATGGAGAAAATGTTGATGCTCCATCTTGTATGACATCACATGCACATATAACATTCAATTTGTTTAGAAAATGACTTAATAAAACGGGGTCGGGTGGTACTCAATACAAATTTACATCAAAGAGAAAGAAAAAAAAAAAATAGAGAGAATTGCTTTTTTGGTGTGATCTAACTTTTAAGTCAACTATCATTTTTTGTTTATCTCCCTAATTTTGGTGTGAAATTTTTATAAACACGAACCAATTGATCTAAACAATCTCCCACTTCCCCATTAAGCTCGCAGGTTGGGCATTTTGGCTCAAGTTCTATGTGGAAGACCGATTTTGATGTTTGCTTATGAAATTGTGGTGGCAACTTGGGGATTTTGGGATTTTGAGAGAGATGGGAGGCTTTTAGGCATGGGGGCGTGATGCACATAAAATGTTTGATTTTGGGTCTAATAAAAGTCATGGGACTGTCAAATGGTGCTCCCTTATTTTGTTTAGTGAAGCTAAACCTGTGTGGTCAAATATTTTAATAAGTCTGGTAGCATTTTCCCTAAAACATAACTTACATTTTATCTTACAATTATCCATACATTATAATATTTATTTAATCTAGTTATCATAAAAAAGATAATATTGCTTTTTTGTTTTGCAACGTATAAAAAGTGGGATGTAAAGTCATGTTGAGATTTAGCAAAAAACAAGAAAGAAAAAGAAAGTCATGTTGAGATAGATAGAAAAAAAAAATTGCATATTTTTCAACGCTATTAATATAAGACATGATGAATATTTGATAGGCATTACATTCAAATTACATTCAAGTTACAATTAGGGCAACTTTTATAATTACAAAAGTTATACTACTAATCAATAAATGTTTTACATAATAATATTTTGCTAAACCTACCATTTGATTAAATGTCTTTCTTGTGCCTTTTATGCTTACCGAATTTTAAGATGATTGGTCAAGTGTCTTGTAGCTCATTGACAATTTTTAGTGTTTCCAACGGAGATATCCAAGGTTCAAATTTTCCCTTCCCCAAATATCGAATTATCATAAAAAATATTAAGGTGATTGGTGCACATCAAGGGTTTGATTTTGGGCCTAACAACTAAAGATGTTGAATTTGGAATGAAAAATATTGGAAGTGATTGTTTAAAAGGCATGGGGTTTGTCAATTGGTGGTGGCGTATTTTGTTGTGTGATAAATGGAGCGTGATTTGATGCTACTAAATTATAAATGTTTATTTAATTTACTTTATCATAATTTTTTTTTTTTTTTTTGGCAATGTAAAAACTGGAAGACAATGATAAAGGTTAAAAATATTCTTTTAGATAGTACTTTTTTTTATTAATTTTTTTAAAAATAAACTTGTGTATTTTCAAATGAGGCTATTAATATTATTAGATAGAATAAATATTTGATAGGCCAAGTTACATTTAGGTAACAAGTCTCTTACAAAAAGGATTCAATTGGATTCTAGTCCTAGCTCAAATATCTTTATGTAAGAACCTCCTAACACTGATCTAAGTTTGCCTTTATTCAATTTATCAAGTAAATTAAGAGTGTAGTAAATTTTGCCTTCATGTTTGATATGGTTAATTCTCTATGCAAGTTTTCACTTAACCTAGGTTAGCCAATATAGCTCAAAACAACAACAAAACCCCTGACTGAGTAGCTTTGGGGATACAAAAATTAAAAAGTAAAGTCTTTCAGAGTTTCATATAAACAGCAGATAAGCATAGTTCAATGTCAACCTGATTTTAGTCTAAGAAATCCAATAGGGCAACTTCTACAAAGCGATCTATCATTTATGAATGACATTGGAAAAATACACATACATATGAACAAATTTGGAAAAGAAACCATCAATACTTACAACAAGATGAATCCAATTTTGGCTTCAAAAGACACCTTGCGAAGCTTCCAAGTTAGTCTCTGTTTCAATTTTATTTAAGCCAAGTTCATTTGGAACTCATCTTAACTTCTACTATATATAAGATTATTATGCCATTTTGCCAAAAATATTAAATACCTTCTCCAATATAAAAGAAAAGCAAAGAAAGAAAGAATAAAAGAAGAAAGTAAGCAAGGCATTCATTCTTGCTTGCTTGCAAGGCAAATGTTGTGTAAATAGCAAGTTCAATCCAGGATGCTTGGTGCCCTTTACTAGACATTCTAATCAATTGGAATGTCTTGAAACGGTCAAATCTGCCTGTGTGTAAATATTTGGAGATAATGAAAGAAAAAAAAAAATGCATGGTGAAATTTATTTACCAGAATACCAACAAACACCAAAACAGGTGTAGACACATAAAAAAATGCCTCCCTAGTGTACCACTAAAAGAGGTCTCCTTAAAGATTTATCCATTAAGAGTACACCTAATATGGTCATTGGGGTCTGCAAGGAAGATATACATTGTTTCAGAATAACATCAAGTAAAAACCAATTTTTTAAATTCCAATTTTGTAAGTCAAGAACCTTGGCTGAAAAACATGCAATAAACCAGTAATTAGAAATTTATCTACTTTTTCCTTTCCTAATATGATTTCTATATTCTATAAGAAAAAAATATCAAGGAATATTTATCTACCAGCCAATTCAAATATAGAACTTGCTTAAAATGCAATCCCTTTAGTACCTACAAATTGTTGGAGTATCATGGGAAGGCCACAGACACTACAACTACAATTATTTGTTTGGAGGCTCAAAAAAAGTGAATGAGCATATATCCTCTGGAACAACTAAAATTGTTTTTCATGGATACTGTTCACAGATTGAGGAGAAATTCTATCTCTTTTGAACATTAAATCAAAACTTTTATCTATTGTAGTGTACACATATTCACTCTCGAATCCTAACACTTCTTCTAAATGGTTCTAAACCCAAGATCTACAGATTTTCCTAATGTCCGCCACAAACACATGTCGAATGCCTTATAGTTTATCCTTTATTCTTTGACTATTACTATGGACAATTTTTTTATTTTTTATTATGTCGATATATACAAGTTTTTTAATGAACCCATGAAAAAAAATCCTTGGAACTGGCTTGACTAACAATAGAATCATGTTTATCTTATCTTATATTTTTTATCTATTTTTCTAGACAGGGTCTGAGGGCTGGTGAATGAATGAAGGATTCCACATGATCCTTGCTTTGTCCAAACCCAAGCACAAATGAGAAATTATTATGTGATATAGACTCAACCAAAGTTAGAGGTTTTTCTAGCTAGTTTCATATTATAGACTTGAATCAACCACCACAAAGGGAGCATAGCATAATAAGATAAGCCAAGAAAAGAGACAAGTATCCATCTTTGGAGTAGGTCTATACCAGGGTATATCTTCTCAACTTGGATTAAGGGCAATTGATGCTTACTTTCAAGGATTAAAAGAAAGCATCTGGTAGCTTAAAAGACATGAGCTCCTCCTTCGAAACCCTCCTCCTCAATTAGATTCCGGAGTGGCCCAAAAGGAAAGCATCTGATTTGATGACTACAAGTCTTCCAGCAGGTGAAAGCAGTTTTAGATTTCCAACCTGGCAGCTTTGATTGGACTTTCTCAATAACAAACTAAAATTTTTGGGACTTCAAAAAATTTAAGGATATCTCAATTCTCACCTAAAAGTTAAGAATTTTAATCTTCGGCGTCTTGCATTTAATTAGAACTGTAACAAATCATGTGTAAATTAAACTAGTAAACATTAAGCAACAAAGTATGTTTATGAATAATTCTTAAATATGGTAGGAGTTTAAGGGGTCACTAACATGTTTAGAAGTTAAAACAGACCTCAATTAGGAAAAGTTGGTTTACAAGCAAATCGAAGTGTCCAGTGTATACAATTGGAACTCTATGATTAAAAGGTTACTCAAACAGTAACGACTCAGATGAATGAGGATTCGCATATGTATAGAAAAATGTAGCAAAGGGGTACTTGTTAGACCTTTTTACATTCCTTTTGTGCTTAAAGCATGTTCAGTTTTTACTTGCACAAATTATGGAAAAGTTGTTCATAATCGCATTGTAAAAATTGAGTTTTAATTGGATATGTATGCTTCTACTGGTTTACTCCTATCTATATCAGTATATGTCTTGTTTAGATGTGAAACTACAGGGATTGAAAGCATTTGTTTTTATTTCAAAGTGGAATGTAGTGGCTTGGACTAGTTTTATTGCTAGCCATATAGGTACCTACAACAAGATGATTATTTGGTGAAAGATTTGTTTATGGATATTTTGTTGAAAATGAATTGATTTGTTAATGACAGGTTGTAATGAGTAGGTATAAAATATTAAAAATGCAAAAACCTAATATATATATATATATATATATATCATTTGGCGACCCACATTTTTGTCGCCTAACAGCTTGGAAAAAAAAAACAAAAAACAATAGGCGACGAAATGTTTTGTCGCCTGAAATTCAATAGGCGAGGATATAAATTTCCTCGCGTAAAGAATATTTGGCGACAAAAATAAGTTTTGTCGCCTATAGTTTTTTGGGCGACGAACCATGTTTCGTTGACAAATGAACTTTAGGCGACGAAAAGAAATTTGTCGCCAAATACTATTTAGGCGACGAAATTATAGGCGACGAAAAAATTCGTCGCTAAATGTTGAAAGTATTAGGCGACAAAAATATTTCGTCGCCAGGACTATTCGGCTACCAACATTAGTCGACGAAACAATTTTTGTCGCCTAATGTACTATTTCGTCGCCTAGTACATCAAGCGACGAAATTGAGACTTTTGTGCGACGAAAAGGTTTTGTTGCCATAGAACCTATTTTCTTGTAGTGGGTGTTTAAGGACATGAAGTTCTGGAATGTTAAGTCTCAAAATAACAAAATAAATTAAAATTAAATAAATTCTCAAAATTCAAAATAAACAAACTAACAAATGTAAAATACATATATTTTAAATATTATTAATAATGTAGGTTGGGTCGGATTACATGGGTCGAAAATTTTGTTAACATGAACCCAACCCAAGCATAAAAAAAATATTTACAACTCAACCCAATCCATCAACCCACAAAAAACCAACCCAACGCATTGGGTTGAGTTAAGACTGGTCGGGTTCATTTGGTTGGTGGGTTGAATGCACACCCTACTCACAAGGAGAATAATGTACCACATTAATATATGAAAAGAGTTGTGTTAGCCTTAGAGTTTAGATGCATTTCGGCTGTCCACATGTGATTAAATGCCCAAATAAATAAATTCAATTGACAAAGTGGGTTTAAGGTTCTTCCATTGGGAAACTCCATCATGTCCAATCTTTTATAGTTTCCTAATAAACAAGTGATATCAGTTTATCTGTATTTTGTTTCCCTAATATCATCACCCCTATATATAATGGAATACCAAAGAATCTTTCACTACCAGCTAATTCAAATATAGAACTTGCATAGAATACAATTCCATTAGCACCTCCAAATTTCTGCAGTATCTTTAGCCCCACAAGAAATAGGTTATTGAGCAAAATCCCTCTTAAAGCTAAGTTAGATACTTTGATGTCATGGAAAGCCAACAGTACTCGTATTTGTTAGGAAAAACTCACAATTAATGAATGCTCATATATCCTCTTGAACAAGTCCAAAAGTCTTCCATTCAGAAGCTTTTGAAGGGCCTCTGTGTAATCCCTTAAAGAATAGAAGGCCGATCATTATTTTCTTTGCATTTATACCAATGAAATTTAAGTACAAAAATCGAAATTGGAAATTTGTGTCTTTCTAATTAAAAATAGTTCAAAAGTTACTCTAATCTCTTCTAATATGGTTATTTTTCTATGCCTGGTGATATTGCAAATATTATGCTATCTGTTCTAATATGGTTCTTTATTTGTATTAACACACTTTTGGCTCAAAAGCAGGCTAGGTGTTGTAGGTGTAACAACAAGATGTAGCTAAATATACTGTTCTGTTTAAATTTATTTATTTATTCATCCTTCTAATACATCAAAACACCATGTAAATCATTAACTTCTAAAAGAGTTCAAAAGCTTGACTCACCAGCCATCTTGGGCATTTTGGAAAAAAGAATAGACCAACAAGTTTTAAAAGACATGGAATAGTTCCTACAAATGAAATCAACTAAAAGCTTGTTGATATAGATACAATATTCAGCTTTCTACAAGATAACAGTGAAAAATGAACTGAAGCTACCTATCAGAGCCAATTTACAACAGTTCCAATAAAATATGTAAGTTCTGAGCAAAAAGAAATCATGAACTGTAGAATAAGCAATGCTGATCATATTTTATCTCCTGCTTCTTCAATTGTTCATCTAACTTCTCTACTGTAGACCTTTCTATCAAAGACAAACCCACCATCTCGTACGTGTCAACATCCTAAGCCAGATAATGGACAGTGTATGACCCATCATTGTTCTCCACAAACATCCGACTTGAAAAACCAGAATTATTGACTGAAGCACTCTCTAATTTCAGCCTTGATTGTTGCAACATCAAAGAAATTCTGATTTACATATATAACAAACTATTACAGGTTGTACAGAAATTTCACCATTATACCATTTTTTACAACTTTATCCTCCTCTCAGGTTAAGGAAAATAGTTGCTTCACAGCCAATCATGAAAACTGTATGCAATTCAATTGAATAATAGTAGAATATTTCCACAAAACACATGACTTTCATAAATCCCAGTCTTGTCATATGTATAAACCATATTAAAGGAAGTGGCCTGAACAGATGAAATCCAAAAACAGAACATTATCATATATCTTCATATAGTTTTTTTAAAGGAAATATTAGATCATAACTCTTACAATTTTACCTCTTGAGCTATCTACTTTTCTGGATTCTTATCTTCTCTAAGACTGCATGGTTGCTTCTTGGGCCACTCTGATGGCCTGAACTTTCCGGGATTCTTATCTTCTCCATAAGTGGAATGCAACAAAGTTCGGCTTTTCCGGATTGAAAAGTCCAGCTTCACATTTTACTAACAATTAAATCTATTGACAAAGTTCACGTGGGTTTTTGAAGACACCAGTTGTTCCCGTGGAGATTGAAATTGCACTGGGTGCATTGATAAAACAACTCTTCACAAGGTTCACCGCAATCGTCACATGGAGGATGGTCTTTAGTTTCCTCAACGAAAGTAAGGGGGTGTGGGTGACAGTCAAATGTGTAAGCAACTCCAAACTTGCAATTTGGGGATTTCCCAATTATACACTTGGGATGAGCAGGATAACTGCACTTTGCACAATAGTAGAACCAATGGTTTTGGTCTCGTTCTTCTTCACATATATCACAGTAATATTCACCAGAGTCATCTTCAGCAGTATAACATAGAGTGAAAGGATGCTCATGTTTTTCGTACCTTGTAATAAGTGGTAGTGTTGCGCATTTGAAGTCTAGTGCAAATTCACAAGTGGTACAATGGAATACTTCGTTTCTTTTAGAACCACAACTACTACAACTCTGTTCATCTCTTGTGATGGAGAGAAAAAGTTGGTGCTCATGACCTTTGTGGATAAGGATGTTTGAGATCAAACAACATTGGATATCGAGATAAAACACACATTCCTCACATTGATAGGCGAAGCCATTGCAAGGATAGCCACATGAATCACACCAAAAGAACTTTCTCATCCAAGGTGCCTGTGGGAGGAGGGTGAGTGGGTGTCGATGGAGTGGGTGCCGCTTTTTTTTGGGTAATTCAACACAAGATCTATGTAGAAAGAAACTACACTTGACACAACTATAAAACGGAGGGACAATGGCTCGTCCGCACCCATTGCATTTTTCATTATTTTGAACCTCATCAATAAGCTTTAATTCATGCTTATGACTGAAGTGTTCAATTTCTGTGGCTATTTCAATTCCGTCCTCTCCCACATTAGTTTTTTTGACTTTGTGTTAGGTTTCAATACTCAATTTAATAATCAGCCTTACTCTTTCATGTAAAGGCTGTTTGTATTTATAGAAGTTATGTTTACAATTTAGATATACTTGAAAGTGTAAAGATATATACAAGTATGTAAAGCTATCACTAAAGTGTTTATCTCTATCCTTGATCTTTATCCTTGAGAGTCTGTGTAGTTTGTGTTGCTTGAGGATCATCCTTAGCAGATTGGTCATTATCCTTAACACGCCCCCTCAAGCTCAATGGTAAGGAAACGACATTGAGCTTGGACCTAAGTAAGGCAAACCGAGCAGAAGACAGTGGCTTGGTAAAGATGTCAGCCAGTTGATCCCGACTAGAGAGAAATCTGATGTCAAGACTCTTATTTGCAACCATGTCACGAACAAAATGAAAGTCAATCTCGACATGCTTAGTCCGGGCGTGGAACACAGGATTGGAGGAGAGATAGGTGGCTCCAATGTTATCACACCAAAGAATGGGAGTAGTGCTCAGAGTAATGCCCAACTCTGACAATAAGGACTTGAACCACTGAATTTCTGCAGCAGCATTGGCTAATGCTTTATATTCTGCCTCTGTGCTTGAGCGAGCAACAGTGGCTTGCTTTTTACAACTCCAAGAGATCAGATTTTTACCAAGAAAAACACAGAAGCCCCCAGTGGATCTGCGGTCATCCCGACTGCCAGCCCAGTCAGCATCAGTAAAAGCTTGAAGAACAGTGGTATTGGAAGGTTGAAGGTGCAAGCCATGTGTAATAGTGTGTTTGAGGTAGCGGAGTAAGCGTTTGACAGCTTGCCAATGAAGAAGTGTGGGCTGATGCATATATTGAGAGAGCTTATTGACTGTGAAGGCAATGTCAGGTCTCGTGATGGATAGGTATTGCAAGGCACCAACAGTGCTGCGATACAGTGTGGCATCAGAAAAATGTTCACCTTCAAAGAGAGATAAGTGAGTGGAGGGAGCCATAGGAGAGCAGACAGGTTTGGCAGTAGCCATATTAGTACGTTTGAGAAGGTCCAAGATATAACGTTGCTGAGTAAGTAGAACACCAGAGAAGGAAGGAACAACCTCAATTACCAAGAAAGAAATTGAGACCACCTAAATCCTTTATAGCAAACTCAGATTTCAGCAATGTCAACAACTCAGTAATAGCAGAGGTCTTTGAACTGGTAATAATTATATCATCAACATATATCAAAAAATACATAGTAAACGTTGGATGATGATAAATAAACAATGAAGAATCAGATTGAGAACCAGTGAAACCAAAATGCAGTAACCAAGTTGTTAGGCGAGAGAACCAAGCCCTCGGGGCCTGTTTAAGACCATAAAGGGCCTTTTGGAGCTTGCAGACATGATCTGGATACTGGGGATGGGCAAAACTAGGCGGTTGTGCCATATAAACTTCCTCAGACAAATCCCCGTGCAAGAAAGCATTTTGAACATCTATTTGCCGTATAGACCATCGATTGGAAATAGCAATAGAAAGAATTGTACGTACCGTTGTGGGCTTGATGACAGGACTAAAGGTCTCACCGAAGTCAATACCAGGCTGTTGGTGAAAGCCATTAGCGATGAGGCGTGCTTTGAAACGCTCAACGGAGCCATTTGCACGGCGCTTGATGCGGAAGACCCACTTACAACTGATAATATTCCGTGCGGTTTGGGGTGAGACAAGGTGCCATGTGCGATTCTTGAGGAGAGCATCGAATTCCGAATTCATGGCTGCACGCCATTGAGGGTCTTTTATGGCAATCGTATAGCAGGTCGGCTCCAGTGGGGATTGATCAGATTCGGTGAGCAAGGCATGAGGAAGAGGGTAACGCACAGTACCATCGTTGAAGACTTTGGGTTTGGTGATGTGGGCTTTGGAGCGAGTGGCCATGGGGTGAGAAGGAACAGGGAGAGGGAGTGGAGGAGAGGGAGAATTGGGGACGGCACTGGTGGCTGTGGAATTTGGGGAAGAAGGTGGAGTTTGTGGGTTTTGGGGAGAATGAGTTGGGTTGGGCCGTGGGCTTGGGTTGGGCCGTGGGCTTGGGTTGGGGCAAAGAGTAGGGATAGTGAGTAAGGGAAGCCCAATATTGGTGGGTGTAGGGGCTGGAACAGTTGGAGGAGGCCCAATATTAAATGGAAAAATTTTTTCTTCAAAGACTACATCACGAGAAATATAGACCCTACCCGAAGAGATGTGGAGACATTTGTATCCTTTGTGAATGGGGCTATATCCTAAGAAAACACAACGAATGGAACGAGGTTGGAGTTTATTTGAGTTGTAGGGTCTAAGATTGGGCCAACAAGCACACCCGAACACTTTGAGGAGAGAGTAATTTGGTGGAGAGTGAAAAAGAGCTTCATATGGAGTGGTGTTATTCAAGAGAGGAGTAGGGAGCCGGTTGATGAGATAGCAAGCAGTAAGAAACGCATCATCCCAATGTTTAAGAGGAAGATGAGCATGGGTTAACAAAGCAAGACCGGTTTCAACAATGTGACGGTGCTTTCTTTCAATAGCACCGTTTTGTTGATGAGTGCGAGGACAAGAGCGGCGATGTTGGATGCCAAGAGAGTGAAGGAATTTTTGGAGAGAGCGGTATTCACCACCCCAATCGGATTGAACAATTTTAATTTTGGAATCAAAAAACCGTTCAACATGGATTTGAAATTGTGTAAATGTGGCATAAACATCACTTTTGCAAGAAATCAGAAAAAGCCAAGTATAACGAGTAAAAGCATCTAAAAAAGAAACATAATACTTGAATCCATTAATTAAACAAATAGGGGAAGGACCCCAAACATCTGTGTAAATTAACTCTAGGGGTTTAGAGACACGACTTATTGAATGAGAAAATGGCAATTGCTTGCTTTTAGATGAGAGACAAGCTGAACAAGAGGAGTGTCCTTTATTAGAAGCAGGAAGACCAAAGCGTGAAACAATCCGAGAAACAACTGGAAAAGCTGGATGTCCTAAGCGAGAATGCCAACCATCAATGGATGTACGTTCACCAAGAAATGCGGAAGGAGGAGAGTGTGGCTTGGCTGAAGAGAAAGAGTAGAGGCCATTGCTACTCAAGCCGTGGAGCAAGAGTTTCCTGGTTGGCCGATCCTTGACAAGAAAATAATCAGGGTGAAATTCAAAGAAAGTGTTAGTATCAGAAGTGAACTTTTGAACAGAGACAAGATTTTTGGTAATTTGTGGAACATGCAAAACATTGTTTAGTAGAAGAGAGGAGTGAGGGGTGGAGAGGGAAGTGGTACCAATATGAGCAACCGGAAGTCCCTTACCATTGCCAACCCGAATCTGATCCGTGCCTGTATATTCTTCAGCATGAACATTCAAGTTTGCAAGATCGGAAGTGAGATGGTGAGTAGCACCAGTGTCAGTGTACCAGTTCGGGTCTGAAGCAGGCTGAGTGTTGCTGTAATAGGCTTGCATCTGAGCCGATTGTTCACTGTAATAAGAATTATCAAACCTGTGGTAATAGTGAAGAGCAACATGACCGGGACGATTGCACACTTGACAAACAGATCGGGGTCCATTTGCAGAATTTCTACCACGCCCCCTGCCTCTGTTATTGGGGGAAAAATACTTGGAACCATTAAAATTGGGGCTGCCTCGCCCATTTCCATTGTGGGGAGATCTACCCCCACCTCGACCATTACCGCGTGAAAAGCGATTGTTGGTGGCGACATTAGCACTTGCAACAGAGAGATCAAGGGTTGGAGTATGGTGTTCTAGACGAAGCTCATGGTTAAGGAGATGGCCATACAGCTCGTCAATAGAGGGGGGTTGAAGGCGCTGGTGAACAGAGGTGATTAATGAGTCATACTCGACGCCTAATCCAGCAAGCAAAAACGACAAGGCGTCGGAGTCGTTGACAGGCTGACCAATTGCAGCGAGAGTGTCAACCAGACCAGTGAAGGTATGGAAGTAATCAGCAATGGAGATGGCCCCTTTTTTTAGGGTAGCAAGTTTGTAATGGAGCTGCATCGCACGAGCGCGAGATTGGGCAGTAAACATTCGTTCTAAGGTGAGCCATATATCCCTAGAAGTGGTGCACTTGACCACATGGGTCATCACTTTTTCAGAAAGCGAAGATATGAGTGCACTCAGGATCAATTGATCTTGAAGCTGCCATTTGGTGAACTCAGAATTGAGAAGCACAGCAGTAGAATCGGAAGAAGCAGAAGCAACAACCTGGGATGGGCAAGGATGGGAGCCATCAACAAATCGGAAGAGATGTTGCCCTTTGAGGTAAGGCACGACTTGAGCCTTCCATAATAAATAATTGTCTCTAGTTAACTTAATGGTGATGAGATGATGAACCAGGGTAAGGGAGGGGGAGGTGTGGTCAGTGGAGATGAGAGTTTCAGAAGTGGAGCTGGAAGAGGAAGACATGGTGTTTGGGAAAAGGTCACTGAGAAAAAAAGAACTGAGGACTATAGATGAGACGTGAGTCTATAATGGCTCTGATACCATGTTAGGTTTCAATACTCAATTTGATAATCAGCCTTACTCTTTCATGTAGAGGCTGTTTTGTATTTATAGAATTTATGTTTACAATTTAGATATACTTGAAAGTGTAAAGATATATACAAGAATGTAAAGCTATCACTAAAGTGTTTATCTCTATCCTTGATCTTTATCCTTGAGAGTCTGTGTAGTTTGTGTTGCTTGAGGATCATCCTTAGTAGATTGATAATTATCCTTAACACTCCCCTTCTTGTTGTTAATTGCTTTGATAAGTGACAATTTCTCTAAGAATTTCAAACGCCCAATTCCCAGAGACACCTCTGCTCCTACAGCAGCATGATTTTTGTCCTTGTCTCGAAAACCAACTAACAAATAGAGCAACTCGTAAAGTTCACAGATCTCCTTGGGCAAAGTGTTAACAGAAGTTTGTCTAAGGTCCAAAATCATTAGGTTCTGAAGCTTCTTGATAGATTTTGGAACTGAATCTATCTTTGAGTTCCTTAGACTCAGGTACCTTAGAAGGATGAGTTTAACAACTTCTATAGGAAAATGATCCAAGGATGCATTTTCCAAATCTAGAACTTTCAATAACTTGAATTTGCTTAAAAGTTCTCTAGGCATTGGTCCCCCAAACATAGAAAACGTACGAACCTGAGAGAAGTCGTCCTTCTTTTGTATAATGGGAAAGCAATCGTGGAGAGATAAACGTCGGGTTTTCTCACCCAACCTTGTGTGTGAGTGTGAACTTCTAAGAACAGTGAAGAAGTTGTCCTCGTTGGACCTGGAAATGATGAAAATTCTTAAAGTATTAGAAACTCTGCAACTCTTTACTCATCCTGCAAAATCCCATATGTCCACTTGAACCAAGCTCATTTGAACTAGCTCATCTTGGTACTCATCCGCCACCTGCTCCAGAGTTTTACATCCAGCTTTTTTCTCGACGAACCCCTCTCCTATCCACAACCGATCCAGTCTTCCGCGTGTGACAGAGCGATCTTCAGGAAAATTGCAGAAGTACAAGAAACAAGACTTGAGATTGGGTGGTAGATGGTGATAACTCTGCAAGTATGAGCGACAGACAAGATTTCTTGGCTCATACTCAAGGCTGTCATGGAAATTCTTGAACTCTAACTCATCATGCGGCCTATTTGACAAGAAAGTGCCAACTGTAACAATTGCATGGGGCAATAGTTCACATCTTTTCACTATTTTCTCAGACCACTCAACCAAATGTTTCGGACATTTATCATCTCGGAAGGCCTTCTTATGAAAGAGGTCACACGCCTCTGTCCATGTTAAAGATTTAAGATCATGGATATAATCATGAGAGGTTGCACAATAAGAAGCTAAGTTGCGGTTACGAGTGGAGATGATTATTCTACTATACTTGTTACTACTAGGAACCAAAGTTTTAATGCGGTCCCATTCATCTTCAATCCAAATGCCATCGAAAATAAGGATGCACCTTTTCTGTTGTAAATATGAGTGCAGCCTTTCTCTTCTATTAATTCCTTGGTAAACCGATAATTCCAGTGCCTCGCAAATTTTCTCTAACAAGCCCTCACCAGAGCGTGGGACAGGAACCCAAGCATGGCATTCGAAATCCATCTTCACCATTTTATAGACTTCATGGATAAGGGTGGTTTTACCCGAGCCAGCAGCTCCGAATACTGAATTACTAGTTCCTTTGATTCATTGCTGTGAATAAGATGAAGAAGTTTCTCTCCGGACCTCTCAATGCCCACAAGATGGTCATCCAAGGAAATTGGATAAGCCTCTGGAGGGATCTCTCCAGCCATAGAACTTGAAGCAACATCAGAGGGATGAACGTGAATTGAATCTGCAACTTCGATGTTTTTGATGTTGGTGTTGATAGATTTCATTGCAGAGGACAAACGATGGATTGGCAATAATGTCTTAACAGGCTGAGCAACATCATGAAGAAATTGCCTGCACCAATTATGATGCAAGTGTTCAGGAACGGCATACATGTAGTTTTCAATTGCATCCTCAGGTAGCTCTTCATGGTATTCAAACAAGCTTTGACTTCTTCCACATCTTTGCGCACCTCATTATCACTAACATACTGGTGGAGGACAAGTACCAACTTATCAATTAGAGTTATTATTGCTCCTGCAAGTGCAATTTCCTCCATTCTATGTTTTCTCTCTTTAAGTTTGTATTTTATTTCTCTCTGGCTGAGCTAAAGTTGTTTTGGTAATCAGCTTTTGGAGATAATCCATTGATCAACTTTCGTACTTCTTAAATACTATGTTTTAGTCTTTTTTTATTATGAAAATACTGTGATTTCGTCCTGTTAAAAATCAAGCACCGCCTCTCTCTCTCTCGAATCTTCTTTAGAGTTTTCTAGAAATTTCCTATCTAGAGATTTCTAGGAATTTCTGTAAGTCTCTCTAAAAGCTTCTCTCTAGAGCTTTCTAGAGGTTTCTCTTACTCTCTAGAAATTTCTAGAACCCTCCCTAGAAATTTCTCTATCTCTCTAGAAGTCTCTACAAGATACCACTATCTAGAGACTTCCATACACAAGAATGTGCTAGAAGCTTGGTGAAGAGTTGATTTTGCCATCATTACAAGAATGTCCTAGAAATTCTCAAGCTAGTATAAATAGGGAGCAATGGATCCCATTTTGTAGTGTGAAGTACAAGTGAAGTAAGTGTGAAGTATGAGTGAAGTATTAGTGTGAAGTAGTGAAGTAAGTGTGAAGTGTAGTGAAGTATTAGTAAAGGAGTGTGAAGCTAAGTAAACTAGTGTGAATGCTTAGGTGTCTAGGAGTGAGGTGTGTACAAGTGGTCTTATATAAGAGTAAATGTATTGTAAACTGGTGTATTTGAGTGAATATAAATATTTGTAAAGTGTTTTCATAGTGAGTTTATTCACTTCAAACTCAACAATCTGGTATCAGAGCTAGGCGGTCAAGGACCGTTTCTGTGGTGTCTACGGCAATATTTTTGGAGGCGTTTTTTTGCTCGTGCATAGTCTAGGACTGTGAAGCTCATGGTCTGGGACCAAGCTTACTTGGTGGTGTGAGAGTTTTCACCAAGTCGCGATGGCAGAACTCCGAGCCGTTTGTAGCGTTAAAAAGCTCAACAACCAGAATTACAATACATGGTCAACCTGCATGGAGTCCTACTTGCAGGGGCAAGATTTGTGGGAGATTGTGGCTGGCAGTGAAACCACACCTCCTGACAATGATCAAGCTTTACGGAAGTGGAAGGTTAAAGCTGAGAAAGCTATGTTTGCGATTAAGACAAGTATTGAGGAAGAAATATTGGAGCACATTAGGCGTGCAGACACACCAAAAGCAGCATGGGACACCTTTGCAACATTGTTCTCAAAGAAGAATAATGTAAGACTGCAGTTGGTCGAGAATGAGCTAATGTCAATAGTGCAGCGGAATATAACTATTACTCAATACTTCACTAAGGTAAAGTCTCTTTGTCGCGAAATCTCTAAATTAGATCCTACATCAAATATTTCTGAATCAAGAATAAGAAGAATAATATTCATGGGTTAAGACCCGAATATAGAAGTTTTATAGCTGCCGTACAAGGTTGGCTAGTCCAACCATCATTAGTAGAATTAGAAAATTTGTTAACTGACCAAGAAGCGATGGTCAAGCAAATGATTGGAGTCTCACTAAAGAGTGAAGAGGAAGCACTCTTTAGCGGCAAAAACATAGGCCGACCCAAGGGAAGATTTAATGCAGGATCTAAGAAAAGAAATAATGAAAATATAAATAGAGAATATGAAAAGAGCCCTCAAGAACTAGGAGCTCAAGAACGTTGTGACAATAACGAGCGACGATCCACTGGATACAAAAATAGTAATCTTAAGTGTTTCAATTGTGAAAAAATGGGCCACTTTGCTCGAGATTGTCGATTCAAGAGGAAGACAGCTCAAGGAAACCCAACGGCATTCACAAACCAAGAAGGTGATTGTGAAGAAGAATGGCATGTCGAAGTGTCCTTTTTCATGACAGAGCCTATTGAAGAAGAAGAGATGGCACTTGCAATGGCCAATCCAGAACAAGTCAATTATAGAGAAGATTGGATCGTTGACTCAGGATGCTCAAACCATATGACTGGTGACAAGGAAAAATTGCAGAACATGTCCAAATATAAAGGTAAGAGAGTAGTAGTGACGGCTGACAATACAAGGTTGCCAATAGCTTATATTGGTGAAACGTTGATTATGCCTCGCTTCAATGCTGAGCAAGTACCTCTAGAGCAAGTATATCATGTGCCTGGAGTAAAGAAAAACCTGCTTTCAGTTGCACAACTAGCAGATTCAGGTAACTGGGTACTGTTTGGTCCAAAAGATGTTAAGGTGTACAAGGAGATAGTAGTTATCGTTACACCAATGATGGAGGGCCAACGAATGGAATCTGTATACGTGATGTCAACAGAGTCAGCATATGTGGATAAGACACGAAAGAATGAAACGGTGGATCTTTGGCATGCAAGATTGGGGCACGTCAGCTATCATAAATTAAAGGTAATGATGATCAAGTCTTTGGTCAAAGGTTTACCTCAATTTGAGTGTCGTGAAGATACAGTTTGTGCTGGATGTCAATATGGGAAGGCACATCAACTACCGTATCAGGAGTCAAAGTTTAGAGCCAAGGAGCCACTAGAGTTGGTCCACTCAGACGTGTTCGGACTAGTAAAGCAGCCATCTATCAAAGGGATGCGTTACATGGTGACGTTCATCGATGATTTTTCAAGGTATGTCTGGGTATTCTTTATGAAAGAAAAATCTAAAACTTTATCGAAGTTTATAGAGTTTCGGATGAAAGTTGAAAATGAAGTTGGTAGAAAGATTAAGTGCCTACGCACAGATAATAGGGGAGAGTATACTTCAGATGAATTCTGCGACTATTTACAAAAGTGCAATATAAGACAGCAATTAACTTGTCCAAGCACTCCACAACAAAATGGTGTAGCTGAAAGGAAGAACAGACACCTTGCAGAGATTTGTCGAAGCATGTTGCATGCGAAAAACGTGCCAGGCAGATTTTGGGCTGAGTGTATGAAGACAGTAGCCTATATAATTAATAGACTTCCACAAGCAAGGCTCGATTTTGTCTCACCATTTCAAAAGATGTGGAACACTAAACCAAAGGTAAGTCACTTTCGAGTCTTTGGCTGTGTCTGCTATGTATTTGTGCTTGATCATCTACGTAGTAAATTCGACAAAAAGGCAATTCGTTGCATCTTTGTGGGCTACGATAGCCAAAGAAAAGGGTGGAGATGTTGTGATCCAACAATTGGTCGTTGCTACACTTCAAGGAATGTGATATTTGATGAAGCATCTTCATGGTAGTCAAAAGACAAAGCAACATTTCCAGTCTTAAAAGAGATTGAAGAAAAGATGCCAGAAAGCATGGAGGAGCAATTAGGAAAAGATCAATCCAAGGTGATTGAAGAAATACAATTTTTTGAAGATAAAGGTGAGCCAGAATCTAGTGAAATAACCCAAAATCCTTGGCAGACGGGTGTTCACCACAGGACACCAAGGGAGGATCGACTAAGGCTAGAAGAAGTTCAAGAAGGAGAAGAAAGTCTAGAACCACAATTCAGAAGGTCGACAAGGCAACGAAAAACTAATCCTAGGTATGCAAATGCAACCCTTACAGAGGACCAAGTTGCAGACATACTCACTAAAGTCTTCAACACAGCTAAGTTTCAGAAAGCAACTTGGAATGTCGACCCAGGCGGAATTGAGAGAGAGTCAATGTTGAGGGGGAGTGTTAAAAATCAAGCACCGCCTCTCTCTCTCTAGAATCTTCTCTAGAGTTTTCTAGAAATTTCCTATCTATAGATTTCTAGGAATTTCTATAAGTCTCTCTAGAAGCTTCTCTCTAGAGCTTTCTAGAGGTTTCTCTTACTCTCTAGAAATTTCTAGAACCCTCCCTAGAAATTTCTCTATCTCTCTAGAAGTCTCTACAAGATACCACTATCTAGAGACTTCCATACACAAGAATGTGCTAGAAGCTTGGTGAAGAGTTGATTTTGCCATCATTACAAGAATGTCCTAGAAATTCTCAAGCTAGTATAAATAGGGAGTAATGGATCCCATTTTGTAGTGTGAAGTACTAGTGAGGTACAAGTGAAGTAAGTGTGAAGTATGAGTGAAGTATTAGTGTGAAGTAGTGAAGTAAGTGTGAAATGTAGGGTAGTATTAGTGAAGGAGTGTGAAGCTAAGTAAACTAGTGTGAGTGCTTAGGTGTCTAGGAGTGAGGTGTGTACAAGTGGTCTTATATAAGAGTAAATGTGTTGTAAACTGGTGTATTTGAGTGAACATAAATATTTGTAAAGTGTTTTCTTAGAGAGTTTATTCACTTCAAACTCAACACGTCCTAAATGCAATTAGGAGGAAACTTCAAATACACATGCGTGGGGGACCATATGACTATTTCTACGTTTCTTATCTCATTTTATGAAATATAACGAAAGTTGACCAATGCAAGTGGTTGGCTAGGAAGCTCGTTTGAGGTTACAAGGAAAACAAGTACAGGACAAATTAAACTCAACTTTCTTCATGGGGCATGTTTTGTTATTTTATTAAGAAAAAAAGATATGTAGTAAAATATTACTGGAATATAAAATGAAACCCTTGGGGGGAGGGAGATTCTTCTTTTTACTTGAGAGATTCAAACTTTTAAAGCGTCAAATTGGACTAGAAAAAGTACATTACATTTCATTGTTTCTTTTTCCTTTCCAATTTTTACGTCAAATTGGTTTGCTTAGTCACTCTATAGTAAAATAGTAAGCACCATGTTTTCTCAGTTGATAGCATCATTATGTTTTCACTCTAAGTATTCTGCATTTATTGCTCATATACGCAGTGTGTGACATTGATGTTTGTTGAGTTTCATACAGAAATCTATATGGTGTGTTAGGAACACTGAATCAGTTTAATTGTGTTGTTCTGCCTTACCAATTGGTTAAGGTTCATATGAATTTATATTGAGAGCTTTACAAAGTATATAAGATAAAGATAAACTCTATACATGATAATGATAAGTATTACATTAACTTGATAAGGAATTGTTATCTCTATCTAAACTAATGTTGGTTGTAATCTTTATCTTTGAATTTGAATGTTTGTTTGAGTTGGTTGGAGTCTGATCTTTAACATGCCCCCTCAAGCTCAACGGTATGGGAATGACATTGAGCTTGGATCTTAATAGAGCAAACCGTGAGGATGAAATGGGTTTGGTTAAGAGGATCAGCCAACTGATCATGGGTAGAAACAAACTGAACTGAAACAGCCTTCGTGGCAACCATGTCTCGAACAAAGTGGAAGTCTATTTCAACGTGTTTGGTGCGTGCGTGAAAGACAGGATTGGATGAGAGGTAAGTTGCACCAATATTGTCACACCAAAGCACAGGAGGGGTGGATTGTGAAATACCAAGTTCATGAAGGAGGGACTGAAGCCACTTGACTTCAGCAGCAGTGTTTGCAAGGGCTTTGTATTCAGCCTCAGTGCTCGAACGGGCAACTGTGGCTTGTTTCTTGCAGCTCCAGGAAATTAGATTTTTGCCCAAGAATACACAGTAGCTGCCAGTGGAGCGACGATCATCTTTGGAACCAGCCCAGTCCGCATCAGAGAAAGCATGAATGGAATTACGGGAATTACGATAAATCTGAATACCAAATTGAATGGTATGTTTGAGATATCGCAATAATCTTTTAACAGACTGCCAGTGAAGGGTGGTCGGCTTGTGCATGAACTGAGACAACTTGTTGACTGAGAATGCAATGTCTGGGCGAGTTAAGGCCAGATACTGAAGGGCACCAACTGTGCTCCGGAACAACGTCTGATCAGAGAATGGTTCGCCATCAAAGGCAGAGAGAGTGGTGGAAGAGGCCATGGGAGTGCTAACTGGTTTAGCATCAGTCATCTTTGTACGAGTAAGCAAGTCCAAAATGTAACGTTGTTGGGAAAGAAGAACACCAGAAGCATTGGGAAGTACTTCAATACCCAAGAAAAAATTGAGAGAGCCAAGATCTTTAACAGCAAAGTCCCGTTTGAGAGAAAGTAAGAGATCATCTATGGCAGCAGAGTGTGAACCAGTGAGTATGATGTCATCAACATAGATGAGGACATACATGATAATGGAGTCTTTGTTGTAGATGAACAGTGAGGAATCAGACCGAGACCCATGAAACCCCAATGCAAGCAGCCGTGAACTCAACCTGGAGAACCAGGCACGGGGAGCTTGTTTAAGGCCATAAATTGCTTTTTGCAATTGGCAGACATGGTTGGGGAAATTCGGGTGTTGATAACCCGGAGGTTGAGACATAAACACTTGTTCAGTCAAGGTACCATGTAGGAACGCATTTTGAATATCAATTTGTCTCAACAACCATCCAGAAGAAATAGCAAGAGAAAGAACTGTGCGTACTGTGGTGGGTTTAATTACCGGACTGAATGTCTCATCGTAGTCAAGGCCGGATTGTTGATGAAACCCTTTGGCCACCAGACGAGCTTTGTGCCTTTCGATGGAGCCGTCTGCTTTCCGCTTGATACGAAATACCCATTTGCATCCTATAAGATTCTGAGAAGGATGAGACGGCACTAAGGTCCAAGTGTGATTCTTGAGAAGGGCATCAAACTCAAGGTTCATGGCTTGACGCCATTCAGAGCTCTTGACTGCCGAAGAATAGCACGTGGGTTCAGATGCCGTGGAGCAATCGGTGACAGCAAGGAGAGCTTTGGGAAGGGGATATCGGATGGTTCCATCGGTGAAGGTTTTTGGTTTTGTGATTAGGTTCTGGGATCGGGTTGTCATCGGGTGAGGATGGGGGTTTGGGGCAGCAGGGACGGGTGAAGGAGCCGGCGCTGTTTGTGGGTTTGAAGCAGAGGAAGTGACGGGTGCTGTTTCTGGAGTTGAAGCTGATGAAGTTACGGGTTGGGTATTAGAGGAATTTGTGGGCCTGCTGTTTTGTGTTTGGGCCGACTGGGAGTGTGTGGGTGTGGGAGAGAGGGCGGGCCTGCTGGTTTGTGTTTGGGCCGAGTGGGAAATTGGGGAAGTGGAGGAGAGTGTGGGCCTGCTGGGGTTCGGGTTTGGTGAGGAGATGGAGGCTGTGTTGGGCCAAGTCTGAGGAGAGAGCTCTATGCACGGCCCAGCTGGAGAAATAGACTGTAAAAATGTAAGATTTTGAGAAGATGGTGACTTAGGAAGTATGGAGGCAGCAGAGATTGAAGGAGTAAGAAAATGGAAATTTGTTTTCAACAAAAATGACATCCCTAGAAATATAAAGCCGGCCGGAAGGAAGATGTAGACATTTGTACCCCTTGTGAAGAAGACTATAGCCCAAAAAAATACATTCAAGAGAACGAGGTTGAAGTTTGTGGGAATTATATGGGCGAAGATTTGGCCAACAAGAGCATCCAAAAGTTTTGAGGAAAGAGTAATCAGGAGTGGTGTTGAACAATTTTTCGAAAGGAGATTTATTTTGGAGAATTTGAGTGGGAAGACGATTGATGAGATAACATGCCGTTTGAAAGGCATCATCCCAATATCGAAGAGGCATGCTGGAATGAGAGAGAAGAGCCAAACCTGTTTCCACAATGTGACGATGCTTACGTTCAATGGAGCCATTCTGTTGATGAGTATGAGGACAAGAGACACGATGAACTATGCCACAATTTGTAAAGAAGGAAGAAATTGTACGATATTCACCACCCCAATCAGATTGGACAGATTTAATTTTGGCATTAAAGAATCTTTCAACATATTTCTGAAATTTTAAAAAAATTGGGAAAGCATCATTCTTTTTTGTCATAGGATAGAGCCATGTGTAACGGCTGTGAGCATCTAAAAATGAGATGTAATATTTGTGGCCATTATGTGAACAAATGGGAGATGGGCCCCAAACATCAGTAAAAATTAAATCAAGTGGAGAAGAGACTTGAGAAAGAGATGGTGAAAAAGACAATTGTTTGCTTTTTGAATTGAGACAAGCAGTACAAATATTATTATTAAAAATAGAACCAGAACGTACAGGAAGTCCAAAACGAGACACTATCCTAGAAACAAGACGAAAAGCAGGATGGCCTAGCCTAGAATGCCAAACTGGAATTGACACCCTTGTACCAATAAAGGCATGAGGAGAGGCAACTCTTTTATTGAAAACATTGCGTTTAAAGAGACGATGAACAGAAGGTGGAAAAGGGTACAGTCCATTTCTACTCGGGCCTTGCAGTAGAGTTCTCCGTGTGACCTGATCCTTCACATTAAAAAGTTTAGGATGAAATTCAATAAATGTGTTAGTATCAGAGGTAAACTTTTGAACAGATAACAGGTTATTCGTAATGGTAGGTACATGTAAAACATTTTGTAAAATAAAGGAAGTAGAGGGAGCAGTAAGTTGGGTTGTCCCAATATGATGAATAGGAAGTGCTGTACCATTACCCACGCGAATCTGATCATTGCCATTGTAGTCATCAGCACGAACATTCAAGTTGGCTAAGTCATTAGTGAGGTGATGAGTTGCACCTGTGTCTGGGTACCAGTTTGGATCACACTGAGATTGAGGAGTGGCCAAAAGAGCTTGCATATTGGGCCTGGAGTCACGGGTATAATTGTTATCAAACCTGTGATAACAGGTAAGGGCAAGATGCCCAATTTTGCCACAGACTTGACAGATGGGTCGATTGCCTTGAGAACGACCTCGACCACGGCCACGATTGTGGCTTCGTCCTTGAGAAAAGGAGTTGCGACCAGATGGAGTTGAAGAGAACGATCGACCACCACTGCTGCCGTGGGTGGAAGAATTCTTTTGAACAAAGTGAGCAGTGCCGAGGGAGAGATCAACACTCGGTTGGTTCTGGGCAAGATGCAGCTCATGGGATAAGAGATGCCCATAGAGATCCTCAAGAGAGAGAGGGTCTGTGCGAATCTTCACGGAGGTTACAAAGGAATCAAAATCGGGGCCAAGCCCAGCCAAGAGAAAAGAGACGAGCTCGAATTCTTTCAACGGATGATCAATGGCAGCAAGTGTGTCGGCCAAGCCAGTGAATTTGTGAAAATAATCGGCAATGGAAGCATCACCCTTCTTGAGGGTAGCAAGCTGATAGTGAATCTGCATCGTGCGGGCTCGAGATTGGGATGTGAACATCCTTTCCAAAGTGACCCAGACTTCGCGAGATGTGCTGCACTTGACGACATGAGCCAAGATATTCTCAGATAAGGAGGAGATGAGAGCACTCATTATAAGCTGGTCTTGGAGATGCCAAGCTTTGAAGTCGGGATTGGGTTCGGCGGAATCAGATGCAGAAACCGGAGAGGGAGATGGACGAGAACCATCAATGAAGCCGAAGAGATATTGACCTCGGAGATAGGGTACAATCTGAGCCTTCCAGAGAAGATAGTTGTCCCGGGTAAGTTTAATGGTGATGAGGTGGTGGATAGCGGTGAGAGAGGTGGGGACAGAAGGGGAGGTGACGGTGGAAGCAGTGGTTGAAGATACTGAGGCCATGGTGTTTGAGGAAAGGTCTGAGTGAAAGGAAAAAAAAAACGACGTGAGTCTTTTAGAGCTCTGATACCATGTTAGGAACACTGAATCGGTTTAATTGTGTTGTTCTGCCTTACCAATTGGTTAAGGTTCATATGAATTTATATTGAGAGCTTTACAAAGTATACAAGATAAAGATAAACTCTATACATGATAATGATAAGTATTACATTAACTTGATAAGGAATTGTTATCTCTATCTAAACTAATGTTGGTTGTAATCTTTATCTTTGAATTTGAATGTTTGTTTGAGTTGGTTGGAGTCTGATCTTTAACATGGTGCAACTGGAAGGGTAGACCGTAGATGAACTGCATGTGTCTACTGTCTGCAGGCATTTCAAAGCTTCGAATAAGAAAAGTTGCATTTTGTCTTTGTTTTTCAGTAAAACTGTGTGAATTGTGAAAGTATAGACAAAGGGCCAAAACATTAAAATAAGTGTGCATTAATGTATGGAGGTCTTTTAAGAATGCAGTCAATCTTTGAATAGTTCAAATGTTTTTGGCTAATTTTATTGGACAGAGAGCTCTAATGCTATTTCCTACGAAAATCATGATTGAGGTGTGCGACCAAGTTATGAGCATGGGCTGCTAGAAGCCTAGCTAGAACTACATTTGACTGACTTGACTATACTTCGCTTTCTCTGAATTGTTCGGAGTGTATAGTTTTGAGTGTGTCTTCTAATCAATACTTGGATTTTTCTTTTTTTGGGAAGCCAAGTCTCTTGAAGTGTTTATATAATATTTAGCTCAAATAGCATCCAAGTATATGCAATCGTTGAGCAAAGCATTGACAAGAGCTCTCCATGTGCAACAACCATTCGTCTGTCGTTTAGATAGAAACCATTACAAAACTAATCCCTGCCAAGAGCTCTCTGTGCATGTGCAACAACCATGAAGCACATTATTAACAACTATTTACTGATTTTAAGGTCAGCAGAAGAAGAAAAAAGAAAGGGTCATCTAGATGGTGGTTGTTTCGAACTTTGAACTTTATGGGCTTTGGGTGCTCTCTGAAGAAACTGGATTTTTCAGTGTTGTACTACGGCCCAGTGGAAAATGACATTGCCATTATCATTCATAGACTCCTGGCCCATTGCCTAATAACCCAAGATTTAAGATTATATAGCTATCAACTTTCCAACTTCAGATTTTATATGGAATTTCTCCATGGGACACATTATCGATGTGTGTGCTGTTATATAACTTCACTGGTTGGATATTTATTACCACTGACTTCATTGATTTAGAACATAGGCTACAAAAATTATTAGGTAATGCAGTCAATGCTGCATCCAGAAGTTCAAACGTGGACTAGGGAGATTGCTGAGGTCCTTCCATCGTGTTGGAACCAATTTTTAAGCTTTGAACAAGAAAAGTCCCGTTTTGTTGTTTTGTGTTTGTTTTTCAGTGACACTAGGTGAAAGCATTAACAAAGAGCCAAAACATTCAAATAAGGGTTCATTTTATATATGGAGGCCTTTTAGGTATGAAATTGATCAATCTGATCTGAATTGTTCAATGTGTTAGATATTTAATATCTAAATAGGTTGTAATATCCAGTAGACTGGATTTGTATCCAGTAGACTGGATTTGAAGATTTGGGAAGTCTAGAGTTTCTGCCCAATCCAATCTACTGGACCACCAATCCAGTAGACTGGATAACATGTATTTGGCTGATCCAGTCGCCTGGATTGGTGGTCCAGTCGACTGGATGTCGTGCCTGGGAGTTTCTGCCTGACTCAGTCACCTAGACCACTAATTCAGGCGACTGGATCACGGCAGTTAGAGGCAGTTAATGACCGTTAAGGGCTGAAATGGTGCCTTTTCATGGTGACTCTTGACTGATATACACTTGCAATTAAAAGAAATTTTGTGTTCAGTCAATATATGCAAGAAAACTATATGTTCTAAGAAGTTCTAAAGAATTAATTGAATTGCTATCATTAATTCTTGGCTTTGTTGTATCCTGGAGACTAATTTGCTTGAACCCTTAGCAATTTCTGAGGAGAGGAGGCAAATCTAGTCTTAAAGACAGCGATTCATTCGTACCTCAAAGCCTTAATTCTCTTTGCATTCCCCTAAAATTCCTAACAATTTTAAAACTAGATTTCTACAATGGAAGGAGAGAAGATGGCTTACAAGATGATGAATCAAGATTTTGTGAAATTGGATAAATTTGATGGGTCAAACTTCATCCGTTGGCAAGACAAGATGAAGTTTCTGTTGACTGCACTGAAGATTTTTTATGTTTTGGACCCTGAAGACATTATTTGATGGGTCAATCTACAGCCATTTATGGATCTTGCTCCTCAAGACACTGAACAATTGAAGCAATAAAGGATCAAGAGGGAGGAAGATGAACTAGTGTGCAAGGTTCACATTTTGAATACATTATCTGATCGGTTGTATGATCTGTTTACAACTATGACTTCTCCAAAAGAAATCTGGAAAGCACTAGAGACTAAATACAAAACGGAGAAGCAAGGTACGGATAAATTCATAATTCAAAAATACTTTGATTTCAAAATGATGGATAATGTTTCTGTTTTAGACCAAGTGCATGAGTTACAAATTCTGGTTCATAAACTAAATGACATTTCCATCAAGATTCTAGAATTGTTTCAAGTGGGAGCAATCATTGCTAAACTCCCACCATCATGGAACAATTATAGGAAGAAGCTTCTACATATGGCAGAAAAACTTACCTTAGAATAGATTAGTACACATCTTCGAATCAAAGAAGAGAGTCGAATTTGTGAGATTACCAATTCTGTGTCTAAAGTAAATGAAGGGACTGTTAATTATGTCCTCAATGGTGGAGTTGGAAGTAGTAAAACTAATAAGAGTTTCAAGCCAAACAAGAAAATGGTTAAGAAAACTAGTTCCAACAAAGACAAGAAAGGTAGGGCCTGTTTTCATTGTGGAAAGAAAGGTTACTACATCCGAGAATGTAGATTCTTGAAGAACCAAATGAAAGAAAAGGAACTGAATACAAGTGAGGCAAATGTTGTTGATGAGATTATGGCCATGGTGAGTGAAATGCAAATCGGTATGATTACCGAAGTGCATATGGCTAATGCAGCAGAAAATTCATCCGAGTGGTGGTATGATTCTGGTGCAACAATCCATGTTTGCAACAACAAGATGCTGTTCAAAGAGTATGTGGAAGCGGGCAATGAGTTAGAGGTCTTAATGGGCAATCATAACACTGCTAAAGTGCTTGGAACAGGAACAATGGAGCTGATTTTGAGTAGTGGAAAGAAACTCAAACTCACTTATGTGTATCATGTTCTTGATATTAAGAAGAACTTGGTTTCAGCTAGTTTATTGTTTAAGAATAGTAGAAAAGCTGTCCTTGAGTCGGACAAGCTTATTTTATCTAAGTTTGGTGTGTTTGTTGGAAAATGTTATTCTTGTAATGGCATGTACAAACTCAGTTTGATTATTAATAAGAATAATGTTGGTTATGCTTATATTGTGGATTCTTCTTTATTGTGGTATGCTAGATTAGGACATTTAAATTTTAAGTATATGAAATATATGTCAAAACATGGGCTGATATCTTATAAACAAGATGTGCATGATAAGTGTGAAATATGCATTGAATCTAAGATAAGAAAGAAGCCTTTTCCATCTACTAATAGAGATTCACAATTGTTAGAATTAGTTCATTCTGATGTGTGTGAATTGAATGGTATTTTAACTAGAGGTGGAAAATGTTACTTTATCACTTTCATAGATGATTTCTCTAGGTATACTTATGTCTATCTAATGAGGAACAAAGATGAACTTTGAAATGTTGAAAATCAAAAGGATAGAAAAATGAAAATTCTTAGAAGTGATAGAGGTAGTGAATATTCTTCACAAGAGTTTATTATTTATTGTGAGGAAAATAGACTAATTCACCAAAGGTTAGCCCCTTATACACCCCAACAAAATGGCTTAACTGAAAGAAAGAATAGAACACTAGTTGACATGTTGAATGCAATGATAGTGAGTGCAAAACTACCTTTCAACTTGTGGGGTGAAGCTTTGCTAACTGCATATCATGTACATAATAGGGTTCTATCTAAGAAAATTCAGTCATCTCCATATGAGTTATGGAATGATAGGAAGCCTAATTTGAATTATCTTAAAGTGTGGGGGTGTATAGCCTACTTTAGAGTTCCAGATCCTAAAAGAACCAAGCTTGGACCTAGAGCTATAAAGAGTGTGTTTGTTGGTTATGCAGTGAATTCTAAGGCTTATAGATTGTTGGATTTGAGTTCGAACACTATAGTAGAATCAAAGGATGTGGAATTCATTAAGAATAAGTTTATAAGTGATTCTTAAATAGAACCAAAACAAACACAAGAATCAGACTCATTGGTTAATGATTCTCTTAGTGGAAACAAGAGAATAGAACCAAGTTCACCAAGTGAACAAAGGAGGAGTCAAAGGGTAAGAAAAAAAAAAAGGATTTTGGTCCTGATTTCATTTCATACCAAGTAAATGTTTACCTTGTAGAAGGAAACAGAGAAAAGGTCATTAGTAAGTTTCCTTTTGTAGGAAATGTGGAAGAAGATCCAAGTACTTATAGTGAAGTTATGACTTCAAGAGATGCAGCCATTTGGAGAGAAGCTGTTAATGATGAAATGGACTCAATATTGTCCAACAATACTTGGGTTCTAATGGATCTTCCTCCGGGTTCTAATACCATTGGTTGCAAATGGGTATTTAGAAAAAAATATAGGACTGATGGAACTATTCAAACCTTTAAAGTTAGGTTAGTGGCTAAAGGATTTAGGCAAAGGGAGGGAATAGATTACTTTGATACCTATGCACCGGTTACTAGAATCACATCTATTCGTGTTCTAATAGCACTTGCATCCATTTATAAGCTGATGGTACAACAAATGGATGTGAAGACAGCTTTCCTAAATGGAGATTTAGACGAGGAAGTCTATATGGATCAACCGGAAGGTTTTGTGCTTCCTGGAAATGAAAAGAAAGTCTGTAAGTTAGTTAAGTCATTGTATGGCTTAAAACAAGCACCTAAACAATGGCATGAAAAGTTTGATACTGTTATACTAGCTAATGGTTTCAAACACAATGGAGCCGACAAATGTGTCTACTCTAAGTTTACTAGTGAGTATGGAGTAATTGTGTGCTTGTATGTGGATGATATGCTTATTTTTGGAACAAACATGTTGGGTATATGTGAAACCAAGAAGTATTTAGCTTCGGTTTTTAAGATGAAAGATCTTAATGAAGCAGATACTATCTTAGGGATCAAGGTTAAAAGACATAGTGAAGGTTATGCACTTTGTCAAAATCATTATATTGAGAAGGTGCTTCTTAAATATAAGCATCTTAATGTTAAAGAGGTAAATACACCGTTTGATTCCAATTATAAGTTAGTTGAGAATACTGGAAGGGCAATTGCACAGCTCGAGTTTGCTAGTGCAATAGGAAGCATGATGTATGCCATGCATTGTACAAGACCAGATATAGTCTTTGCAGTAAACAGACTTTCAAGGTATACTAGTAACCCTAGTGCAGAGCATTGGAAAGCCATTGCAAGAGTCCTTGGTTATTTAAAGAAAACCAAAGATTTAGGACTCTTGGTTATTTAAAGAAAACCAAAGATTCAGCTGACTCTATTATTCTAGAAGGATATTCAAATACTAATTGGTGTAGAAGGATATTCAAATACTAATTGGGTGATAAGTCAACATCTGGTTGGATATTCACTCTTGGTGGGGGTGCAATATCATGGGCATCTAAAAAGCAATCGTGTATCTCTCATTCAACTATGGAATCTGAGTTTATTGCTTTGGCTTCGGCAGGTAAAGAAGCAGAATGGCTAAGGAACATGTTATATGATATAGAGTTGTGGTCACAACCGATGTCAGCCATATCTATTTACTTTGATAGCCAAGCCACGATGTCAAAAGCATACAGTAAAATCTATAATGGAAAGTCTAAACATATTAGTCTAAGACATGAGTACGTAAGACAGTTAATAGAAGATGATGTAATTTCTATTGTCTACGTAAAGTCAAGTGGAAATCTTGCTGACCCATTTACCAAAGGTTTATCTCGAGATATGGTAAGGGTAACTTCCATAGGAATGGGACTAAAACCTTTTAAAAGAATCACTAACAGTGGGAACCCAACCTTGAATAGATTTACTTGAAAAGGTTTAAAGGGTAATAACAAACTGTTGATTCGTGATTAGTAAGAGCACTAAAACTTGTGTCCCATTCAGGATGGAATAGTGCAGTCTGTTACGTTAGGAGGATGAGTTTTTACTCTTAATGAAGTTCAAATCAAGTGATGTTTGTGTAAAAGGGACATAAAGAAGGAACTTCACCTTTATGAACATAGGAGTGGTGCCGCTTCTAAACAAGAGCTAAGGTTTTCTCTTGTAAATGTTCACTAAACCAGGTAGAGCACAAGGCCATTTAAGTGCTAAATTATAGGAGAACTTCTAATGTTAAAGATCATTGCTGTGTGTGTGTTATTTCCGGTTTTAAGGAAAAGAGTTTTGGTTTAAGCGAATGAGCCACCAATAACTCTTTTGAAACTTTGAAGTAATTACACTAGGAGAGGGTTTAAGTTGAAAGACACCTTCTTTGATGCATAAGCTTTGTGTATGCTACAGACTGAACAAGAAATATTACAACCTAGTGGAGGATTGTTAGATATTTAATATTGTAAATAGATATTTAATATCTAAATAGGTTGAAATATCCAGTAGACTGGATTTGTATCCAGTAGACTGGATTTGAAGATTTGGGAAGTCTAGAGTTTCTACCCAATCCAGTCTACTGGACCACCAATCCAGTAGACTGAATGACATGTATTTGGCTGATCCAGTCGCCTGGATTGGTGGTCCAGTCAAGTGGATGTCGTGCCTGGAAGTTTCTACCTGACTCAGTCACCTGGACCACTAATTCAAGCGGCTAGATCACAACAGTTAGAAGCAGTTAATGACCGTTAAGGGCTGAAATGGTGCCTTTTCATGGTGACTCTTGACTAATATACACTTGCAATTAAAAGAAATTTCGTGTTCAGTCAATATATGCAAGAAAACTATATGTTCTAAGAAGTTCTAAAGAATTAATTGAATTGCTATAATTAATTTTTGGCTTTGTTGTATCCTGGAGACTAATTTGCTTGAACCCTTAGCAATCTCTGAGGAGAGGGGGCAAATCTAGTCTTAAAGAAAACGATTCATTCGTGCCTCAAAGCCTTAATTCTCTTTGCATTCGCCTAAAATTCCTAACACAATGTATATTAATGCTATTTCTTACGAAATTACACTTAAAAGAGCTCTAATTAATGTTATTGAGTTTGTTGGGTGGTTATAATTATCCTGCACAATTTATACAAGATTCCGTTCTGCAAGTTGCATTAGCATTTACTTGCCACGAAAGTAACAAAAATTACAAAAAGGAAAAAGAAAAAAAGAGCAAAACGACACTTCAATGGTATATTTGTCGGTATTAAATTGTGTTGTATAGGAGGAAACTTAATATTCAGCTTGCTAGGAGATTGTCCCATACGTACTTACCCGAAGAAAACAATCTCATACACGCTTGCAACATGGGGACCATATGACTCTTTTTCCAAGTTCTTATTTTCTTCTCAAATGTGAATATTAATTACATGAAATATCTTGGAAATAGTTGAGCAACCATTCTTGACCAATGGTCATGTGTTTTGTTTCCTTGAGGTTACAAGGGAAACAACTATAGAAGTGAGCTCTTTCTCTATCGGACAGAGACCCCCAAGAGCTGAGTTATGATCATGAGCTTCTCTTTCTATTTCTTGGCTACATAAGAGCCTTGTAGCTTAACTATTATTGACTGATCTCTTTTATGAGATAAATTAGATTTAAGCAAAGTACCAAAGTGGTTGTGGGAATGATACGCTTTAATTACCTTATCGATGAACACTTCAAAAGGCAACCAGGGCATGTTTGGAACTCTAATGAAAGAATTGAATTTTTTAACTTTGACCTTGCGAGTACCCACTCAAAATAGGGAGGGCAAACTATTTATCTCCCCAATCTCCCGGATCGCAAAAAAGATGGAATTATCCGTCAACCCCCCACCTACCACCGCTAACCCAAAAAATTTTAAAAAAAAAATCTTGGTAACACTGTCTCTCTTACATCCTTTTATGCTAAGGAATGATTTGTAGCTTCAATAAATTTTAGAATAAAAGTAACTAAGACCCAATTTTTATGCTGTTGTAATAATACCTTTTGACATTTTTTTAATCAATTTAGTACATATATAAGCTTTTGTATTGTAGAAGTGCTATTCAAGTACTCTATCTATTCTTGGATCAAGACAAATCACTCGTAATTTAAATTACCGCTTATGATTGTCTTAAAAAAATTCCATTTCAATTTGGCGCTTTGACAAAATATACTTTAAGCTAAACTATAACATTGCTCCCTATGTATATACAAAGGATACTTCAAGATATGTCCGTTTACTATCATCAACTAATCGAGGGAAAGGCATAAACGAAAGAAAAAAAAAAATTAAGAGGTAAATGAAGGGAATATTTACCAACTTTCCCTCAAGTCAGAGACGACGACCTTCCACTCTTCGAAATGTATGACGACCGGCTAATTCACGACTCAAATGGACGACTTTCTACGCATGACTACTTATCCCTTCTACCTGTGACTCATCCCTTATCCATTACGGGAATCTAGCAAAACAGCTCACCAAGTCGACTCCTCACCTTTGACAGGTGTTCTCCATGAATCTAGGGGGGTTAAGGTCTCGCAACATCAGCCAACACTACCCTCCAAAGGTGCGACAACCTTCTAGATCTAAGGGCTACTGAATCCCCACGTGTCCCCAAATCCAAGGGTGTCTAGAAGGCCACGTGCTATGACCAAAAGGCATAAAAAGCCATTCTCTCTCCTAATCTCAGGTATGAACAGTACTTTCTAATACAGAAATTCACTCTCAAGGTTTTTCTGAGAATCAATACTGACAAAGGCATTGGAGCCCCTTTGGCCGGCCCCAAACCGGTGCCAATTCTGATCAGCATGTTTGCTTTTGCAGGTCTTCCAATCTTCAGCTCGACTGACTGCAGTCCTGGCTCAGGCGCCCACAATTCGACGACCTTCCAGAACGAGGAAGCTTAGCTGTTTGTGCAACTGTTGATATGAAGATGCAAAACTCCGGTCATTTCCATGGAGATGCAAATTTCAGACATCAACAGTAAACATTTTGTTTAATTTTGTTATGATTGATGTCATTAAGGAATACTACTGTGATAGTATTGATTGTTGATGTGTGATTCCTTATTAAAGGAACCACCACATTTGTTCTAAACCCCCATAATCATAGAAATAATAATTCGCCTCTTCACATGCATGCACTATATTATAAACGCAATTAGTTATGGATGGGCTCCTCGCCTCCTTGCCTCCATGACTCAATTTTTATTTATTTTTTTTTTTTGTTTTTTTAATGAAAAAGGCTTAAACTTTCATAAATCAAATAGGAATTACCATCAGCTAACAAAAAAACTTAAACAAAGTCGGGACATTCTCCAATCCACACACTATTAGAATCCAAAGAACGAGTATGCCTACCACAACAAATAATAAGTCACCTTCGAATACCAACTCTTGCAGCACTAGGTCTATCAAGTCTCCAAAACTAGACTAGGGATTTGGCTATTTCTTCAATGTCCTTAATCAAGTCACCAAAAATAGAGTAGGAAAATTCTGGCTTTTACAATGTGTAGACTGGAGACAATAGGCATCAAGTTTCCTTCTAGCAGTGTGGTACCTAGTACGCCGATCTCCTTGGCAAATTTTATGGCCCTCCTCACTGCTAATGCTTCGGCATCCATACTTGTTAAGTACAATATACACACTAAAACTAAAATAAAATCTTAGTAATATCTTTAAATTGTTGGAACATTCTATACAATTGATGCCAAAGGTTGACTATAGAGGCCCTTCTAAAATTGGTCCAACCTAAAGTACCTAATCGATGCGGCCGATATGCTACCAATTCTACAATTCCCAATAAAAGTAATTGCTCATAAAAGAGAGATCAAAACCAGAGAGAGCACCATTCAAAGAGGTTCATATCCTTTCACATAATAAACAATTACAGGGTGATTGCAATCATACTAAGGAAAATAATAAAAACAACGAACCCATGATTGTGGCAAAACAACCACTTATTTGGGGTGAAACAATGAGCAGCACACTATAGGATACAAGTGCCAACACGTAAAAAGAAAAATCGTTGATTTTCCAACTTGATTGTTTGGAGAAGATAAATCCAACGTGTCCCAACAGGCAACAACAACAATTACATATTCACTCTCCGTCCAAGTCTGTAGACAAAGCCCAATAATTCCATAAGTAAGGTGCATATAAGAATGATCTAATAGGAATATTGAGGATTCAAACTTTTAAAGCATCAAGCGTTCTTACAAATTTGGATTAGTACCACTGAGTCGAACTTGATTGTTGACCTATCACAAATGGAGAAACTTTGATTAGTAATGAAAGAAGTTTACACTACCAAAAAAGTACATTAGAAAATCTCATAATTGAAATCTTGAATTAAATGCTTCAACAAAAAAATATATATGTGGGTAAAAGTGCAACTAGATAAAATTATAAGAGAAACTCTTTTTTTTTTTTTTTTTTTTGACGGTCACTTCTACAATTTTCACATAAGTGCAATTTAAGCATAATATGAAAATAAACGAATAGTTAACACCATGTATCTAAAAAGGGTAGGTCGGGAAATCAAAGATGTCTACTAAGTACTAATGAAAAAGTAAAAAAGAAAGACAATCATTGGAACATTGTATTTACAATGTTACTCAACATCGCAATTCCTGCAGCATTGTTCACCTGGAATGAAAACACAAATCTAACAAATAATAATAATAAAAACAAGTAAACAACAACTACAACCTTTAAAGGCAATTCTGGTTGATTTGCTTGGAACGGTGAATGCGGATCCACTCAATACCATAATATCCAGTGCCAATCTTTTTACCACGATAAATGACTGGTACATGCTCAACGATCCAAAAACATGACCCTTGCTCAGGATCCAAACTTTCATCAAATTCTTTGGGCATACTTTGAAATCTCAAATCTTTGAGGTTTCTCAGATGCTGGATTCCAGAGGGCACCTCCTTCAATTGCGGACAAGGCCCAATCACAAACTTTTCAAGAAGTGGTGATGCGCCTTTGTCTATCATCAATGAATACAATCCATTCAGGTGTTTGAGATTTAAAATCTTGAGTTTTGGAAATCGTCCTTTTTGAAAATGCAATTGCTCTCCAATGTATGCCTGCCTTGAGATTGAAAGCTCCAATAAATTAGGTAGATTTTGGAAGGCTTTCAGTGGATCATCACTCAACTTTGACCAATATATATTTATTCTGACTAGATGTTGAAGTTGTGGAATCCATTCCGGCAACTTCTCTAAACAGCACTTTATCTGGAGGCGTTGAAGACATTGGGGTGGAGATGAAATGGACTGCAAATCAATGATCTCATCTTCACTAATTGAGGATACATCTAGAGATTCAAGGTGGTTCATCATTCCAATAGAGGCACACAAAGCCCTCATGGTTTCCTTTGTTAGGTTCTTCACACCTAACTTCCTCAATTGCCTCAACTTTCCCAACTCTTTAATTAGATCAACCCCTCCATGATTCAGCTCCACATGATACAACTTTTGTAAATACTTTAAACACTCAATCCCTTTTTGTATCTTTACGCCTTTTTCCATAGCCAAACTGAATTCTGCTTTGTAGTCGCAATAGTAGGCTATAAGATGTCGCAACTTACGAAGCTTTTTAATCTCGACTGGTATATCAAACACTAAGGACTGCTTCAAATCTAGAGTCTCCAAATTTTGCAACTTTCCTATGGATTTTGGAAGCGTTTTTATTTTGGTATTTCTCAAACTTAAATACCTTAAGTGAAATAAACTTCCCACATCTTCAGGAGTGCGATCCAATGGAGCATCTTCAAAATCCATTACTTTCAAAAGCTTGAAATTAGCAAAAAATGTAATCATAAAGGACTTTGGCAATTCATCGAGATTGAACAATAAAAGAGAATGAATGTGCTTGTCCTCAAGTCCCTCCAGTGCATTATATGAAACTCCATCTATTGATAAGCGGCGAGTTCGTCGTTCAAAGCTAGACTCTTCTCTTGAAAGAACATGACAAAAACTCAAATCCTCCATCTTTTGGAGGACTATCTCACGGAAGAGATCATGGAGTCGACATCGTCTAACTTCTCCATCAAAGTTGACCACTGATACTTGAACCAAGCTTCTGTGGATTAACTCAATCAAGTATCCTCGTCCAACCTCTTCTAACGTTTTATTCTTGATTTCCTTCACAAAGCCTTCAGCTACCCATTGTCGAATCAATCTTACGCAGTTAATAGAGTAGTCCTCTGGATACATACCAAGGTATAAGAAACAAGATTTGAGGTGGTAAGGCAGGTCTTCATAACTTAGGGATAGAATTTTGTTGACACCAGCAAGATGGGGATTTCTTCCTAACTCAAACCCAAGGCTATCATACAAGTTTTGCCATTCAAAGATAGTTTTGTCTTTTGTTGACAAAAGACCACCAATAGCAACAATTGCAAGTGGTAATCCTTCGCATTTCTCAACAATGTAATGAGACAATTTCTCCAATGCTAGGGGACAATTACCTTCAAAATCAAATTGAAATGCCCTTTTGCAAAAAAGCTCCCATGCGTCATCAGGAAGTAGTGGTTGCAATTCGTAAACATGAACAGGAGAAGATTTTTTAAAAAAATTAGCAACCTTCATGTTACGTGTTGTGATCATAATTCTACCACCCGTGCTATTGTCAATTAAAGCATGTTTTATATCCTCCCAAAAGTCAATTTCCCATACATCATCGAATATGACCACATACCTCTTTTGCCGTAAGTATTCTCTCAATTCATTGATCAACGAATCCTCATCCATTGCATCTATTCCTGGCACAAGAGGATCCATTCTAGCCTTGCGAAATTGCTTTATCATGTTCCTTAGCAGATCCTCCACGTTAAATGACTCTGACACTGAGATCCAAGCATAGCAATCAAAGTGACCTTTCACCAATTGATGGTCGTAGACTTTCTTGGCAAGAGTGGTCTTGCCCAATCCCCCCATTCCCACCAGCGAAACCACAGAGCGATAAGAAGAGCCTTCTACTAACCAGCCAATTAATTCATCTCTAGAAGATTCAATTCCCACAACGTCACCATCCTCAAGATAAAGGGCATCCTTTCGAGGGTCTATCCGCCTAACATTCTGAGCAACCATTGATCCTTGACCAGTGGATTGGAAGCGATATCTTTCACTTCTTTCCTTGATTTTCTGGAGTGATGCTTTGATCTCCTGAACCTCAGTGGCTATTTCGTGGTGAGGTCTTAGCATTTTAATAAAGCGAGCAGATTTGTAGAGGAAACCACTCAATCCATGCCTTTGAGTATGATGTTGAGCCATTTGAAGCAAGTATTCGTCGATGAAAACGTCTATGCGAAGAGCTACTTCTCTTAGCTGTTTCATCCAAGTTTTGACACCCTCGCTTATGTCTTCTTCAACTGCCGCCCTTGCATCTGCATCCTTGAGGAAGGACTGAATACTCTCCAGTTCATCTTTGATGTCAGCAACTTCTCCATCAATGCCGCTTAAAAGTTCTGCTTCTTGGGTTAATAAGGAAATCAGCCTATCGATCAGAGAGGATACTACAGTCTCTGCCATATAGCCCCTCTTTACTCCAAGGAAACGTATATCATAAAAATTCTGCTTCTTGCTTTAGTTCATTTCTGATGTCAGTGCTTGAAGTTGAGTTGACTCGGGTGAGTGATGAGAGTGTTGGGTTGGAGTTGGAGAAAAATTATGGTTTGTGCTTTTTGGAGATGCCAGATGGGTTTGATGGGTTGGTGAGAGAGAAGGTTGAGGTTGAGAAAATGAAGTGTGTGAGATTGTGTTTTTGAAGAAAGGGGTGAATGAGCTAAGGGCTAATCTTGAAAATGAGAGATCTAGTTTGAGGCGGCCGGTGTGCCGAGTGAGGGATTTTGAGGGATTTGCTTAAGACTGAGATTGATGATCTGGTTGAGGAAACAAAAGGGTTGAGAGACAGATTGAGAAACTGAAAGTGGAATGTGAAGGAAGAATCGGATGAAAGGGAATTGGAGGGATTGAAGTGTGAAACCGTGCGATAAGTCAGCTTTAGAGTTTAGACACGTTTTTTACTTTGTTGGCTCGTGATACGAAAGTGTTGAAGCTTCCGTTCACTTTCCCAAAACCTTTCTCTCTCTTAAATTTCGAACATTTAAAGCCAAATTTCCGTACAGCTCTTGATCAATTTTGTTCATGAAAACAAATTCATGAATGCGACAAAGGACTGGAAATTATTGGGCTGCCTTTTTTATCTCTGCTTTTTTACTAGGTTTAGAAAATTAAAACTAGTAACTTATCAAAAAAGAGAAAAAAAAAGAAAATTAAAACTAGTAAATCGGTGCTGAGAATAAAACCCTTGGGATGGGTTCGCAGTGAAAACTTATTTAAATTTTAAACATATGGGCCATCAGGTTGAAAAACTTATTTAAGACCTTTACACATAGTTTTGCCAGTCATAGTAAGCACCATCCATCCAATTTTATCCAATATTGCAGAGTTGATGTGCTTAAATCTTTTAAGACCCCAACCTCCATTCTGTTTTGGTTGACACAAATTACTCTAGGCTTTCAGAGAAATACAGCTCTGCTTATTCCGGGATGATTTCCATCAAAACATATTCACCAGTTTATCCATTTCATTACAAACTCTATTCAGATCTTAAAATGTAGATATATTATAAAAGGGAAGACCTTTGGGCCACTGATTTTATGAGAGTAGCCTTATCAGCTCATGATAAGCTGGGTAACAAAAAGAGTAAGGGGTCTAGGTGTATCTTACCTTTTAATTAATGGAAAGTTCATCCCAAATTTCACATACTTTTCTTTTGTCTTTCATCGTGATTATTTTGTGAGGAAAAGTCTTATATTGTGATATGGTCCAGGTGAGGAAAAGAAGACAATTTTTCGTGGCTATAATCAGGCTCTATATCAATTTTAACGCGCATACAATCACAATCTTGTACCCAACTTGTAAGGAAAGTTGGGGCAGTGTGCAACGCCATCTTCTCTTTTTTTCTGCAGCTCACTCCCTCACGTAGCTCTCTTGGCTACATTTTCCAACCATCTCATTAAAATTAGCTTGACTTTGTGGCAACCAACCCATGCCACTTATTCCTTCTTGTTTGCCGTCCATGTCACTCATTTTCTTCTTTGTATTTTCTAGCCCACTTCCTTTGTCTAATAAGCTCATCACTCTCCTTTTTCCTCCTTGTTTACGGCAACAATTGTCTTCTTTTTCGACAATGAGATGATCTAACTGAAGTCACCAATTATAGGCCCTCTACCATTGGGAAGCTAGTATAATCATTGAATTTCTCCTCACCTCTGTGAAGCCTTTTAGCCTCTATAAAATGCCTACTGAAACAGACGTCCTGTATGGTTTGTGGACTGCCTTCATGCAAACTTGTTTGCTTTTGGGTTTTTTGCCTTCCTCTACCAACACTTAAGCCCAATCTGGATATGACCTGAATGCAGGCCCAAATTAATCATGTTTAACTCATGAGGATTGCTTTGTAGGGAAGTTCTATTTGGGGATAATATTCGATTTGCATTTATTGACAAGGAGGATATGGAAAAAGATGTTGAGATAGAGCCCATGGTCCCATGGACCTTCGATCAATATCTTGTCCTCCTGAAAGAGTTGATCTGGTCTCTCAACCCTCGGCCTTTATGTTCAATACATGCCTATTTTGGGTTAATGTTTTCAATCTTCCTATGTCGAGTATAAGTATGTAAACATAAATTCAAACCAATTTATAGTTAGATTGATTTTTCATTTTTTTTTGGCTTAGTACTAAACTAAGTGAAATTATTGGTTTTTCAAGCACATTTTCTGTTCAGACATGAATGATATATCAATAGGTATAAATTGTGAACTTTTGTGGATCCAATAAGGGGGAAAACAATATGCAAGTATGGAACAGGACGTGTAAAACAATTATTTAAGTTTTGAGGAAATTGCCACGAAAAAGTGATAAGGATGTTGTGGTCCTTGTGGACATGCAAGTGGAATGCAGGGTATATGCCTTTTGATGTTGAAATTTTTCAGGAGATTCATAATTCTAGCAAAAAGTGAGGGATAAATCTGATGCAAAGTTAGGTCTCCTTTGAAGTACTAGAAGAATGAAAAGTGATACATTTGAAACATTTATAAATATGTGTGAAATAAAACAATCCGAAAAAATGAATTTGCAATGCAATGCTTGCATGCTACAGGGAAAAGAGAGAATAACAGTAACATCTTCTTCTTTTTTTAATCTAGGGTAGACCCTAAACATACACACAGTAAAAATGAATTGCAACGATGGCTGCATGCTACAGGGAAAGAAAATAACAGTAACATCTATGTTCATTAAAACCATACCATGCAGAGGTGCTTTGACCACAACTATGCTGAACTCTTCATGCCAGGTAGATATAGAAATTAAGAGCTTTGGACAGCAAGTTCTCATATCAATGAAAGAACGAATTACTGGAAGCATATAAGCTCTTGTGGAACCATTTCCTCCAGACGGGTGACAGTATTAATTGCTATGCGCACCATGGTTAGGCTGTTACAATTTTTTATAATAAGCTTCTGAAGTTTAGGCATTGCTGGTTCCGGAATCACTACCCTCTTTAACGAACTGCATTGTTCAATTACTAATATCCTTAGTTCCACAAACCATTCTGCCCCAAATTCAAGCACCTCACCACTGTAAGCATCATGCAGATAGAGCTCCTCTAGAGAAGGCAAATCCCAAAGGGCCTCAAGCAGGCTGTTCTCCAATTTTGACCATTTTAGTTCTATTTACACAAACCGCTTAGTGAGTGAACGAATCCATCCTGGAATGTTGTGCAACCTCCCTCCAAGAAATAGATTGTTAATCATTTGAAGGAACATATCAACATAATTCAAATCAAGATACTCATCTATGCTTGCTGACTTCACATACAAAGAAGTAAGATGTTCCATCTTCTCAATGGATGCACACAAATCCTTTCCATCTTCTTTCTTGAGCTCAGTGATCCCCAGTTTCCTCAGTTTAGTCCCCAACTCTTCAACAATGTTATCCTTCTTCTTGTTCGCCTTGATAAGTGACAGCTTCTGTAACAATTCCAAATGCCCAATTCCTGGAGACAACTCTGCTCCTACAGCAACATGATTTTTGTCTTTGTCTTGAAAACTAACTAACAAATAGAGCAACTTATGAAGTTCACGGATCTCTTCATAATTGTTAAGTGTGATATAAAGGCATTGTATGTATAGCTGTTCTTATATAAATTAATACATAGTATAAGGTAGTAAGTGTACTACCTTCTACAGTGTAATGATATATTGAACCTTGAGTTATATATCTTAAGCCTATTCTAAGAGTTGCATTCCAACTTCCCAACTAGCCTTTTATAGAACTTATTATAGTCTGCATATATGATATCTATGGGACACATCATTTTTAAGTCATAAAAGAAAATGGACATAGTAACAAAACCCAAAAATTTCTCAGCAGTTTGAGGAGAGGGGGAAAATAATTCTCAACCCCTTGGGGGAGGGGGATTCTTCTTTTTACTTGAGAGATTCAAACTTTTAAAGCGTCAAATTGGACTGGAAAAAGTACATTACATTTCATTCTTTCTTTTTTCTTTCCAATTTTTATGTCAAATTGGTTTGCTTAGTCACTCTATAGTAAAATAGTAAGCATCATGTTTTCTCAGTTGATAGCATCATTATGTTTTCACTCTAACTATTCTGCATGTATTGCTCATATACGCAGTGTGTGACATTGTTGTTTGTGGAGTTTCATACAGAAATCTAAATGGTGCAACTGGAAGGGTAGACCGTAGATGAACTGCATGTGTCTACTGTCTGCAGGCATTTCAAAGCTTCGAATAAGAAAAGTCGCGTTTTGTCTTTGTTTTTCAGTAAAACCGTGTGAAAGTATAGACAAAGAGCCAAAACATTAAAATAAGTGTTCATTAATGTATGGAGGTCTTTTAAGAATGCAGTCAATCTGATCTGAATTGTTCAAATGTTTTTGGCTAATGTTATTGGACAGAGAGCTCTAATGCTATTTCCTACGAAAATCATGACTGAGGTCTGCGACCAAGTTATGATCATGGGCTGCTAGAAGCCTAGCTAGAACTACATTTGACTGACTTGACTATACTTCGCTTTCTCTGAATTGTTCAGAGTGTATATTGTAAAGAAATTCCAAACCAAAGAGCTATGCCAGTTTTGAGTGTGTCTTCTAATCAATACTTGGATTTTGCTTATTTTGGGAAGCCAAGTCTCTTAAAGTGTTTATATAATATTTAGCTCAAATAGCATCCAAGTGTATGCAATCATTGAGCAAAGCATTGACAAGAGCTCTCCATGTCCAACAACCATTCGTCTGTCGTTTGTGGAGATAGAAACCATTACAAAACTAATCCCTGCCAAGAGCTCTCTCTGCATGTGCAACAACCATGAAGCACATTATTAACAACTATTTGCTGATTTTAAGGTCAGCAGAAGAAGAAAAAAGAAAGGGTCATCTAGGTGGTGGTTGTTTCGAACTTTGAACTTTATGGGCTTTGGGTGCTCTCTGAAGAAACTGGATTTTTCAGTGTTGTACTACAGCCCAGTGGAAAATGACATTGCCATTATCATTCATAGACTCTTGGCCCATTGCCTAATAACCCAAGATTTAAAATCAAATGCACTGTGATGACCCATAAAAACAAACTATATTCTCTCTTATTTTTTCCTTTTTAATATATTTGGATTCTTTTAATTTCTTGGCAACATAAGAGTGTTGCAGCTCAACTTTCTCTTTTTATGAGATAAACTAGGGTTCAAAAGCATCCACCCCCAACTATCAAATTATCAAAAAGATAAATAAATAAATTCTTTTTGTTATCCTTTTCCTTTTTCTTGAAAAAGATACATGAACAACTAAAGCTAATGGCCTTAGTAATCCAAGTAATATTACGTACATAATATTTT